>CM058042.1:59828850-60310528 GCA_030169165.1 Centaurea solstitialis | reverse complement strand
TTCGCCGTCACCGGACTCTCGTCCAAACCCCTCCATGTGTTCTCGAAACCCACCTACACCTGCGAGTGGGTCCCACACAATCCCGCCGGAAAAATCGTCGGAAATGATGCCGGAGAAGCTGCCGGAAAACCCGCCGGAGACTCCACGGTGGTCGCCGGAGAAAAGTTCCTACCGGACTGGGGCTACGGCCGCGTCTACACCGTCGTGGTCGTCAACTGCACTTTTCCGGCGGCCGTCGGAGACGGCGGCGCCGGCGGGAAGCTCCTCCTCCACGCCACCACCGGCGGTGGCGGAGACGCCGACTTCAACCTCACCGACACGGTGGAGGCGTTGTCCGAAACCCCGGGAAGCGTAAACTTCACGCGGTTCGAGTCGCCACCGGAGTACGAGTATTTATACTGCGGGTCACCGTTGTACGGAAACCTGAGCCCGCAGCGGGTACGCGAGTGGGTCGCGTACCACGTGCGCCTCTTCGGCGAGCGGTCCCGCTTCGTCCTCCACGACGCGGGCGGGGTCCACGCGGACGTGATGGCCGTTTTACGGCCGTGGGTGGAGAAGGGTTACGTGGTCGTGGAGGATGTTAGGGAACAAGAACGGTTCGATGGGTATTATCATAATCAGTTTTTGATCGTGAACGATTGCTTGCATCGCTATAAATTCATGGCGAAATGGGTGTTTTTCTTCGATTTGGACGAGTTCATTTTCGTGCCGAAGCGGAGCACGATTAAGACGGTGATGGATTCGTTATCGGAGTACACGCAGTTTACGATCGAGCAACGGACGATGTCGAATAAGCTGTGTTATCTTGATGATAATGTTGGAAAGATCTACAGGTATGTGTTTGTTTGTTTAGATTTGTCATTAAAGTGTTTGACCTTTGTTGTTTTTTGAATCTTGATGTTTGTTTTCTTGCCATGTGAGTTGGAATAATTGGGTGAACATTTGCAGAGTTTGGGGAGTGGTAGATCTAGAATTGGGTGAATTGACAGAAATGGTCCATATGATCTAATCAAATTCACTTTTTAGCCACTTTTTTAATGGGATTTCTAATTTGGCCTCTAAAACTCGGTTTTAAGATCCACATTGGGGGAAAGAATTTGCCTAAAGATCCACATTGTGTAAAGAATTTGTGTAAAAGATCCTCATTTGTGTAAAGAATTTGTATAAACATCCTCATTTACACACATTGCATAACCATCCATATTTGAGCAAAAAATTTGCATAAAGATCCTTATTTTGCGTAAGCATTCACTTTTGAGTGAAGAATTTGCATAATGTGTGAAGAGTTTGCGTAAGCATTCACTTGTGAGTGAAGAATTTGCGTAAAGACCCACATTTATGTAAAGAATATGCTTAAAGATCCACATTTGTGTAAAGAATTTGCTTAAAGATCCACATTTGTGTAAAGAATTTGCTTAAAGATTCTCATTTGAGTGAATATTTTGCATAATGATCCACATTTGTGTAAAGAATTTGCATAAGCATCCACATTTGAGTAAAAAAAAAGTGTAATGATCCACATTTGTGTAAATAGTTTGCATAAAGATCCTCATTTGAGTAAAGAATTTGCTTAAAGATCCCCATTTACGTAAGTAATTAGTGTAAAGATCCCCATTTGCATAAGTAATTTGCTTAAAGATCCCCATTTACGTAAAGATTTGCATAAAGTTCCCCATTTGCGTAATATTTTTTCTTTCTAAATTTCAAAATAGGCTTCGCTCAAACAAATACTAAATTGGAAGTTCGATTTCAAAAGTGGCTAAAAAGTGAATTTGATCGAGAAAATTGGCTATTTTGGTCGATTTCCTCCTAAATTGGGCAAGATGTAATTATTTAATCTTTTGTGTGGCCAATTTGGGTGTTGAAATTGCACAAGCCTTTGGCTGTAAATTTGGGATCTTGTTTACATTTTTCAGCATCTTGTGATCTGTTTCTGAAAGAAAATTCTTTTTTGCCATCAAAGATTTTGTGATAGACAGTGATTTAATTATGGTATTGAAGGAGATGGGTGGATGTGTGGTTGGCTTAGCCTTACATCATGTGGTGGGTTTCTAGGATCCTATTGTGGGGGCCATATGTGACCCTTTGGGTTGGTGGGTGTGTTCCATAAGTTTCTCACTTGTCTTTTTCTTTAAATTCATATCCTTTTGAAATAATTTTTTTGGCCACAATTGACACTGCTAGTGGCTTTGGGTATTAGAGAAACAGGACAAGTTGGGAACTTTATCAAACCACCACCTAAAATTGGTTAGAATCCAAAATGCCAACATGCTATTCATTATGAATATTGTAACATAATTCATAATGAATGTTTAATTAATAGTGAATAACACATCCATAATGAATATTCATCATACATGTGATCAAACCACCACCTATAATTGGTTGGAATCGGGAATATTGGCATGCTATTCATTATGAATATTGTAGCATATTCACAATGAATGTTCAATTAACTATGAATAACACGTCCATATTCATCATGAATGGGTTATTCATGATGAATATTCATGTGGAGGGAGGGTTGACACGTGGCGGCGTGTTGTGGGATATTCTTTGGTTCCTAATCAACTTTAGGTTCTTAATGGAACTTTCCTTTAAAACAATCATTTTGTCCCTTGAGGTAGATGACATGTCTGCTTACATTCCAATTTCAAGATCTTGAAACCGGATATACTGGGTTCGTTTGTTTTTTAACAGGAAATGGGGGATTGAGAAGTTGGTATACCGGGATAGTGTGACTGGGATCAGGAGAGATCGGAAATACGCGGTGCAACCGAGGAACGTATTTGCAACCGGTGTACATATGTCGGAGAATGTGTTGGGGAAGACGACACATGACACTGAGGGGAAGATTATGTACTACCATTACCATGGAACTATATCTGAACGAAGGGAGCCATGCAGACAACTGGTTAACATGACCACCATGAAAATTGGAGGAACACCATACATGGTGGACAAAACAATGCGGGAGGTGGCCGGAGCTGTGAAGCGGTTTGAGATACGAACGATTGGACCGGTTTTGATAAGAACCAAACAATGACACTTTAACTAGTGTTTTGATTTTATTATGTATAGATAGATGGATAGAAGTAATAGATTTGGTGTTTGGTTTTAACTTGTTTAAAATGTGCTTGTACTCAATATATTTATATTTATATTTATTTTAGTTTTGGTTTTTACAAAATATTTAATAAAAGTTCATATTGTTTTTTATTTTACAAGCAACTTATATGTAAATTTTTTATTTTGAAAAAAAGGATGTATTCATTATTATCCATTATTCTTTAGGTTTGAATAAGCTAGAAAAGATGGAAGGTTATAACCCAAAGAAATTCTAAAATTAAAGATGGTTGCACTTTTTAGACCATCTTCAATGGGGTCACCAAATCTTACACTAAACACTAAATTTGATGTAAATGTTTATTCACATCTCCAATAGGGTCACTATTTTTCACACTAAATTTAGTGTTATGAATAGTATCACACTATATTTGGTGTAACACTATTTTTTACACTATTTTTAACATTACTTTTCAATGTAAGAAGGATTTGGTGTAAAAAATAGTGTTACCCATTGGAGAAGATTTACTAATAACACTAAATCTTAAACTATTTGTTACACTACTTTTAACATTTGGTGTAAAAAATAGTGTTACCCATTGGAGATGCTCTTACATCTCTTATTTTGGAAGGGTGAGGATCATTACACCCCCTCTAGTATATGAAAAGACATAATTTCAAATTTCTATGTAACTTTTGTCATAAAATAGTTGACTTTTTAATTTTAAAATAATTATTTTCAAACTCCTAGGCTGTTTTTAACTTGTATTGTAGGGATAGGGGGTGTTCATAACAACATCCATTTTGGAGTTATGTATGTGTGGGAGTGTGAACAGCCTTGTTTGTTAATAGCTTAACATGAGTGGCTTAACGGTATGGCAAGTCTTGTTTGTTAGTGGCTTAATGAGTTTAAGGAGACTTATAGTTTTTTTAATCAACTATACATGACTATTTTTCCATAGCTTAATGATATGGAAAATGACTTATTCAATAGCTTTTTAAGGGGGGAGCTTACGTAAAAAGCCAAGTTGTTTCTAAATCTATCCCTCCAAATTGCAAACATGTTTCTTACATCTACGAAGAACCCTTCCAAACAAATTAAAAATCAAAAATATTTTCAATTTATACATATAGATTAATCCATTCAAATACTTTATTTATATATTGCTTAATGAAAAACCAAGCAAACAACCATTAAGTGGCTTATTTAGTAAGTTCCTAGAGGTAGTTTATTGCAGAAAGCCAATATTTTTCTTTTGTATAAACTTGTCACTCTTAACTATATATGGACCCCCTATAATGTGTGTGGCCAGATGAAGTCAAATGTAAAAAGTATATTTTTATGTGAGTGAGAAAAAACCAAAAAAAAAATTAAGATAACAACACCATTATTTTATCTATATAAAAACAACTCTAAATAAAAACCTTTCATCTATATAAATAAATAATTTATGGAAATAACTTCATCCATTAAAAGAATAAAAAACCAACCAAACATCGTGACTTGTCCATTCTAAGCTTTAATTAGTTGCAGGTACTTTTTTAATTCTTCTGTCCCTCATAATCGATTTCACCGACATTTTAAAACACCTTAAAAGCTGTCAACATTTGGATCTATCAACTTTTACATTGTATGAGATATTGTGATATATATAATTGATAATTATTAAATACATATAAAAACATAAACATGTAAGTAATTGATAATCTTAAATATATAAAATAATTTTATTAATTTTACCAATAAAATTGACAATGTACAAAAGTTATATTAATTTGCAATTGAAAGAATCCATACAAAAACATGTAATACATACTATACATACATACACATAGGAGGTTCATACAAGAATAATCTAATTTGCAAGAACAAAGGAACCATGTAAATCACATATGATTTTGTACTAAACAAGAAAAAGCGAGTGTAGTACACTTGCCGACAAGGCGTGTGGGTCAGTGCGAGTGGGCGAGCGTAGTACAAAATCACCTGTGATTTACATGGTTCCTTCATTCTTGCAAATTGGTTTTGTTCTTGTTTGAACCTGATTCATACAAGAACAATCCATTTTGCAAGAACAAAGGAACCATGTAAATCACATGTGGTTTTGTACTAAACAAGAAAAAGCAAGTGTAGTACACTTGCCGACAAGGCGCGTGGGTCGGTGCGAGTGGGCGAGCGTAGTACAAAATCACCTGTGATTTACATGGTTCCTTCATTCTTGCAAATTGGTTTTGTTCTTGTTTGAACCTAATTCTACATACACATATAATATTATATAGATAGAGGGAGGTTCATACGAAAAATATAACTTTTTAAGAAAACGCGAGGAACAATCTTTGTTGGGAATCACATGCACAAAAACATACACGCAACGGATAATAAAACCTAGATTCCCAAGAACGGATCCAATCCTAAACCTCACAGATTCAAAGAGGATTGATCAGATTAGTTTACCTTATGCGATAAAAATTCCGGAAAGCAAGCAGGGGATACACCACTACTGGCACCACGTGAGAGGGTTGCTAGACCACCGTGACTGATCAAAAAAACGCTCCGGTCGTTGTGTGTGAGAGGGGGCCGGTGAAGGCAGTAAGAAGAGAGAGAGAGAGAGAGTAATTTTGGAGATGAATAATAATCAACTGATAAAAATCACCTTAAGCCTTTTTTATAGATATAAATAAGACAGTGATTGTATCTGATTATAATTCCCTTATAATTATCTCATCAATTAATTCCTTAATTAATTAATTACTTAATAAATTAATTTAATTGATTAATTAACATAATAAATAATTAACTTATTATTTATTTCTTTTCTCTTCTTAATTATTTCTCACACACAAATATTCTCAATTAGGCGTGCAGCGGTGTGACCTACTAGTGTCTTATAACATTGGACACGGTAAACCTCTGTTACTGTCTTGCACATAATCCTTACAGACTCCCACTTGTGCCAGACATGTAACTGTACTGTTACCATTAGCCTAAGGAGGTCCCTAGCCAGACGCTTAGGTTAACCAGGTTATAAGATCTCTTACATCCAGAGATACAATTCACGCTTGAATTTGTACACAGGTTCATTCCTTTTGCACGCGATATTTCTAAAGTGAATTTGAGACATGGAGTGGAGGATTCATTTCTCGAATTCAAGTATTTCTTGACTTTGATTACGATTGCCTGCAGTAACGGATATTACTAAATAACACCTGTTATTTTATCCGAGCGTGGCCACGCATTTTCTGCAAATCTTAATCGTCAAGGGGCCCGGAAATATCTCTCTATAGCAGAGGTGCAAATCCCTTGTTGACTATCTGCATTTGGATCCACGGCTTCCGCTGTATCTAGTCACGTCCCGTATGGCCGCCCTGTTACGGTGCAGCGTTAGAACGTGCTAAGAGTACAGTAGTCCTCATGTTCCCAAACCAAATATCTCAGGTCTAAGGACAACCTATCATCAAGTCAATGCTTATGACTGGGGCTCCATGAAGCAGACTTGAAACTGGTCACTTCCAATACTCAAACACTCTGATGAGTATCTATAAATACTTGGTCACATCACTTGTGCTTTTACTCTTAACTTCGAATAAATCATCAAGTATTAATAATAGCGTTAAACTCCTTATTGAAATTCCCATTTCAATAAGTGGCTACGGAAATTTAGATTTTATTGCAAGACTTTTGCATAAATCATGGATACATTTAAATATGCAAAAATAGTTTAACTTTTGAAACAATCATGAATTTAAAACCTCCAATATTTCAATCACACTGTGAAATAAAACTTTACATGATCTAATGTCTCAAAATTAAACTACTATAATAATAATAAACTAAAACTAGCTACTGGTGTCCAGGTACTGCATCCCAATGGAATTTGCATGAGCCTCATGCTTCACCCTTGCTAGCGGTTTTGTCAGCGGATCTGCGACATTGTCTTCCGTCGGAATCTTGCATATTCTTACATCTCCTCTTCCAATGATCTCTCGGATAAGGTGATACTTTCTGAGCACGTGTCTTGACTTGCGATGCTCTCTAGGTTCCTTTGCTTGCGCAACGGCTCCCGAGTTATCACAGAATATATTGATCGGTCTAGAGACACTGGCAACGACTCTTAGATCCGATAGAAAATTCCTCAGCCAGACAGCTTCCTTTGCTGCATCAGATGCTGCAATGTACTCTGCTTCTGCAGTTGAATCTGCAATCGTATCCTGTTTCGAGCTCTTCCACGAGATCGCGCCTCCGTTTAGGGTAAAGACGTACCTTGACTGTGATCTGAAATCATCTCTGTCGGTCTGGAAACTAGCGTTAGAATATCCGATGACACTAATTTCATCCTCAGAACCTCCAAAGACCAAGAACATATCTTTCGTTCTTCTCAGGTACTTGAGAATGTTCTTGACAGCCACCCAATGAGGTTCTCCCGGATTCTGTTGATATCTGCTCGTAACACTTACTGAGTAAGCAACATCGGGCCTAATACATAACATGTCATACATAATTGATCCAATTGCCGATGCATATGGTACCGATTTCATCTTGTCCTGATCTTGACTAGAAACAGGACACTGTGTTTTACTTAACACTATGCCATGTTGCATCGGGATAAATCCTTTCATGGATTCATCCATCCTGAATTTCTTCAGGATTTTGTCAATGTACGTACTTTGGCTAAGTCCGATAAGCCGCTTAGATCTATTTCTGTAGATCTTTATGCCAAGTATAAGCGGTTTCTCCAAGGTCTTTCATCTGGAAACATTTGCTTAACCAACTCTTTACACTCTGTAAAGTTGGTACATTGTTTCCTATGAGTAGAATGTCGTCTACGTACAAGACCAAGAAGGTTACTATGCTCCCACTGAACTTAGTGTAAACACACGGCTCGAACTCACTTTTCGCGAAACCAAACTCTTTGATTCGCTCATCAAAATGTAAGTTCCAGCTTCGAGATGCTTGCTTTAATCCATAAATGGATTTTAGCAACTTACATACCTTATTAGGATTCTTAGGATCTTCAAATCCTTCTGGTTGTTCCATATAGACGTCTTCTGTTAACTTTCCGTTCAGAAAGGCTGTCTTGACGTCCATTTGCCAGATCTCATAATTAAAGTATGCTGAAATGGCCATTAGAATCCTTATTGATTTTAACATGGCTACTGGTGAAAAGGTTTCATCATAGTCAACACCATGAGTTTGCGTGAATCCTTTTGCAACTAGTCTAGCCTTAAAGGTGTGCACGTTCCCGTCCATGTCAGTTTTCTTCTTGAAACCCATTTACGTCCAACAGCTCTACAGTGCTGGGGTAAATCAGTTAACTCCCATACTTGGTTGTCGTACATGGACTGCATCTCGGCCTTCATGGCTTCTTGCCATTGTTCAGACTCACTGCCTGATACAGCTTCTCCATAGGATGTCGATTCATTCAAGTCTCCACCATCCTGAGAGACTAGAAACCCAAGATACCTATCTGGTTCTTGTCTTACCCTATTGGATCTGCGAAGGTCCTGTGTTTGCACTTCCTCAATCGGTTCTGATTCAGGTTCAACATTTTCATGTTGAATTTCTGGCTCAACAATCGGTGTAGTGTCTTCTTCGTCTACTACCTGTAGATCTATGATAACACCAAAATTATACATGTTTTGGTTGCGCGTAATCGTATGACTTTACCCCATTTCTCACCCGTTTATGATCATTTCATGCACTAATTGAGCTTTTTATTGATTATGAAGGATTTGGAGGCCGTAGAACGGAAAAGTACGAAAAAAGGCGAGAAAACGTGAAAAATGCACAGAGTCAACACAGAAGACACTTGGCGATCGCGAAGTTCCATGTTTGGCGCCGCCAAGTTCGACTGAAGTGCAGATTAGGGTTGATTTTAAGTGTTTGGCGTCGCCAAGATGGCAGTTTGGCGATCGCCAGATGGCGCCTGGTCGTTTTTCTTTAAATATCAGCCTCCTCCTTCAGTTTTGGACATGAGTTTTGAAGTGCGATACACGAGGGGAACGAGAGTGAGTACGGAAGGTGCCGATACGCTGCGGAAGTCGATCTCTGATCATCTATCGTTGTTTTGTCGGTATCATGTCGATGTCTACTCTTGTTTATGTTTTTGTTCTCAATATGAGTGAGTAGTCAATTAGTAGTGCTTGTCATGATAAGATGAACCTTTGTGGATGATTTTTGCAATTAATGTTTATTGGTTTGTTTTTGATTAATTGAATGTCGTTTATGGTTCTTTCTTGATTATTGTTGTTGTGGCGATTTGAAATCACTTGGTTGGGTGTATTTGTTAGACCAAAAATAGATAGACTCCGAAAGGATAATCAACCTACCTTAGCCTGACTTGGACCATAGAGTTATGTTAAGGGGTTACTTTGACCAATAAGTGACCGATAGTAAAAGAGCCATTGCAATACTGATTGGGAAGGGTTTACCGATTCTAGATTGTGGACCAAACGATTTAGGATTGAAATTAGGAGGACCATATCCTAGTTCATAGCCATAAATTGCACATGTTAGGGTGTCCCGGGCTTAAATTCCTACAATAGTCAAAACAACCAAACCTTCGATTTATCCATATCATCCATATTGGGGATTCGTATTATCATGATGAGTACTGTTGTTTTTCCATTATTATAAACTCAATTATTATTTTAACTGCTTTCTTAGTTAGTTAATTGTCTTTTCCAGTATTAAAACCTTTTTCATACAAAACCCCCTTTTTAGATTAATTAAACCGATTAAGGCTTCAGTCTACGATAACTTGACCGTTCCCAGTGGTAGATACGATACCTGGACTTTCCTACACTATATTACTCACGATCAGGTACGCTTGCCTGTATATGTGGTAAGACGGTGGCTAGGCATTAGATGTTAAAACTTGTTACGCTTTTTATATACGATAATTACCGCATCAAGTTTTTGGCGCCGCTGCCGGGGAACGGTAGTTGTTAGATTTTAGTCTAATTAGTTTTGTTAATCGATCCTTGTGAGGGATTCTGTCCCTTGCAAGTTTTTCGCTTTCTAGTTTAATTAATTAGTTTTAGTTTTGTCTTTATTTATATTTTATCTTTGTTTCCCGCAAGTTGCAGTAATCGTTTGTTGAGTGTTAGAATGACAGCCGATCAATCCACAACCGAAAAAGTGGAGAATGCAAAACCAATGCTCATGATAACCGGAGAGCCATCGAAGAAGAAGTGGACGGACATCTACACGAAGAAGTACGTGGAGACCGAGAGTGAAAGTGAGCCCGACTATGCCACGGATTACGATTCGGAGGGGTTCACTGTGTCTTTCGAACACCTACGACTCAAGGTTCCCGAGGCTTCAAGTGAGGATGAAGATGAGGAAGATGGAAAGCAAGGCGGATACGCGGAATTCATGATCCCGAAGAAAGAAGATAAAGGCAAAGAAAAGGAGAAAGAAAAGGAGAAAGCACCGGAAGATGATCTCATGTACATCGCACCAATCAAGCATGATCCAGGGAGTTACAACTTACCTATTTCTTGTCATGAATTTAGTGGTCTTGCTTTGGTTGACTCAGGTGCCGCTCTTAATATGATGCCTGTTTGCTATTGCAGGAAAATGGGAGTCAAGAGGATTGTACCAACGAACTATCAATACCGGGGAGTGAACGGTTATATGACAACACCGTTAGGAATAGCGGAGGGAGTCCAAATTCGTATTGGAAAATTTGTGTACTATACGGACTTCGTCATAGCTAACCTTCCACAGAACACGGAGATCCCGATAATCCTCGGGAGATCTTTCTTGCACACCGCTCAAGTAAATACCGATATGCGCAATCAAGTCACAAGCTTAGGCTATGGAGACAATCGGATTTACTTTGATCCTAACGGAGAACCGGTTAGACACCTCGATGAACCTTATGATGATCCTTCTCTGGCTTACACCAAAAGCACGAACCGCCCGCTACTCCCGCATGAGCTTGGAAAAGAAACGGAGGACTATTCAAACCCGATGCATAAAAAGGGGCAATCAACCAAGGAACCGGGATCCTCCAAGAAAGATCACAGGAAGAAGATAGGCTCGTCATCCCGACGTGCCAAGAAATGAGCTAAAAGTGGGGTCGAGCTCTAGACCCGTTCAAAAATGAAGCGCTTCTCGGGAGGCAACCCGAGCTTTTTGATTGTCTTTCGTTTTTAATGCTTTTCGTGTGTGTTTTTATTAATGTTTTCATTTGATATTGCTTAGGTGACCATATGGAGGGTATAGAAACCAGATTCGAGCAAAATCGGAACGCGATGCAAAATTTCAGAAGTTGGAAACAGTAGCCATCTGGCGATCGCCAGATTCCAATTCTGGCGACGCCAAGTGAGTAAGCCACGGGTCATGTAAAATTTTTCGAACTTGGCAACGCGAAGAAGGCCGTTTGGCGACGCGAAACTTTTGAAAAATCAAGGTTTGCTGATTTTGCCCTGTTTGGCGACGCGAAACCCAGGGTTTCGCGACGCGAAGTCGGGACAGAGGGGTTTTTAAACCTTCTTTTTTCCCACTTTTTACAAACACACAAACCTAATTCCTTCTAGGCGCCGCCAAACCCTCTCACGTTCTTGCGAAATTCGACCTTCTTGAGCTTCAATTTCATCTTCCAACATGTATAAGGTACGTTTCCTAACTTCGATTTCGTGAGGATTGCTCGATTTGGTAATTGGAGATCTTGTTTTGTGTAGCAATGGTGTTTCTTTGCTTGAATGAAATTGATAGGATTCTTGATACACCATTGATGATTTAGAGCTTATAGATGAATGCATGCCTTATATTGTGATTGAAATCTTGTTTCTAGCATGCTATTTGATTATTGAATCTAGTGATTGTGGTTAAATGATAAGTGTGGGGATTTTGAGAAAACCAAAATCCCCCATTCTTTCTTGATAGCTAGAATGGTTTGTAATTGTGATTGAACTAAAAGTTCAAGTGTGGGGATGTTCCACATCCCCATTGTTCTTGTTTGTTATGCATATATGATTGTGATGCTTGAACTTGTTAGACGTATAGGTTTTTGTCTCGTTGGAACTTTGAATGTAAATAAACCTTGTCTTGCACTTATTGGATTGAAACCTTTCTAAGACAATGGTATTTTGATTTTGTAGAGACAAAAGACCCACGCATCTAAGACCGCCGCCGCAATTAACTTCCATGCACCGGACGGAAGTCATGTTTTCACTTCGTTCACGAACGACCCAACGTTGAACGCTCGAAAGAAGGAGGAATATCGGGACATTGTCAACCGACTTCTCCCCCGCCAAATTCTCATGCCGAAAAGAGTCGATTGGGATCTTCTTCGATCGATGCATGTCGAGAATGACATCAAAGCGATTCTTGAAAAGCACGCATACGACGAGGATGGCAATGAGTACTATATTTGCCATGCATGGGAGCGAGTTTTCGATATCGCCGAGACCCTATACCGAGAGCTTATCGTGGAGTTTGTGGCCACGTTTCGTTTCGATGCGATCAAGGCTCTTGGGGAATTTCATCAATCGTGTATGACTTTCCGACTTGGTGGTGTTTGGAGATCTCTTTCTTTGGTTGATTTTGCTCTTGCTTTGGGGATATATACCCAATTGGACGTTGATGCTCCCGGATTTGAGGAGTACATGTGGGCGACCGCAAAGAGACCCGATGATTTTGATCCGCGTTTGGCATGGGCGATTTTGGGTGATGGTGATTATCATAGCAACCTCAAGGTGAAAGGCTTTATTGTTTCGACGGATAGACTTCTACACCGCATGCTCATTCAAGCGGTGAACGCTCAATCTTCTAGTGAGGAGAAAGTGACCGTGCAAGATTTGTGGCTTCTTGAGCAGCTCTCTACGGATGATAAATATCCGAATGCTCCGTATCTCATCGCCGCTCAACTCGCTAAGGCGAGCGGTTATCGCGAGGGTAGTCGCATCGTTGGTGGCCAGTACGTGACGCTCTTGGCCAAGCATTTCGGTATCCTAACCGACGCCGCGATTGCTTCGATGACGAACCTCGGGGAGATGGGGTTGATTGACATGGACCAACTCCGAGGTATGGGCGTGGCGAGAGTTGAACATGCGATCGGAAGAGACTACAATGCATGGATCCGTAATCCTCAAGCGTATGGGGGTCAACCAAGAAGTCAACCTAGCCGAGCACCGAGGAGTACGCACGAGACCGGTGGAACAAGTGGGGCGAGTTCGAGTCAACAACCGGCGGATTGGACTGCTTATTCGGGTTACCAAGATTTGAGTAACCAACTTTCGGAGATGTCACTTTTTTATGGCCGGCATCAACAGCACATGGAGTACAACACCGTGGAGGCTCTTCACCAAGCCAACTGGCAGAGTGGAGTGATGAACCAGATGGCCTCCCACTTCGGTATTCAACCAAATACCGCGTTTGCTCCATCTCCGTATTGGCCATACTCCGAGGATGCTCCGCCCGGTTACCCGACTTACGAGGATTGGCAAAACCAACCTCGTGGCCCTTATTGATCTCTATCTTTTATCTCCATTATTCGATTTGGTTGTCCTAAACAATTTTATTTTTAAACTGCGTGGTTGTGTTTGAACAATTTTATTTTTATGTTGGTTTGTTAGGATTTTAAGTAAGTTGGTTTGGTTTATTTTATTTTGTTCGTTTTTACTTTTTCTTTTTCTTTTTGTTGGTAGATATGGCAATTTATGATCGAGCACGAATTTTATGCACCACTCTCAGATCAGAACAGATTTCGTCACATAACCCGGGAAGTTTCTCTTTTTCCCAATTACTCCTTAATTGTGTTAATTGTTGCATTGAGGACACTGCAAATTTTAAGTGTGGGGAGGGGGTTATGTAGACTTATCTGTTTAAATGGGTTCACTTTTTGCTTGTGGATTGTCGTTTTTCAAACTTTTGAAAGCTTTGAAATTTGACTCCAATTTTTTTTTCGAAATCTGAGATTGTTTTTGAGACTGAGTTGCTTGCATAGGAGAACGCTGAATAGGATTAGTTGAGTAAAAGGATGCCTTGGAATACTGATTACCATGAGTGCCTCACCCAATTCCTTTGAGAGATTGAGCCTATATAGTTATATCTATTCATTTCTGTGAGGAATACCGACTTTGACCCAAGGTAGAACTTGTCATTTGAATGCTTGTCGAGACCACATAAGAGAAGTATTTATCACCATTGCACTGATAGAGGCCTTCGACAACTCGTATGGCGTCTTTTCCAAATTTTCAGGAAAGACATTTTGGGTTTCTTACCCTTCCACAACTCGTATGGCGTCTTTTCCATCGACTTTGTTGGTGCTCTGTTCAGTATATGTGCTGCTGTTTCGAGTGCATGTCCCCAGAATGACACGGGTAGTGTAGAGTGACACATCATCGATCGTACCATGTCTAGTAATGTACGATTCCTCCTTTCTGACACACCATTCATCTGCGGTGTATACGGAGGTGTGAGTTGTGATACAATCCCACATTCCATCAGATGATTGCCAAACTCTTGACTAAGATATTCGCCTCCTTGATCTTACCGTAAAAACTTGATCTTCCTGTCAAGTTGATTTTGTACTTCATTATGATATTCTCTGAATTTCTCAAAGCTTTCAGATTTATGTCTCATCAAGTAGACATAACCATATCTACTGAAATCGTCAGTAAATGTGATGAAGTACCGGTATCCTCCTCTTGCCTCATGACTAAATGGTCCACACACATCTGTATGAACTATTTCTAACAAGTCAGAAGCCCTTTCATTATCTTTGTTGAAAGGTTCTTTTGTCATTTTGCGAGATAAACATGATTCGCAGTTGTCAAAAGTTTAAAATCAAAAGTTCCAAGAAAACCTTCTTTTAGGAGTAGTTCAACGCGTTTCTTGTTTATGTGGCCTAAACGACAATGCCAGAGGTAAGTTTGATCCTCAATGTCTTTGGATCGTTTACTTATATGATAGATTTCTTTATTATCGTCTTGCAGATTTACTGTATATAGACCATTACAGGTGTAGCTTTAAAATAGAAAATATTATTTTTAAAGACTGAAAGCATTTTACAATCATATTTATAATAAAATCCTTGGTCTACCAATAAATCAAAAGACATAACATTCTTAATCATCTTTGGAACATAATAACAATTTTCCAGTTCCAAAACTAGACCCGAGGGTAAACTAAGACTATAAGATCCTACTGCATCAGCTATCAGCGGAGTGCCTTCGTCAACTCGTAGGTTCGAACGGTCCTTCCTTAAAGTCTCTCTTCTAGTGAATCCCTGTAAATGATTACAAATGTGGTTACCACTACCTGTATCAATTACCCATGATTCATAAGAAGTGATTAAGCAATCTATCGTAAAGATACCTGGAGCATCGGGTAAACCGATCTCCATCTGGTCGATATTCATCGAGTGCTCGCAAATATCCTTGCTACCACATTCTGGGCAACTTAGATCTCCTAGCTCATCAATCCAATCAGTATCCATGAGATCAGCAGGTGCTGGCTTCGGCTCTAGACTGGCCAGAATATCCTCATGCACTTTTGCCACGTCAGTCTTTGGTTCTTTCATGTATGCACTAGCTGTGTCACATATCTCCTTTGGGAGTGAGTACCACATCAGATACACCAACTCTTCCTGAGTCATCTTTTGTCATTTTACCAGATAAACAAGACTCGCAATTATCAAAAGGTTTATAATCGAAAGTGCCCAAAAATCCTCCTTTCAGGAGTGTTTCAATGCGTTTCTTGTTTATGTGGCCTAAACGACAATGCCAGAGGTAAGTCTGATCCTCAATATCTTTGGATCGTTTACTTATATGATAGATTTCTCTATTATCATCTTGTAGATTTACTGTATATAGACCATTCACAGGAGTAGCTTTAAAATAGAAAATATCATTTTTAAAGACAGAAAGCATTTTATAATCATATTTATAATAAAAACCTTGGTCTACCAATAAATCATAAGACAAAACATTTTTAATCATCTTTGGAACATAATAACAATTTTCCAGTTCCAAAACTAGACCCGAGGGTAAACTAAGACTATAAGATCCTACTGCTTCAGCTATCAGCGGAGTGCCTTCGCCAACTCGTTGGTTCGAACGGTCCTTCCTTAAAGTCTCTCTTCTAGTGAATCCCTGTAAATGATTACAAATGTGGTTACCACTGCCTGTATCAATTACCCATGATTCATAAGAATTGATTAAGCAATCTATCATAAAGATACCTGGAGCATCGGGTAAACCGATCTCTATCTGGTCGATATTCATCGAGTGCTCACGAATATCCTGGCTACCGCATTCTGGGCAACTCAGATCTCCCAGCTCATCAATCCAATCAGTGTCCATGAGTTCAGCAGGTGCTGGTTTCGGCTCTAGACTGGCCAAAATGTCCTCATGTAACATTGCTACGTCTTTCCTTGGTTCCTTCATGTAGGCACTAGCTGTGTCACATATCTCCTTCGGGAGCGAGTACCACATGAGATGCATTAACTCCTCTTGAGCCATTTTGTATCCCAGACGTGTCAAACATTTAAAGAGCCTCCTTATATTTATGAGATGGTCTTTAATTGATTGGTTCTTCTTCAACTTTAATGAAAGTATCTCTTTCATAATCAGAAGCTTACCTGTGTGCTTATAGAAACCTAGCTGGTTTTCTATGTCTTTCACGACCTCATGACAGGATTTATCTCTTAAACCTCCCGAAAACTCAGGTGATATAGAGAAAATCAGAATCGACATGACATCAGATTCATCTGCCAAAGATTTAAAGTACTGAGCAAATTCCTCTTCAGGAGAATTGCTCTTGGGTCGTGAAACAGGTTTTTCCAAAATGTACAACTTACCTTGTGCACTCAAGACATTGTCAAGGTGCATTTTCCAAATTGGAAAATTTTGTCCTGTAAGCTTCCATTTACCGTCGATGAGGCGGAGCGATTCCTCAGGGGTATAAAACGGGATTACAGATTTAGACATCTACAAATATAAGAATAAAATTCCGATTTAGTTTAAAATTATAAAACTTCTAATAAATCATAACCCTTAAATTAATTTATTAGACTAGAATCCATATTTTACATGTGTCGGCAAGCATGTGATCATGTCAGGCCGACTCATGTGATTTATGGTAGGTAAAACTTATATCAATCGCATTTTAGTACGAAAACACGACTTCTAGATCGTCGGGACATCGGATATTTAATCCGTGCATATTTGGTCCCTCTAGTGCATTTTGGCCCGGTACCACCCGGTGAATAGATAATTACCAAAACAGATCGCACCACCTGGGGCCTGGACATACTCTGGCCGGTACCACCCGGAGATAATTCGTAGAGTTTTTATCCCCTCCAATTTCGGTTTGAACGCGGGCGATTGAAGTGTAATCACTCGCAATGCCCTACGTACCTTACACCAGAGGTGTCCCTAAAGTGGGTTGCACTTACTGATCTATGATTTTTAACAAGGGTTTCAAAAATTGCCAGTTTTTCAAAAAACTTGGATCCAAAAGCCAAACTGGTTTTTGTATCCATTTTATTTTAACAGTTTATATATATATTTTTTTAAACATACACGCTATTAAATATAAACAACCACGCAGATAAACAACATGTTATAGTCAAAAACCCTTAAACTACTGTCGTTTCGTGAGCCAACACAAAACGACGGTCGTAATCCTAAGTGACAACAACACACATGGCATGAACTTCTCAGCGCTCCCACTGGCTCCAAGATCCATGTTTGAATTCGTGCTCCGTCTTCAGTTCTTGATTCTTCAGTTATTTTATTTTAAAATTATTACAATTAAAGTGGGTTGTAAATGGCACGCAGGCCTCCCGTAACCAACAACGAATAAATAAAATAAAATATACGTACAATCATCAAAACACAACAACGGGTCAAAGGGTTTGACTATGACATAAACTAAAAAAAATCTTAACTAGATTCTAAAATTAATTAAACTAAATTAATTTAATTAAAAACAAAATTTAATTTCCTAGGGTTTAAGCCCTTATCCGTTGTCACCTACCGCGTACAGTAACAGCCAGCTGCCATTGCCGTCGCACTCATCGGTATTCGGAAAAACAACAACAGCCACCATCATCAGCCGCTGCTCGCGGCGCGAATCCCGCTGTTCGCGGCGCGAGAACTCTGTTCACGGCGCGAAACCGCTGCTCGCAGCGCGAGCTGGTTAGCTAGTGGCTTTGATGACGACAGCAGCCCAAGAGCCACCGCCGCCGTCCCCTGTTCGATCGGAAACCTAAAACCGGCAGTGGCCGATACCCCTTTGCGGCGGTTATCGACCACCGCCACCACCACAAACATCGTCGCCACCATTAATCCACCGGCGACAGCAGCAGCTCGGCGCCACCACCGTCGCCGTGGTCGGCTGTCAACAAACAAAACGCCACCACCGCCATCAATGATGGCATCGGCGGCCACCATCACTATCCGGTGGTTGACGACGGCAGAAGCTACTGCCACCACCGCCGTCGTTTTTCCGGCGAAAACAACAGAACCACCACCACCGTCGACGACAGTGGCGATAGCCACCTACGCCGTTGCCGGCCTTGGTGGTCGCATCAGTCACCACCACCACCACGATCGGTGGTGCGGTGGTTGGATTAGCACAATCGCCATCACACGGCCGTGTGGTGGTTGTTGTTGACATCAGCCGCCGCTACCACCAACTGTGGTGCGGTGGGCTTCGGGTGCGGTAGCCGGCGGCCACCACCATCTGTGGTGTAGCCGGTCGGTGGTTCGTGGTGGCCTGGTGGGACGGACGGCCAACTGCCGCCGTTCCACCGCCGATTAGGTTTTAAAAGAAAATCCAATTTTTTTTACAAAACTAAGAACAGATAAAAAAATCGAATTTTTTAAACCTAAACAAACAGTTAAACCTGAATCTGTGAGGTTTAGGATTGGATCCGTTCTTGGGAATCTAGGTTTTATTATCCGCTGCGTGTATGTTTTTGTGCCTGTGATTCCCAACAATCTTAACCACTCATCTCGGTCAACAAGGCGGCTTTGACCGATCCATCCCTTTAATAATCTCTACCCTCCTATTAATCGCGTCAATTCTCCGTGATCACGTCCACCGTAACCGCGAGATGAGTAGCTGAGATTACTCCTCAATTTTTCTTAAATTTTTTTTGAACGGTGAAACAATTTTATTACCCACCAACCAAACAAGAACAACGTACAAGCACGCCGAAGCGACAGAAAAACAACGACAAAAAAGCACGCCACGAACAAAGAGAACAGCGCGGACAACGAAAAAGAAACACGAACAAACAATAGTATAAACCTCGAAATTTAACACCCAAGGACCGGGGAGGGGCTTGTGAGAAATAAACCAACAGCCCGGTCATAAAAGGCACCAAGGGCGATCATCAAAGACCACTACACAACTAGAGGCAGAACCCGATCAGGCTATCGAAGGCATGGCATCCCTTTAACCTGTTGCACGGCGCTAGAGCACAGCTCTCTCGGCTGCTGTAGACGGAAATTACCCTCGCTACTAACTGCTGCCACGACTGATCCCACGCTACTACACGACCCTTCTCGACCAAAAACAAACGAACTGTCCAGATTCAAGATAAAACGCACCCGCAAGTATAGCTGGGCCATCTGCAACATTACCGCCTTCAACCGTGAATACCCGCCAACCACGTGAAGCAGTCTTCAAGTCCTTCCTTAAATCTGCACGACATCCACTCGAAGACCACTCTTTGCCATTCGAAAAAGATATCGTTTATTCGACTCCTCTCACCGTTGAACACAATCTTATTCCTTTGTTGCCACACAAGATAAAGAAAGCACCACTTCAGATATCATTCTAATTTTGTCAACCAAATAGCCAGGTTGGTCAAAGCTAAAAACATTTCATTCTAATTTATTTAAAGTCAAATTTCTTTAACAAATTTCATTTCATCGAAAAATACTTTGTGAACCACACGCCACCTAAGGAAGAGACCAAATCCTAAAAAAAAAGTTCAATGAGGGATCAAATATGTTATAAAAAATGTAAGGTAGTTAGAGAACTAAATATTTATAAAAAATGAAAGTTGCATTGAACAAGGGTTAATGGACAAAATTAACCCTAACTAACAAAATATTAATTGACGGTGTTATTACGAATTACCATATTCGTTATAGAAATGAAACTTTAAGGATGTTCCTTGTTAAAAATTCTTTCCGATCTTACTAGTTTATTTATGTAGCCATTGGAACCAAATTTGCATTTAACTCTATATTAAAATTGTTGATATTTAGATCAATTAATTTTTACATAGTATAATGGTCAACATATAGATTCATTGACACACATCCAGTGGTGGATTCATAAAGTTTTATGATCGGGGGCACATTTAGGGAGTAATATATTCTTGAAACACAATAATTCATCCAACCCGATACGTTTCTGGTTATTAGCCGTTTTTCATCTTAAACAATTTAGTTAATCAAATAAATAAAACTTTTATGGTTCTGTTTTCTATTATTTCATTTACGATTTCAGTTAAATTGAAAGCAAATAAACACATTACACATTAATTAGAAAAAATATGATTGATTAGAATGGAATAAGTTGGTAGAGGAACAAAACACTAAACCAACTTGTTATAAATCAACTTTTTCTTCAAAAAAAAAAAACTTGTTATAAATCAACATACCAGCACTTGATAGTAAAACAATTTGTAACAAACCTAATGAAAGATAAATCAATATACTTAATCATTAATTATAAGCATAGGGTTGAGTTTCAATGAGAATTAGAAGTTAACATAAGAAGTAGTTATCAACCCTTTGATAAGAAGTGAATGCATTTTAGGTGAGATGTAAGAAAATAAAATGAAAGACTTCAAATAAGATACTCTTTAAATTTTGGGGGCCTTAACTTTTAGTTATTGGGGGCCCTATAAGTAATTTTGCTAAAATATGTATGTAAACATAAAGCTCATGAATGCTTTTATTTAATTCGATTGGCGTTTGCCGGGGGGCCTTTGCCTTCTATCCCCTAAGCTTGCATCCGCCCTTGCTCGCATCCAATCTTTCCTCCCGGTGAAGTGGACATATTTCCAGTGACAAGATCACGTATTATGTATTATCTAATCACAAACCAACCAACAGACATATAGTTTTACTCTTTTTTAAAGACTCCCTTGTATGATAATAACTCACATATTATATTGAAATGATTTAAAATATGCGTACAAGATGATTTGGAAAACCATGATTGAAAAAGAACTATACAGTAGGTGGGTAATCATCAAAGTAAATTTTATTTGCATGTAGTTTTTCATCTTGTCTAATCATTCCACCCGTTGAGGTGGACATATTGTCAGTGACAGAACCACGTATTATGTATTGTCTAATCACAAATCAATCAATATACATATAGTATTACTCTTTTTAAGACTCTTTAAACATTGCTTGACATGAATAAATAAGCTTATTGATAAGCTATTTTGAATAGCTTTAAGAGACTTTTTGTGACTTTTCAATTACAATCTTGATTAATATAACTTATTATTATTATTATTAACTTAAAATAATTTATAAATATTAATTATTTAGTATTAATAATATTAATTACTAATTAATATTATAATATTATGCTAAAATTAATTATACATTATATATTAATAATAATATTAATATTTTTAAAAGTTTAATTAGTTATGGATTTTTTTTGTAATTATTTAATATATTTAGTTATCAAAAAGCAAATATAGCAATCTTAAAAATATTTATAGAAGTTACATATTAATACAATTATACTCATTTTTCATAAATAATTAATATAACCTAAATATTTTAATAAAATATTGTTTGTCCTCTTTCGATGGCCAACTGTGTAAATTGTATTGTACAAGGGGGGGGGGGTTGAATACAATCAACACAATTTCTTCTACTTAATTTAATTCACAACCCCTATGGAGTTTTTGTGTGAACTAAAGTAGATTGTTTGTTGAAGCAGATCTAGACTATGTCATGATCCAAACAATCCATAAGTATTTCACGAAGCATTTGCTTATGCACAAAGCAAGAATAGAGACAGATAGAATGAACCTTGATAGAGAGAAAAAGGATTGGGGTATAGAAGCATGAACCAAGGTTGGTTTGAAGAACAAACCTAATACTCATGTTTATACCCCATGCATTAAATGCATGGCAGAACCACTTTTGCACGTGGCAAACTAAGAGTGGTTCTATTGTACTATATACTATAAAGAACGGCCCATACTTGGTAGGGTTATGGTCTATAGTGTACAATTGTCTTATGGTTGACAAGCAAAGAGGGAGCAGTGAAGAGACATCCCCTTTTTGTACTCTTGTCAGAAAGGCAAATCAAATCCTTTGCGTGCATATAGGAGGGAAAGACAAATCTTGAATTCGTAAAGAGCAAGTCACTGATCGGGCCTTAGAGTCGCTGATCTCTGGGAAAGATCAGGGAGGCACTGTGACTTGTCTTCAGTAGAACGTCATGCAGAGTAGTCAGCTTGCTATCGCTGATTTCAACTTCAGATCACAAGCTCACAGACTCTTTCATTCAGCTTACATCAATAGATGATGCTGATGGTTTTCTTATGGCATGACTATTTGTCTTTCAGGGGATACTTAGCTGATGTCAACTCTTGCTGATACTGAACGGAGTCAGTGATCAGCAATCGCTGATTGTCCAAACTGTCAGCGATAAAGAATCGCTGAAGTAGTGAACTTCATCTTTTAGCAGTGCTAAGTATTTTACAAAAGATAGATAAAGGATCATTGGTATTTCACAAAGTCTTAGGAAGACTGGATCAACAATCTCCCCCTAAATATCAATTATAAGACAACAGGGAGGTTGTCTTGATTCTAGAACTTAAAATAATTTGAATTCTAAGTCCAGAATTAACAGTTAGGAAACAGCACATGTGAAAGGTACTTGTATTATTTAACTGTTAAGTAAAGTCATTTTCAGTGAGCTGATATCAACAATAAAGAAACAGATATCAGAGATAAGAGATACTTGTATTCATTTCATCATAAATTGAAGATTACAATACAGAAGGAAACAAATTACAAGTCACTGAAAGAAATACATAGAGACAGTGAAAGAAATACATAGATAGCAAACTAATCTAGAGGTCTTTTCTTTCTTCTCATTTTCGTCTTCCCTTCCTAAAAGGTCGTTGAAGCTCGGTCAGGAATTTTTCAGCGAGGTTTGAAAGAGGCATTCAACCAGCAGAAGATAACTTCCGCAGTTGAGTTACTCAATCACAAAGATGACCAGAAGATATTCATCCCTGTGTTGAAAGCAGATCCTTAAGGAGAAGGAATTTGCCAGAAGAATGAAATTTCAGCGATCACAATCAGGTTCTGATTCCGATTGCTGAAATTTCTCCCCCTCAGTAGGTGCACATCCAGGAAACAGGATGTTTTTGCAATGATGCAAAGCCTACATATCAAAGGAGACTTGCAGGTATTCTCCCCCTTAGACGATGACCTATGACCTCCCGAGACTTGGGTTCTATGTTAATAGAACCAGGGAGATAGGCCAGCCCGGTAGAAGGGCAGCTAAGGAGAAGGGAACTTCTTCGTTAGAAGAAGGTATCCTGCAAGTGGAGGGGGAAAGGGGAATGGAACATCCCTTTTAGAAGAAGGTGTCATGCAAGACTTTCTCCCCCTCAGATACATCACTAGGTGCTGTAGCTGAGATGCAGGACCTTCCTTCATTAGAGCTAAGATTTGTGCTGCAGAAACAGTAGAGTAGAAGAGAATCTACATTGAAGGGAAAAAAGAAACATAAGTTAGAGTACAATAAGATATAAGAAAGATGTATTGTTAGAGAACTTATGTTCTTAAAGAAGAACTCAATGTGAGTTGTATCTTTGAGAGAAAAGAAAACAAAAGATCCTTGTAAAAAGGATGAACTTACCAAACTAGGAAGAAGATCTTCAAAGGGGGAAGAAAGAGTTGAACACATTGTGAAACAAATCTTTAGAGAGAAGATGTGGTAAGTTGTGAAGAAAAGAAGTAATCCAAGAGTGGATTTATATAGAGAGGAGGGATACCAAAATGTGCGATTTTGGCGCCCAAAGAAGATGGGACGTGGAGCAAGTTTCAAGATGTGATTATGACGGTTATTAAATGCGCCGAATCAATTCATATTACGCGCTTAAAACCGTCTTATCATTTACTGCCACGTGCCTGACACACGTTAAGATGTAACGTATGGTGCCAAAACGTCAACTCTACTAGATAGAGTTGGTAAAAGATAAGTAAAAAGATAACTTATCTAGTTACATATTCAAAAGATTTTGAAAATGTAGTCAGAAAATCTTCTTAACGCAATAAATGCTTTAAGGTAGGTTTATCACTGATAATTGATTATAAGGACAGAAATAAATGCAATATATCAGAGAGAAACATCATCAGTGACTGATAAAGATTAGCAGGATCTTTATATTCATTCAAGAGGAATAAATAGTACACTGGAAAAGAAAAATACATAATTAATGTACAAGAATAGTAAGAGCCATGAGCTTGCTGAAGATCAAGCGTCAGGGTTTAGCATGCCTAGCTCGCTGATCAGTTGATTGAACCTCTTCTTATCAAGGGGTTTAGTGAAGAGATCAGCGAGCTGGTATTCAGTAGGTATGAAATGGAGTTCGACATCTCCATTCATCACCTGATCTCTGATAAAATGATATCAGATCTCAATGTGCATTGTCTTTGAGTGTAAGACAGGATTGTTGGCAATGGCAATAGCTGAGGTATTGTCGCAGAATATGGGAATTTTAGACAGCTGAAAACCATAGTCCAGCAGCTGATTCCTCATCCATAATACTTGAGCACAGCAGCTTCCAGCGGCGACATATTCAGCCTCAGCGGTTGATGTGGACACGGAGTTTTGCTTCTTGCTTGTCCAGCTCACCAACTTGCCACCAAGAAGATGACACCCACCAGTGGTGCTCTTTTGATCTAATTTGCAGCCTGCAAAATCACTATCTGAAAAAGCGGTTAGATCGAAACCTGAGTCCCTGGGGTACCAGAGACCAAGGTTGGGAGTCCCTTT
The DNA here is from genome assembly GCA_030169165.1 of Centaurea solstitialis. Classification (NCBI taxonomy): domain Eukaryota; kingdom Viridiplantae; phylum Streptophyta; class Magnoliopsida; order Asterales; family Asteraceae; genus Centaurea; species Centaurea solstitialis. The sequence goes on along the minus strand of CM058042.1, from coordinate 60,285,438 downwards.
CGGATATCTGAAGATGCGCTTTACAGCCTTCAGATGGGATTCCTTTGGGTCAGCCTGATATCGTGCACATAGGCAGGTGGCATACATGATATCAGGACGGCTCGCTGTAAGATACAGCAGTGAGCCTATCCTTGCTCTATAGGTAGAAACATCGACATATTTTCTATTGGAATCCTTGTCTAGTTTTAGAGGAAGAGCCATGGGTGTTTTCATTTCAGAGCAAGTAGTGAGATCAAATTTCTTCACATATCTCGAACATACTTGCCTTGAGAGATAAAATCCCCTTTTCAGATTGTTTAACCTGAAGACCTAAGAAATAGGTTAGTTCACCCATCATGGACATCTTGTACTGAGATTGCATGAGTGACTCAAACTTTTTACAAAGTTTGGCTTTCGTGGATCCAAAAATAATGTCATCAACATAAATTTGGGCAAGGAAAACATGATCCTTGTGAGACTTGACAAACAGAGTGCTGTCAATCTTTCCACAAGTGAAACCTTCAGCGATAAGAAAAGTAGATAAGGTTTCATACCAGGCTCTAGGTGCCTGCTTTAGACCGTACAAAGCCTTGTTTAGCTTGTAAACATGGTTTGGATACTTAGGATCAGTGAATCCTGGAGGTTGAGCGACATAGACTTCTTCAGCGAGTTTTCCATTTAGAAAAGCACTTTTGACGTCCATTTGGTAGACCTGAAAGTTCACGTGAGCAGCATAGGCAAGAAATAGCCTTATGGCTTCAAGTCTAGCAACAGGGGCAAAAGTTTCGTCGTAGTCTATACCCTCTTCTTGTCTATAGCCTTGTGCAACAAGTCTAGCCTTGTTACGAATGACTATACCATGCTCATCTAATTTGTTTCAAAAAAACCCATTTGAGACCAATGATGGTCTTTCTAGATGGCTTGTGAACAATTGTCCAGACAAGGTTTCTTTCGAACTCACCGAGTTCTTCTTGCATCGCTGAGACCCAAGATGGATCAGCGAGCGCTTCATCTACTTTTGTAGGTTCATGTTCAGATAGAAAGCTGACATAAAGACAGTGGTTACCTGACTGTTGTCGAGTTTTGACTCCAGTAGAGGGATCACCAAGTACCTGATCAATTGGATGATCTCTGGTCCATCTGAGAGCAGGAGGCTGAGGAATAGCCTGTAGAGGTTCAGCATTTGTTGATGAAGTAGATTCATCAGCGATGACCTGAATAGGTTCAGCGGCTGAAAGGATAGAAGCCTCAGGGACATCATTCAGTTGAAGAGGATTGTCAGCATCTTGTACAACTTCAGCAGAGCCTGAAGTTGACGGAATATCTTCCTGAGAAATAGTGGGAGATACTTGATTCAAAGGAATCGCTGAGTGGATAGGGGTATCCTGTGGGATATTAGGTTCTTCGAATCCATCAGGGATGTATGATGAAGTTTCTGCAATAGGAGTGCTAACCTTAGGAATGTCATTTTCAAGGACCTGAAAGTAAGAGTTAGCCCATTGATCTATATCATCACTATCAGTAAAAGAAGGAGCGGATGAAAATGTATCAATTTCGTCAAACTTGACATGAATGGTTTCTTCTAGAGTTTGCCTACGTTTGTTAAAAACGCGATAGGCCTTGGATACAGTGGAGTATCCAACAAGAAAACCATCGTCAGCTTTGGCATCAAACTTTCCAAGATTATCTCTGTCGTTTTTGATATAACAATTAGAACCAAAGATATGAAAGTAGGAAATGTTTGGCTTTCTTCCCCTGAAGAGTTCATAGGCTGTTTTCTTGAATCGTTTTACGATCAGCGACCTGTTATGGGTATAACAAGCCGTGTTGACAACTTCAGCCCAAATTGAAGAGGTAGACGTGCTTCAATCAGCATCGACCTTGCAGCTTCAATTAGCGTACAATTTCTTCGTTCAGCGACCCCGTTTTGCTGAGGAGTTCGAACGAATGAGAAGTTTTGAGAGATTCCCTTGCTAACAAGAAAATCATCAAGAACACTGTTTTTGAATTCAGTGCCGTGATCACTTCTTAGAGAACGAACAGTGATCTAATTATATTTCTCCATCTGAAGAATGAAGTTGATAATCTCTTGAGAGGCATCGCTCTTGGATCTGAGGAAGAACACCCAAGTGTATCTTGAGTATTCGTCCACAATCACAAGTGTATAGCGCTTTCCACCAATAGACTGAGTATTGACAGGTCCGAAGAGATCCATGTGCAATAGTTGTAGTGGAGTGGAGATAGTGGAGACCTGCTTCGATTTGAAAGAAGCTCTGGTCTGCTTTCCCTTTTCGCATGCTGAGCAAAGATATTCCTTTGCAAAGCTCTTTTCAGGGAGACCATCAACCAGATTGCTGATAGAGAGTTGATTGATGGTTTTGAAGTTAAGGTGAGAGAGACGCTTGTGCCAGAGCCAGTTGATGTTAGAAGAGGCCCTGGACATGAAGCACAGTGGATGTGTCCATGTTGATAGTGTAGACATCACGAAAATGCTGTCCTCTGAGAATGAGTTTCTTGTGCCTGTTCTTCACCTTACAGTCCTTCTTAGAGAAAGAGACTTTGTGATCCTTATCACAAAGTTGACTGATACTCAGCAGGTTGTGAGTCAGTCCTTCAACATAAGATACCTTCTTAAAGGTAGTCTTACCATTGGTTAAGGTACCATAACCTTTAGTGATACCTCTTCCTTCACCGCCAAATTTGACTGAAGGGCCTGCTTCTTCTTTGAAGTCAACCAGCACATGCTTGTTTCCAGTCATGTGCTTTGAGCATCCACTATCAAGATACCAGATACCCTTTCCCTGAAATAAGAAGACAGGTTAAGTGGTCTTGGGGACCCACATAAAGTTGAGTCCAGTTGGGTCAGCAATTGATGACACATCAGGGACATAGATTATCATTGCATTTGAGGTAGAGGCAATGACATCTGTCATTTATGATTTCTCAGAATTGACAGGATAAGGGATGCTTGAAGCATCAGGGATGCTAGACGCATCAGGGTTTAAAGGATTCTTTCCTTTGACTGATTTTCCAGCCTTGGGACCTTTCTTTACCTTAGCTGCCTTTTCAGCTTTGGTAGCATTTGGACAATTACTAGCAATATGATCATTTTGACCACAGTGATAGCAACTTCTGAAGGTCTTAGCCTTAGAGAGACTACCCTTAGGATGTTTAAACCTAAGATGGGTTGGTCCTTGTCCAAGAAAGCCTTTTTCAGCGGTCCGAGGAGGAATTTGTGTCTTCTCCTCAGGCTTAGATATAATATCTACTTTAAGTCTGGGAACAGGGTTTTGTCCTGTTTTCAGTTTCCCTGACCTAGGAGGTCCACCACCTAAGACTTTAGGAGTCTTAAAGTAAGTTTTAGAAGGTTTTGGTGGTTTGAGAGAGAAATTCTCATCCATGGAGGGCTGGTCAGAGGTAAGTCATTTTCATCAGCAGGACAAGAGTTAGAAGAGACAAACATGCCAAACTTTAAACTAGATTTATCAGGGATATCATCAGCATGCAAATTGTCTTTATTAAAACCTAGACAAGTTCTAATCTTAGGATCGCTGAGAGGAGATTATTTTATCAATAGTTTCAGAAGCATCAGCCCAACTTTTGACAGTAACCTTCTCAGAGTAGAGTTCATCAAGAACTTTTTCTTTCTCAGCGATAGCCTGTTCTCTTTCAAGACAAACGATTTGGTTCACATGAACCTGGTCCTTGTAACTTGCTTCATAAATGGCAAGCTCTTTGAGTTTCTCATAACACTCTTTGAGCTCAGTCCTAAGATCAAGATTGATCTTTTCAGCAGAGGACTTGCCGTTTAAGGCATTATGCAGATCGATGGTAAGAGCGTCCATCGCTGACATAGTATCAGAAGGAGAGGGAGTAGATACCTGAAAAGATGGGAGTGAGGATGAAGTAGGTGTTGTAGGAACCTCTTCAGGGATATCCTCAAGCTGTGCCATGAGAACTGGTTTAGCTTCTTCAATGATAGCCATCAGACATGTGGCCTCAGTAGTGTCTTCCTCATCTGAGGAATCCTTAGAGGAATCGTCCCATCCTTTGCCTTCAGCGATTAGACCTTTGCCTTTTCGTTGGTATTTCAGCTTGCGATATTTCGCCTTCAGCTTCCAGTATTTGTCCTCCTTGGAAGCTGGAGAGGAAGATTCAGCGAACTGATTCTTCTTGTACCTGCATTCAGTAGCATAGTGTCCTTTTCCCTGACACTTGAAGCAAGTAGCAGAGGCCTTATCACTAGAAGGTGTTTCAGCCTTGTTAGTAAGAGAGAGGGGTTTGGACTTTCGGAAGTTTCCTTTTCGTCCAAACTTCTTGAAATGCTTAGAGAAAAGAGCAAGGGACTCATTGAGCTTAGTCTCAGTATCAGAGACGTGGTCAGAGTCAGAATCTTCTATCTCAGTGATGGTCACTGTTGAGACAGGATTAGAGGGTTGAGGAGAGTCAGAAATTAAAGCAAGAGAGGTGCTTTTGACATCCTTAGTATCTCTTATGAGATTAGACTTAAGGGTTTTGTGTTTTTCATGGTTGAGCATCATACCATATAACTCGCTGAGAGTTATAGTCTTTATGTCTTTTGACATTTTAAGACACATGGTGTAATTTTCCCAGTGATCCGGGAGAGCTTCCATGAACTTAGTGATTACCTGCGAGTTGGAGTAGGAGACGCATAGGTCTTCAGATCTATCAAGAGGCAGTTAAACCTCTGATGGGTCTGGGAGAGAGTTTCACCTTTAACAGCGATGAACTTCTCATACTGACGTATGAGGTGAATCTTTCTAGATTCCATGAGAGCATCAGCTCCCTCATATTGGAGACACAGAGTGTCCCATATCTCCTTAGCTGATTTCAGCTTGCTGATGGAGTGAAATACTTCATCAGGAAGAGACACGGCTATCAGAGATCTTGCCTTGGTGTCAATATTCACCAGACGTCTATCTTCATCAGACCAGCTAGCAACTAGTTTGACAAAGCTTCTTTCCTGTACTGCAGGGGTGTTATCAGTAGCAGCAACGGAAGATTATAGAAGTGGGAACGTGTGGTCCATGCTCTATAAAGTAGGGGATTTGAGGATCAGAACCAACTAAGAATAGCTCCATCCGAGATTTCCAGAGAGGGAAATTTTCGGGCATGAATCTGGGTGGCTTTGCCAGAGATCCAGAATCAAAGTAAGAATCTTTAGAAGGAAAGGTGGCCATAGTGTGGATCTAGAAACTATGTTTCTTTTGTGAACGGTTAGATAGAAGAAAGAGTTTCTAACTGCTCTGATACCACTTGTTGTTCCTCTTTCGATGGCCAACTGTGTAAATTGTATTGTAGAAGGGGAGGGGGGTTGAATACAATCAACACAGTTTCTTCTACTTAATTTAATTCACAACCCCTATGGAGTTTTTGTGTGAACTAAAGTAGATTGTTTGTTGAAGCGGATCTAGACTATGTCATGATCCAAACAATCCATAATATTTCACGAAGCATTTGCTTATGCACAAAGCAAGAAAAGAGATAGATAGAATGAACCTTGATAAAGAGAGAAAGGATTGGGGTATAGAAGCATGAACCAAGGTTGGTTTGAAGAACAAACCTAATACTCATGTTTATACCCCATGCATTAAATGCATGGCAGAACCACTTTTGCACGTGGCAAACTAAGAGTGGTTCTATTGTACTATATACCATAAACGACGGCCCATACTTGGTAGGGTTATGGTCTATAGTGTACAATTGCCTTATGGTTGACAAGCAAAGAGGGAGGAGTGAAGAGACATCCCCTTTTTGTACTCTTGTCAGAAAGGCAAATCAAATCCTTTGCGTGCATATAGGAGGGAAAGACAAATCTTGATTTCGTAAAGAGCAAAGCACTGATCGGGCCTTAGAGTCGCTGATCTCTGGGAAAGATCAGGGAGGCACTGTGACTTGTCTTCAGCAGAACGTCATGCAGAGTAGTCAGCTTGTTATCACTGATTTCAACTTCAGATCACAAGCTCGCTGACTCTTTCGTTCAGCTTACGTCAATAGATGGTGCTGATGGTTTTCTTATGGCATGACTATTTGTCTTTTAGGGGATACTTAGCTGATGTTAGCTCTTGCTGATATTGAACGGAGTCAGTGATCAGCAATCGCTGATTGTCCAAACTGTCAGGAATAAAGAATCGCTGAAGTAGTGAACTTCATCTTTCAGCAGTGCTAAGTATTTTACAGAAGATAGATAAAGGATCATTGGTATTTCACAAAGTCTTAGGAAGACTGGATCAACAAATATGTAATATAATTATTAGTTATATATATTTTTAAATAATACCGAGCTAATATATGTGAAGTTGACTAATTTTATTTTTAATTATTATGTATATAATGGTTATTTAAAATTATAAATTAATGTATCTTTTTTATAATTTGTTTAACAAATTTTAAATTTATAGTATATATACAGTAATCATTTTTATATGTTGCTAGTAACATATTATATTATTTAATTTTTCTTTACTATCTTGTTCGTATCAATGAACATAGTATATTATTATAAAGGGAAAAGGGAAGGTGTTGCTGTCATGTACCTAACCTTAGGTACAAAACACATCAAAACTACGTAGTTTTGATTAAAAATCCACTAAAAAAATAGGCCCCTACCCTACATCAGACTCCAATCGACATCAACAAAATACCATTTCAAATCCAGATTTTGATCAGCCAAATCGATCAGCCTTCGATTCGCCAAATCGATCAGCCTTCAATTCCAAATCCAGATTTCGATCAGCCAAATTGATCCAGCCAGCTTAATCGATCAGCCATGCCAAATTCGATTCCAAATCCAGTCTTAATCAATCAGCCATGCCAAAGTCGATTCCAAATTCTATTCCAATTCCAAATTCCATTTCAATTCCAGTCTTAATCGATCAGCCAAGCCAAAGTGGATCCAGTCTTATTCAATTCCATTCGAAGTTCCATTCCAAATTCTAAATCCAATGCAAATGTTTCAAAAATCCAAATTGGATTCCAAGTTTGTCGATTTCAAAATCCAAATTCCATTAATTTCAAAATCCAATTCTATTCAAATCCAATTTCCATTGATTGAAATCCAAATTCAATTGATTGAATTTGATAGGAATGAAATTGTCACTGGAATGAAATTGACAGGATCTAAAAAAAATGAAATTGACAGGAATGAAATTGACACTGTTTGCTATATATAATCCAATGATTGGAGATGTTTTTGGAAGAACAATGCATTGCATTAATTTCATTCAACAAAAACGGTGGAAGAAGGGAAAAGTAAACCAACTAGGCATTCAAACAGTAAACTAACTAGGCATTCAAACATTAAATTAACAAGTAAATTAACTAAAAGAAGATTGGAGGAAGCAAATCAGTGGTGACGAAAATCTGATGGAGTGTCAAATTCAACAATTTTGACCCAAAAAAAGTACCAATTGCACTGATTTTGATGGAAACCACTCGGATGAAATTCAATGGAATTGATTTGGATGATGAAAAATAGATTTTGGTTTAGACCAAAATCAATCAAGGGTACTGATTTGAATGATGAAAATCAATTTTGATTTGGGCCAAAATCAATGTATGGAAATCGATTTTGAAGGTACTGTTCCATTGGAATGCCGATTGAAGGAAAATCGATTTTGGAATGTAGATCGAATGGAGTATTGGAGATCGATTCCTTAGGCTGATTTCTTTTTTCTTTTTTTAGTGGATTTTTAATCAAAACTACGTAGTTTTGATGTGTTTTGTACCTAAGGTTAAGTACATGACAGCAATACCTTCCCTTTTCCCTATTATAAATTAATATGAATAATATTAATCAAAGGTTGTTACCTCAGTTGGATAGGTAACATCCCTGGGGATGTAAGGTGAAAGCCACACTACCAAGGTTCGAATCCCATGGGTGACATTTCTGAGATATCAAGACTTTGGATCTGGTCCTTTGGGTCGGGTTCGGGGCCGTATGGGAGGATCCAGTCTATGAGATCCATTTCCCTGCCGGTCGGGTTCAGCCATAGGTTGGGCCGGGTCGCAGCGGATTAGTGGGATTGCCCAATTAGAGGCCCGATACCGCTGGAGCGTGTGTGTGTTAAACTTGCCGTTAAAAAAATGAATAATATTAGAAAGTTTTGTAATTGATTATATATTCATGATGTCCTTTTTGGTCATTTACATTTTTATAAAATAGTTTTTGTCAAACATAACTTGTTCACCATCTAGTTTATCAGCTACCAGTTAGCTTATCGGTCAACAATAATTTATGAGTCTTCAGCTAGCTTATCAGTCATCAGCTAGTTTGCCAACAATAGCTTTTATATAGTGATAAGTTACATACTATATCAAAATTCGAAACGGTATAAAATATGCCTACAACAAGACTTGAAAACCGTTGATTGAAACAATAAACTATTCGGTAGGTTCGTAATCATCAAATTGATTTTTATTTGTTTGTTGTTTTTCCTTCCCTCCTGTCGAAGTGGACATATTGGCAATGACAGAACCACATATTATGTACTGTTTAATTACAAACCAACCGACATATATATAATTTTACTCATTCTAAAGACTCTTTTATATAGTAATAATTAACATATTATATAAAAGTGATATAAAGTATACATACAAGCAGGTCCGTTTCTGACATTTTATGGGCCCTGGGCGATATGTAAAAGTGGGCCCCCAATAACTACTAAATTATTTTCAATATATTGTTTATATCATAAATATAACATTGAATTTAAGAAATACTAATAATTCATATGAAACCGTTTTTCCCGGTATCCCTTTATTTAAACGGTGGCAATTCATTAAAAGCTAGCAAGAGGTTGGCGGAAAAAGAACAGAGTTACACCTTATCAAGACAATTACAAGGAAATATTCTTCACTCTATGATGTTCTGATGACACTCATTTCATCTAAGGATTATCTAGTTCAACGACTTATCGACAACAATATCGAACATATCTTCTAACCTAGGTAAAAAGTTCTTAAAGATGGATCTTGTGGCGGAAGCACCAGATTGAGTAACAAATTATCATTTTTCTGGTATTCCTAGCACAAGATCAATCAGTCTTTTTAACAACCATTAATATTACTTAAAAACCTTTAATATAATGTTCATCATTATTATTTGAAACTTTTTGAGTTGAAACAAACTTTTTAACAACCATTGATCTTAAAATCAAGAGTTCATGTTGGTTACAGTTTGAGATCACATTCTTGTTTTAGAGATAATAGAGTATTTAATATCTGTGCACACAATATTAGGTAATAAGAATTAATAATGTATGGAAATGTGAAGTAGTTTTGAAATCCTAAATATAGATATAAATTAAGTCATTTTAGTTAAAATAAATCTACTATATTTAATTCATGCGGATGGAATATGTAAAAAAAGAGTACGTGGAAGATGAGTAATAGAGTATATATCAAGGTTTTTAAGCAAAAAAAGGTTTTTATATATTAGTACAGGATAATAAAACTTAGAGAAACAACAAACGAATACTACAAATGAAAGACCAATTTCACTTTTTACAAACTCTATTGTCCAACATAATTAATTAATACATGTTTGTACTCTTAATATGATTGCTAAATTCTTTTTGGGCCCTATTATATATACATATGTATATATATTTTTTACAATTTTTTTATATTGCTACTATATATAGTTTGTACTTATAAAAATTTGGGCCCCTTTTTGCCGTTGGGCCCTGGGCGACCGCCCGGCCCGCCCTCCTCCAGGGACGGCCCTGCATACAAGGTGATATGAAAAACAATGAATGAAAAAAGCTATAGGACAATCATCAAAGAGATTATTATTTGTTTGTTGTTTTTTCATTTGTGGCATAATAAGGGTCTGTAACACACGAAATTGCATTTGAAAGTTGTTGGAATAGAGCCAAAAATAGGTGTATTTGTTTTTCTCTTTAGTAGTTTTTGCGTACATCTATCTGCTTGCAATAATCTTGTCTCTTTTCACATGTTGACAATGGTTAAAATCAAATTAAATTATTGTTGTAATATGCAACTCTATTTTTGTTAAAATCAAATAAGTTTTTTTAGAATGGCGGATAAACTCATATATATGTTCACCGGGTATTCAGGATCCGACTAATTCGTATCGGTCTTAAACCGGCCCAAAGGTTGGCCCGAAACCTGGGTAACTCCACTTGCTGTTATGGGGTTTCCAACCCTGATAGGCAAGAATACCATCCACTACCCTTAAAAATATTACCTCTACCATTAGACTAGACAAGCTTTATTTCATATTTAATTTATTATTGAAGATGTAAATACTATGTTTGATCAGAATAAAGAGGAAATGGATAGGAAGAGAAGCACTACACTTATTCCATTGATTTTGAATTTTTTTGACTAAATTAGAGAATCTTTCCAACCTACTTCATTTTATAGTCATTTTTGGAATCAAATTCTCGTTTTTATTAGAGTTTACAGCCTATTTTCAAAATAAAAGGAAATGTCAAGTACAATATCATTTTTTTTACATCTGAGAATTAAGTTTATCTAATGTGTAATATATTTACATAAACTTTTGTTAAAATGAAAACTTATTGAAAAATAGCTAAAAAAAAGTAAGTCTAACTTAAAAGATTAACTATTTTCACCACTATTCTTGCTTAGGAAGAAGAAAATGATATTGTAGAATATTTTAACGAAGTTTGTAATCTAAGATTAAATTATTGATGGTCCTCAAAAAGAATAAAAGAAGGCAATTGATGGATGAGAGTGGTACCCAATGGCCCAATGCCATTTATGCTAAAAAGTAAAAAGTGTGTTTTGGTGTAGTGGAGATTAAGGACATATATTATTGCTATTTATTCATTATATTATTTTTTATTTAAAATAATTTATTTTCTTATATATATATATATATATATTATATATTTACATAGGAATACCACAAGGACCCAATCCATAATTTCTCTAGTTTTAGGACCTTAGTAGTAAAAAAACGAGAACCACAGGGACCAAATCCATAATTTACTCTAGGAAAAATGTGTGACGACGGAAATTTCTTATGAGTAATGTTACCCTAGATATAAAAAGTACGCTTAATCTATATATAATAAAAGAGTAACTGATCTGCCACGTGTCGTGCTCCAAATTGCCACGTGTCGCGTTTTGGTGATATCAAAACAATAAATAAAATAATGTAAAAGACATAATTAAATCAAATATTTTAATCCAAACTATAGATAAATATGAAAACAATAAATAAAATAACGTAAAAAAAATACCACTTTCAAAAATACGAGTAATAATCTGCCACGTGTCGTGCTCTGATGAGCCAAATTGCCACGTGTCGCGTTCTGGTGATATCAAAACAATAAATAAAATAATGTAAAAGATAAATACCACTTTCAAAAATACGAGTAACTAATCTACCACGTGTCGTGCTCTGATGAGCCAAATTGCCACGTGTCGCGTTCTGGTGATATCAAAACAATAAATAAAATAATGTAAAAGACATAATTAAATCAAATATTTTAATCCAAACTATAGATAAATATGAAAACAATAAATAAAATAATGTAAAAGATAAATACCACTTTCAAAAATACATAATTAAATAAAACGGTTTAAAAAATCCTCTACATATATTTGTGTAATATTTAATATAATCAATACACGTATTATTATTTTTCATTGGTGATATAAAAAATTAAAAATATTCTCTCTATTTTCAAAGTACAATTTTCTAAGAGTTTTTCAAAGTTGAAAAATCCTACTTTTTCTATTTTCTTAATTGTTAAGACAATTCCATATAACTTGTTGGAATAAAAAAATATACTCAAACTCTTTAAAAATTTTCATTTTTTAATCCAAACTATAGATAAATATGAAAACAATAAATAAAATAATGTAAAAGATAAATACCACTTTCAAAAATCCTCTACATAATTAAATCAAACAGTTTTAATCCAAAAATACACATCTCAATCTCAATCTCAATCTAGCAATCTCAATCTCAAACTCTCAATCTCAATCTATAAATACCCCTTTCAATCTCTCGATCTCGATCAATTGCTGCAACTCTCTTAATTAAGCCACTACCTATTAAACATACACACACAAAGGTAATTAATCAAATGCTCTTTAATTTTTATTTTTTCCTACACATGATAATATGATTATGATGATTCTATTCATGTTTATAGTCCAAGTTGGAGTTGTTGATTTCTCGTATGTGACTTTGTATTTATGGTCATTGATTACACTTTTTGTGTTATTTTGTATTACAAACGCTCTTCAATTTTTATTTTTTCCTACACATGATGATATGATTATGATGATTCTATTCATGTTTATAGTCCTAATTTACTTATATGTTTTACAATATTAAATATGTTAATTTTCGTAAAAATTAATTTATTATACATACATATATACATATTGATGGATGTTCTAAGGATTAATTAAAATGCAAATAATAGATTATATAATATAAGTCTATTGTCAATACTTTCAAAATAAACAAATTACTAAATATAATACTCTTAAATATAAATTAAATTATAATAAATAATTTAAATTAAACAAATCATATTTATAATATTAGTTTTTCTGGTATGAATTATTTTTTTAAGAATTATCCCGTGTATTACATGAGATCAAATCTAGTTTTAGTATATGCTGAAACATATATTTATATTTCAAATTCTTTTTAAATTATTCGTGTTTTTAAATATAAAATATGCTTAACAGAATATTTGTGTTCAAATTTTATTATCGAGGAAAGATTGGTATAATTTCTTTTACAGGGCATTAATTTTCACTTTAAAATGAACCAACAAGTTATTATAAGAATATTTATTATAGAGTGGATTTGATGAAAAATGGTTCTATTCCTAAGAAACATGACATTGGGATGCAAAAGGACAATTACCAAGTTGATTAAAGAAAGCAAACATCATGAAAACACATTGTCAATAAATATGTAAAACAAGTAATAATCAACTTTATGCATCTTAGTTCGATACATTTCTTGAGTTACGACCCTTTTTTATGTGAATACTCTTTCACAGACATTCATATATGAGGAAGCTCTTCCAACAATTGTAAAATCATTTTCTTTCGTCATAACTTCGTGACTCATTTTGGTTTGTTTCTCTAAGTCATGAATTAATGTATGATTTGCTTCTCAATTGGTTCTTTAGGTTCTCAGTTAACAGATGTATATCTTTTGCTTCTCAATTGGTTTCTCCAACCCTTTTTTCATGTAGCGCGTACGATAACCTGGATTTGAAATCACTGCTATATACGGAGCTGAAATATTATGTGTGTTCTTTTTTACCAGAGAGATGGTGTGAACTTTTCTAGAGATTCTTTGTGTTATTTTCAAGTTGTAAGTTAAGGTTGTTTGTATTAGATTTGTACTTTATCTTCTTCCATAAACGATATGTAATTCTTATATAATCAAGAAGAGTTTAAAAGTAAAACTTGTGTTTGTATTCAAACCTCCTTTTATGGATCCTAGCTGCCTTGTTAACTCCTTCATTACCAACATTAGTGATTGGGATGTCTTCCGTATCTTGTAGATAACAATTGTTAATTATGTTAGGATCCAAGCATTTACCACTATGTCAAAAGCAATTGTTGATAAAGAAGACGTAACTTATTTCCATATACCGTAGTAGTCAGCACCACGTTTCCATTCAGAAAGATGTTGGTTAATGACCCAACAAATTGGTTTTAGTAACACTCGTTCCTAACCTAGACCTTGTGTAAGGACTGGTTTTGTAAATTGTTGACTTTAAACCGTAGATTGCCATAATACATATTTAGATGTTGTCTTTTGGGAAGAACTTGTACCCATTTTTGGGTAGGGATGGCAACGGGGCGGGTTTGGGGCGGGGATTGGTCCCCCCGTCCCCGTCCTCGTTTAAAAAATCCGTCCCCGTCCCCACTTAAAAACCCGCGGGGATTTAAACGGGGATCCCCATCGGGGAATCGGGGAAACTGCGGGGAAACGGGTATCCCCGTTTAGTGTAAATGGGTTTCATCGCGGGGATCTTTGTCACCGTTTAAACTTTACCACGAATCCACAAAATCTCGAAAAATGATATGCTAAATTACATTTCATTCTCAAATCCATTCTCTAAACTTATCCGAAAGAAAATTAAAGTCCTAAAATCGAAATGCATCCAAAATATTAACAATTTAGCTATATATATTGTTTAAATGATCCAAAATATTAACAATAGAAATGTTAAAGTATATACGACCAAACATAAAATCATTTAGCTATATATTAATACTATATTGTTTATTGCTATGTTATTTACTAAACAATCATAAAATATAAATAAATTTGGGGATATAATCGGTGATATTTCCGGGGATACAATCGGGGAAATATTCGGGGATATAATCGGGTAATCGGGTCGGGGATTGGTCCCCCCATCCCCGTTTAAAATAAGCGGGTTTCCCCATCCCCGTCCCCGTCCCCGTCCCCGTTTATCGTCCCCGAACCCGCCCCATTTATTTCGGGTTTCCCCATCGGGTTCGGGTTTTTTTGCCATCCCTATTTTTAGGGGTGTTTATTGGTTGACATCCAATGGATGTGAGGGGAACGGACATATCCAATCATCAACTGGATATTGGATTTTTCCAACTGATCTGATCCTATCATCCATTGGATGCTGAAATATTCAAATCCAATGGATGATTGGATCAGTTCAGTTTCATCTATTGGATATCCACTAGATATCTATTGGATCTAACGAATTAATATTAATTGACTCGGATCACATCATATTGGATCTATCTGACATCCAATGGATGATCTAATTAGATCAATCCAATGTTTTAAATCAAATCTAAGATAATTCATATAATTCTCCATAATGTTTAATTTATTATTTATATGATAACTGGAGGGGTGTTGGATGGGTAAGTCGGTTTTTGATTGGATGATGAACTGTATCTGTTCAGTCGGTTCCTGTCGAATCTGGACTGCCATCTAAGAACCAAACCCATCCAATTGGATGTTGAGTTTTTCCATCCAATCGTATCCAATTACAATTGGATATCCAATCATTGTCGGTCGTTTGTAGTTGGATCGGTCGGATATGATTGGATCAGTTAACGTTATCTACACTCTAGCACTCCTACCCATTTTGATGTTTTTAAATAGGTCTAAAGTATACTTAAAAAAGGTTTAAAGTAGTCCCTTTTTTCAGATTTTGTGGGTATTACAACGGAAAAACACTATCAAACCGTTAACCTGCATGATTTTGCATACAAAGATAAAAAGTCAAGTCAGGCAAAGACAGCATGAACACATATGGAAAACCATTAATGCAACATAACTTGCATCACATATTCACATGAATCATGGGCACCAAAATTTGCTAAGAAAAATTATTTCTGGTTAATAAGAGTAATTTGTAGGTTTCGTTTGTTTGTTATTTAAGAGGTCTAAAATTTAATATTAAAAAGAAAACAAACAGTCTTAAACATCATGACTTTCATCGAAATTATGGGTTTCCTTCATTATGATTAGTAATTCCATTACTATTTTCACTTCTACGGCAAATTGTTTAAAAATAAAAATAACAATTTATTGTAAACTATAATTATGAAAATCTTAATTTCAGAAGTACAGGAATGGAAAAGCAATTTTCAACAAAATCACCATGACCAAAAAAAGTGATTTACTCTTAATTTTAAGAACCATATACACTATGAAAAAGCAAAGGAACAATAAGATGAAATTATAACAGATACATTCTAATTTTGGTAACTGTGGATATCTGAGCCAACTTGCACAAATCTCTAACTAATCTCATTCTCATTGGAGAGAGTTGTAGAAAAGAATCAAAACTACCGATACACCAATTATCACCGGAAATGCTGTCACCAAGTAAAGCGCTCCGTATCCCTGCATCAAACAAACATAAAATTATCATATAATATTGTTAGGGGCCGTTTACCAAACCGCTACCGGTAACTAAGCGCTTACCGGGTAACGTAAGCGCTTACTGGCAAGAGTCACCACCCTCACTTACCTTAATGGGGTAACATTCTCTGCCATCAAAATTCCAAGGTAAGAGTCACCATCCTCATTTACTTGGTAAGACACTCGGTCATTGACTTGTCTCTTACAGGGTAAGATTCTCATATGCTCACCCAGTAAGGTAATTGAGCCGGTAAGCCTTTACCTTGATAAGTGTTTGGTAAACGATCCTTACTGAAGATAACGAAATGAATGAAAAATGCATAACGAAAATGCATCATAAATAGGTTGGTACCACAACGTTAGGGACTTCATTTTCGTCACTGGTGTCACCTTCCTCAATCTCGGCAGCTGAATCCCAGTCGATATTAAGCCTCTTCGCAGCCACTACAGGATCAACACCCGTGTCTGTAGCTTTGGCGTATAACGATTTTCGTGGCCCCTTTTTCATTGCTTCAACCTTTTTCACAATAGGAATATATATACGAAGATGTAAACAAGGCCAAACTCCATGAACATGCAAATCGTACTTTTGTCTGATTCCTATGTTGTGCAACGTACTTTCAATTGTTATCGACAATTCGACATTAAGCATATGATAAATGTACCTCTAAATTAGGCCATTGAACCATTTCCTCTGCCAACATCTGAAGAGCAGCACGGTCTCGAGGAATTTTCCCTTCGTTCACCTACACAACAGAATAAGACCGCTCGTTTTTATGTTTAAATTTCTATGAATAAAAATTTAATACTAATATTATTAGGAAAGCGGAAGAAGTTATAAAGACGGTAAACCAAACCAAACCAAACCAAAGGAGCCCTGTATAGATGGGGTCTTCACAAAAACATGATGTCTATCTTTTAATAGGCCCCACGACGAATAAGGGTATGGATAAAGAATTTTTATCCGTTTTACCCATTGGGTTGGGCTCCAGTGAGAAGTGGATGAGAAGTGCACCGGTTTGAAGTGGATGAAATATATCAATCTTCGGATGAGAAATGGATGCACATTAGGATATCGAGATGCACCGGATCAATTCGAGAGCAATTCATGGGAGGGTATGAGAATAAAAGTGATGAATAGTTTAGATTCACTTCTAACGCTTCTCACATTAACCTCAACTTCTCACACGATCCTTTGTCTTTACCCATTTATCAGTTGGCATGGGATCATGTGAGAAGTGCAATTTTTGGTGAGAAGTGCTTTAAAACTGGTGATCACTTCTAATCAAATACCCTCCCACGAATTGCGGCTTAAAAGGGACCGGTGTATCTTGGTCCATCTTAGTTCGGTGCATCTCATCCTAATCTTCATCATTTCTCATCCAACGGTTGATAACCACTTCTCACCAAATTTGATACTTCTCATTGGAACCTAACCCTGTATCAAAAGAAGCCCAACTCAGAATATCGGTAAGTTGGACCCCTGTTTACCCAAATATCAGTGAAATAGCACTAAATGGTGCTGCTATTATCGAAACCGCAATTTCCACTACTATTTTGCTTATGACCGATAACCGTTATTGCACCGCAATTAACAACAAAGATTAAAAACAAATCCTATAAAGTTCTTTGAAATACCAAGTACCCCTTGGGTTTTCTGAACAGGAGCGGACTTACACTATAGGATATGGTGGCACGGGGCACCATTTCATGATTCTGTCATAGAAACAAAAAATTACGTTTCTGAAGGGTGCTATAGTGTTATTTGTAGGGTGCCACCATATAGCTTTTGTAACTGAAATGTTAGCACACGACTTTGATGACACAAATGGTAAATGCTCCTAAAAGGTCGGGGTTCGAGTCTCACTTGTGTGCCAAATTTCTTGATTTTCAGCTCAAAATTTCTTGTTTTCTATTTGCCTCTTGTGTTTCTAACAAGTCTCGTGTTTCTAAGAAGATATGCATGTAGACAGGACTAGAACACAGGTCTCTTCTATGCGAAGACAAGGAACCAACTAATAGATCTATACAAATACTGTAAAAAATTTCTTCAAATACTCCTTTATAGTCAAATTATGCACCACTCATAAAATTTTCTGGGTCCGCTTCTGTTTCTAAATCCAATGTTTGTGGTATTTCGAATTCTAAAGTTTCATTAAACCAAATGTGGGATTGCAATGGAATCAATTCGAATCCCGCTAACCAAACGGGCCCTGAGGGGGGCGTTTGGTTCACAGAATGAAATTTGATGGAATTGGAATCCTTCAAAGGAATTTGACTTTGAAGGAATTGGAATAGAATTTGACCACATGTTTGGTTGGTAGGAATTCGATTCCTTCACCTAAGCCAAGGAATGATGAATTCCTTAAATTGTGGAATTCAAAGAATTCCATCAAGTTCAAACCAAACATCACTAAGGAATTAGTCATTCCAATTCCATCAAATCCTTTTGAATTCATCGAACCAAACAACCCTTTTGAACTTGTAATGTTTTTAAAATGTAGTTTTCAATTCTTTTTTCTTGAGAGATTAAGAGAACCTTGTGAGTTTGATAGAAAGAGGAGGGACTCACTTCTTCAAGAACATTAGCCAAGTCATCTCTTGTTGGGGCATCGATATCGTCAATCCCAAGAAGTCTCCTTCGCTCTACTTCTCTCGGGTCCTCAATCATCACCGTCAACTTAACCTACAAATTCATCAATTAAAAAAATCAAATGGTAAGCCATCCATTACCCATATGAAATTTTGATTGGCATTATGCAATTCAAGAAAACTTTAGAATCTAAATCATAAAATAAAATGGTAAGCCATTTACTCTAAACATTGCCCCATATGAATCTTGATTCCCATCATGCAATTCAAGTAACTTTGGAATTCACATCATAAAGTCAAATGGTAACCCATCTAATCTAACATTTCCCATATGTAACCTTGATTGTTATTATGCAATTCAACAAGTGTTGAAGAAAAGTTGTGCAAAATGGCTTAGTACAATAAGATTTAGGGGTCGTTTACTAAATGCTTAACAGGTAAGCACACACCGACATCATGTGCCAAACCAATTGAATATAACAAGGGCCAAGAATCTTATGCGTTGTTTATTTACCTCTTGATGGTTTCATTAAGAGGCAACTTATGAATCCCTAGGAGGCGAATCTTGTTTCTCAAAAAAGAAAAAAAAAATTGTCTCTTAATGGTTCCAAAACCCTCTTAATGATTTCTATCTTAGACCTCCCTTAAGTCCTTAACAATTCATCACCCTAACTTCATTTTGAACAATTACCAAACAACCATATTTCATTTTCCACTATATCATAATAGCCTCTTGATTATTCTTATCACTTAATCATCTGGCACCAAACCATTTAACAACTGCCGAACAGGCCCTAAGTGTTGTTTACTAAATGCTTACCAGATAAGAGCTTACAGACATTACTTATCTTACCAACTGAATATGACGGACCAAGAATCTTAACCAATAAGAGAGAAAAAAGACTCCTGCCAAGCATGTCTTTTTCTTCAAGAACAAAATCAAGAACAAGTAAACAAAGGTTACCTCACTAAAAAGCATGTCTCTATTTTTCTTCAGAAGCTCCAAAACCTACACAGAGCCAAGCATCATTATATATGAGAAACAAAAAAAAGACCCAAAATTCACAGAAAACCACAAATGGAAGCTAAATGAAACCCAACTCTTTTAATTTGGGACACATATTCAAGGTCTTGAGGATCTGGGTCTCCTTCAAAATCATCATCATCTTCTTCCTCATCATCATCATTATTTGTGGTTGCTATGGCTGAACCAGAATCGCTGATTGATTCAGCACCAACACCCAATTGGGTCTCTATATCTTCTTTGTTAGCACCCACAACAACCAAACTGCTTTTATTTCTAATTCTTTGGTGCAAGTAATTTTTATGGTGATGAGGGTAAGGTTGGAAGGAGAGATTGTGGATGGAATTAGAGGAAGGAATTGAGCAAGTGGTGTAAAGGGGTAGTGGCAATTGAGTTGGAAGTTTCAAGAAAGCCATTTGGGATGGAAATTGAGATTTTTATGTTGGATTGTTTGTGTGTTTTGGTTTTGTTGAAGGGAATCATGGAGGTGAAATGGGTTTGTGTGTAACTTTATGAGTATGAGATTGGTTGGTTGCCAATTGTGCTCTGGGTTCATCTCCCAAGAATGGGGAAACTTCACTTGCACCCTCTTCTTTATGTTAATGGCAGAAACATCCCATTTATAGAGAAAGAGGTTGTTTCAAATAGCGGTTTTAACTAGACTTGTAGCTTAGTCCGTTAGTTTAGTTATAGATGATTGTTTGGTAGTGGTTTAATGATATAGAAAGTGACTTATTTTAGAGGAAGCTTTATATAGAAAGTCAAAAAAAATTCCAAACTCGTCCCTTCGAATTAAAAGCATGTTACTTCCATGTATGAAAAAACTCAATCGGACAAAAATCTTCGTGATCTTACAACCGCATTAATCCGCACAGACAACTAATTTATCCATACAGGAGTTAATGGAAAACCCACCAAACAACCCTGTATCGTAAGAAAATAAGAGGAGAAATCGTATATAAATTAACAAAAAATATTTGAAAATTTCCATTTCAAGATGCATATGTAAAGTGACATTAGAGATTATTTATATGATTTTTATAGTGATCTATATAAATATTTCATTCTTTCCTTTAAATGATGTTTATTTTTCTAATAAGAACCTTCCATTATAGAGGTGTAAATAAGATCAAACAATTTGAGTTGTTCGAGAATGATTTCTTAAAACTCGATCAATATTGGCGACATGCTACACGTTGATTGCCCGGTACACCAATTGATAAACTAATGAGGTACGGGAATTTATTTTATCACATATAATATATTTGGTAAAAATGTTATTAATAGGTTTAAATCAATTATTATTTTCTTAATAAAATGTTGATAAAACAAGTAAAAAAATCAGTTAAAATTCCAAAATACTTACTAATCTATATATCTATATATATTATTTATATATATTAAAAGAAGGTTTTTGCTGATGTCATCAAAATGAAATTGAGTGATTTCATTGGTCAATTAAACAAATCCTATGAAATGATGATGTCATAATCTATTTCCATTTTTTTTCCAAAATTTACGTACCTAAAATTTCTCATTAATTTATTAGTTTTCCTTTTATAATTTACATTTTGTATCCTTATAATTATTTGATTAAATTACTTATTACCCCTTAGTTTTTCAATTTTCACTTTACATTCTTATCATATTAAGGTAAATAATGTATATGAATTAAAACCATTTAAGTTTTTTGTTTTTCTTTTTTATAAATTACACCCTTATAATCGTCTCGACGATACCTTCAAAATGAGTATAATATTGAATATTTTTTTAATTTATTTATATTAGTAAATATTAAGAATAGATATAAATTAAGTTGTTTACATTTTATTACAATTCTATGGTTGATATTCTTGAAATTTAAAGATTCCTATTTTTAATCTAAATTTTTTATAGATTATTTATAAATAATAAAAGTTTATCTTATTTAAAACGCTATTGTTGATGTTCTTGAAATTTAAAAATTCCATCATTTTAATCTTACTAATTCTATAGATCATTTATAAATAATATTTTTTTTAAAACCCTACAAATCAAAAACACTATATAATTTATTTCATAATTCCTCCCGTTTTAGAATCATTCACGAAATCCAAATCTTTCAATAAAAGAATTTCAGATATTTTAACAACTATTAGATGACTAAAATATTTAATAATAAAGTAAGAGTAATTTTTTTTCATTTAAATCGTTGATTAATTAGAATTATTTTAATAAATAATAATTCTCTATTTACTCAATTTCAAAGAAAGCTTTGAATAAAAAAAATGAAAGAAAAGTAATTTAAATGTTATATATATAATTTCCTAAATGATTATGATTAAACTAAATCATTAATGTTTCTTTTATCAATTAACTAAGTCATATTTATATTGTTAATTGGATATTACGTTTGGTTTGTGGTGAATTATTTGTGAACTTTATAATGCAAATGTTAATTCTTATTAGAAACTAAAACAATATGTTTAAATCGTCCGTGTATTACACGGGCCATTAACTAGTAATAATATAAAAAAACAATGCGTTGATTAAGAGTATTTTACATGTTACATAAGTTTATCAAACATTGTCCAATTAGTGTGTATTTTGACTCAAATATGACTCGTAATATTTGAGTCAAGATTCTTTGTTCGGCATTGTCTTTATAACGTTGATTTTGACTCAAAGAAAACTATTTAGGCTTGAATTTCACACATTTTTTCTCCTTTACATACTCCTCTCTTGGTAGGCCATTTTGCAACGTTAGGGTCTAATTTTGGTAGTTATTTGGAGCATCTAGATGAAGATCTAGCTTGAGGATCATAAAGGGGTTACTTTATATGAGTTTTTGACCAAATGGGTGTATTTAAAAAACATAATTACCAGATGGGTGTTCTTTTAAACATATTTACCGTTTAGGTAGTTTTCTATTTAATGAACTTTTAATGCCTAAATATATTTACCATTTAGGTGTTGTTTTCTATTTAATAGGTTTTTAATGCCTTTTTTTTCTACTTTTCTTTACTATTTTTTATATTTTTTGTTGCTATTTTTTTTAATGTTTTTTAAAGATCATATAAATAAAAAGCTTATGTACGATTAAGTAAAAAAATATATAAAACAATAATATGGTTCTGGAAAAAATCATATAAAAACAAACCCATCCAAAAACCCGAACATTAAAAATGGTATAAAAATGGTGAGGAGTTTGGGTTGACATATTATTGTTTTATATATTATTATTATATATTTTTTACTTAACGGTACATAGGTATTTTTTCTAGAACCATATTATTGTTTTATATATTTTTTTACTTAATCGTACATAAGCTTTTTATTTATATGATCTTTAAAAAACATTAAAAAAATAGCAACAAAAAATAATAAAAAATAATAAAAAATAGTAAAGAAAAGTAGAAAAAAAGGCATTAAAAACCTATTAAATAGAAAACAACACCTAAATGGTAAATATATTTAGGCATTAAAAGTTCATTAAATAGAAAACTACCTAAATGATAAATATGTTTAAAAGAACACCCATTTGGTAATTATGTTTTTTAAATACACCCATTTGGTCAAAAACTCACTTTATATTGAGAAATTAAGGTTGTGTTTAGTTGTGGAAAACTGTTTTTGTTTTCCAAGAAAATGAAAACAGAAAATGGAGTTGATTTTTCATTTCCAGTTTTCTAGGAAAATTTTGGAAAACTTGTTTACTTGAAATCATGGAGTTTTCATTTTCCATTTTTAGAAAACTAGAAAACTCGTTTAGTTGTGCATTTTTCATTATTTTTCATTTTCCATTTTTCATTTTTCCAAATATTGCAACGGTGGCGGCGACGATGGTGGCGGTGGACTTGGTGGCCTCGACGGTGGTGCTGGTGGCCTCGGTGGACTCGGCGGCGACAGCGGTGGCCTCGGTGGGGGTGGCGGTGGCCTCGGCGGCGACGGCGGTGGCCTCGGGGGCCTCGGCGGTGGTGGCGGTGGCCTTGGCGGCCTCGGCGGCGGTGGCGGTGGCCTCGCGGGCCTCGGCGGTGGTGGCGGGGGCCTCGGCGGCGACGGCGGTGGCCTCGCGGGCCTCGGCGGTGGTGGCGGGGGCCTCGGCGGCGGTGGCGGTGGCCTCGCGGGCCTCGGCGGTGGTGGCGGGGGCCTCGGCGGCGGTGTGGCGGTGGCCTCGCGGGCCTCGGCGGTGGTGGCGGGGGCCTCGGCGGCGACAGCGGTGGCCTCGGGGGCCTCGGCGGTGGTGGCGGGGGCCTCGGCGGCGGTGGCGGTGGCCTCGGGGGCCTCGGCGGTGGTGGCGATGGCCTCGGGGGCCTCGACGGTGGTGGCGGTGGCCTCGGAGGTGGTGGCGGTGGCTTCGGCGGCGACGGCGGTGGCCTTGGAGGCCTCAGCAGCGATGGCGATGGTGGCGGTGGCGGTGGCGGCGACGACGGCGGCAAAGATGGTGGTAGCGACGGTGGGGCGGTGGTGAGAGGGATGTCGCGGCGGTGGTTGAGGCGGCGATGGCGGCGACGGTGGTTGCGGCAACGAGAAGGGGATGACGGTAGCGTGACGACGGCGGTGGCGGCAAGCGGCGGTGGCTGGTGGCGGCGAGCGATGAGCGGCGGCGGCGGCGAGCGATGAGCGGCGGCGGCTGGTGGATGGTGGTGGCGGCAGCTGTAGTGGCGTTGGCCGCCGGCGGCAGGCGCGACGGTGGCGGTGGCCGGAGCCGAGAAGGGGACGACAATTGAAAATGAAAATGGAAAATGAAAATGAGAATTGGAAAACTATAAAAAGTAGTTTTCTAAATCAAGTGTAAATTTGGAAAATGAAAATTTTGTTTTCTTGGAAAAAATTTTCTAAATTGAATCAACTAAACAAGTTTTCTAAATTTTCGGTTTTCATGGAAAATTTTTCTAGAAAACACAAAATTTTTCCACAACTAAACACACCCTAAGTTTTTTGGATTTTTTGGTATCTAGTTTGGGATTCTTTCTTGAGGTTACATTTGGTGGGTTGTTAGGTTTAGATTGTTGTGTTTAGAAATTTGTCAAAGGCTATTGCTTCTGGGTCAGACCTTTGGAAACTTAAAACAGGGTTCCAAGCCCAAGTTTAATCCAAACTAGAAAGGTTTTCAAGTTGGTTGGTGAAAACTTTATACATGTTAAAAATATGTATTTTGGAGTTTTAAAGTGTTTTCTTTAAAAATTTTCATATGTTGTTAGTTACTTAATAAAATTGCATCTTTTATATGGGCATTTACGATCTGGTTTGGGCAGTTTTACCTACCAAACTACTAACCAAACCTCGTTGGCGGTTTAGGAAATATTTCAAGCTGAGTTGTTTGGCAGGAAGTGACCAAACTAGACCACAAGAAGGTGGTTTGGTCTGATTGGTTTAGGCAGTTTGAGTTTCTTACCGGCTATAAACTAAAAAAACATAACATTTATATCCATAATGAAATTTCTACCAATATGATAGTATTGGAAAACGATATACCGAATTATATACGTCTATCTCAAACATAAAACAAAAGCATCAACCAAGTTTAAAAAAACTAAACAAATCCACCAACAATCTTACAATAGTTGGAATTTTGGACTAACATTGTGCAACTCAAATGGACAATTTGGAATTTTGGATTTTATTTTTGATGGACTTTTTATAAATTTGCCAATTTAGATGACAATATTAAGTTAATAAATGAATATTAAAAACACAAATTATCTTTTACAGACTTTTTATCATGGGCTATAAGAATTGAGCCCACAACATGAAACCACAAATAGTTAATAAATGTATATTTTTGACGGTCAGTTCGGTCTAAAACACTAAAAAAGTTCAAATAACAGAGTGACAAGACCGTGTTCTTTGGTTATTTTTCGGGCTAGACTGCTAGACTACTCAAACCCCCAAAATGATCCAGTTTGATTTGGTTTGAGTGGTACAACAATTTTTTTTTTAACATATCTAATGTCATGCACATTTGTTTTTAATTTATATAATCTTGATAAATACCTATATTTTGGGGTTTTGGACATTTCAATAATAAATCATAAAGTTTTGTGGATTCCAAAGATTTATTTTTCATATGGGGGGATTACTTGATGTTAATGCACTTTCGATTTGATTTAATAAATCACATGGAAATTACATATGGTTGAGTTGTTGATTACATATTTTTTGAAATGCTTCTTTAAGGCCAAGATTTTATATACTAACCATTTGACCCTAACTACTCGATACAGACTCGATAAACCATTTGAAAAAGTTATTCTAAGTTATTATATGCTCACGACACATTAACTTTCCCACAAAAACATAACCAATAAATATGTAAACCTATCAGGTCGTACACAAATCATTGTGGAGGTTTATTACAAAGTTGATGTGTCACTTTAGAAAGGTAAGTAACATTGCATTGATGTAGATGGTCTTATAGTCGATCTCCAATTCTATCCATATAAACAAGGTGATAGATTAAGATCAAAATGTTATTCAATCTTTTAGGATTTTAGCTATCAGATGAAAACTTAAAAGAAGCCTATTATTTCGAGGCTAGAAACATGTTTGTCTATGGATCTCAAATAAGCGAAAAATGCTTTGGTTTCTAAGTGCTCCGTCGTAACCATTTCTAGATCTAAATTTACTTTCTAAACACCTAATTGTTTGTTTAGATTGTCTTAATTGTCAACGGATACAACTTAGGGTTTTATTTTAGAATTATTTTTCTTAATCCGTTGTAACAAAAAACTTATCTTTTGCCAACAAAATGTTTTAGAACCCTACAGTGGTATTAGAGTTACGTAATACGCAAGTATTAACTTTGAAACACACGATCAAATTAGTATTTTCAGAGCCATCAAACATGAAAACATTTTCTAATTTTGTAAAATCTTTTTTAGAATAGAAAAATAGTTTGAACATCTTTTAAAAACTACTTACATATTTAAAAGTTGTCGTTCTTTCAAATACTCTTGAACTCCTAACTCCCCTTTGACTTAAAACCATCTTACTAGAAAAATATCAAAATTATGAAATCAGTTCCAATTCCCCCCTTGAATTGAGCATACTTGACAAATTCCCCCTGGACACATGTAAAGGATCAATAATTAGAATAAACATATATAGCATACTTCAAATAGAAATATTAAGCATGATCAACTTGTTAATGATAAACTTAAATCTTTGCTCATCAAGCGAGTTAGTGAAAAAATCAACAAACTGATAATTTGTCTATACGAAATGCAATTGCAGGATCCTTTCTCAACGTGATCCTTAATAAAACGATATCAAATATCAATGTGTTTCATCTTCAAATTTTGCACTAGATTAGACATGTTATTGATTGTGCTTTATGAATCACAATAAATTGGAACTTTGTTGAATGTATAACCATAATCGGATATATGAGTCTTTATCTACAAAACTTGTGAACAACAGATAGTCGTGGCAATGTATTATGCTTCTGTAGTCAAGATAACCAAATCCCTTTCCAAGTATGAGGCATTCATTTCCTAAGAAGTAATTTAAAGGACCTAGGTCCTTTGTTTGAAACCAAGATGCAAGGAAATCTTTTAGACTCTTGATGTTGCTCCATATAAACTTCCTAATGTAAATCACCGTCGCATAAGGCATTTTTCACATCCGGTTGATGTGGTACCCAGTCGTAAATAGTAGCTAATGAAATAAAGATACGGAAGGAAGGCACTTTAGCCACAAAAAAAATTCCCAAGTAGTCGACCCCATAAGTTTGAGCATATCCTTTGGTTACCAACTGAGCTTTCCGACGAGCCACAGATCCGTCTGGATTAAATTTCACAAAGTTGGTTGCCATTTTACTCGTAGGTAACTCTACCAAATCCCATGTATTATTGTGATTGAGAGCATTAATCTCATTAATCACAACATCATGCTATCTAGAATGGGCCAAAGCTTCACCACCTGTTTTAAGAGCAAATAAAGAATGAAGTGTAGAAATCAAAGAACTATAACATGAAGAAGGTTTATCATAGGAACAACAGAAGAAATAGGGTGAGTACATGAACGCCTACCTTTTGAACTAAAAATCCCGAACTAAAATAAACAACTGAAAAGAAAATATACCTCACTACCAATGCACCTTCGCGAGCTGTGCTGCTAGACCGCACAAAAACACCATAAACAATCACGAATGGGATTAATCACTACTCGAAGAACATGACGAATAACAACAAAAACTAAAGGGGTCGATCCCTTTGGTTTGTGTAACACCCCAAAATTTGGAGCAAACAAAAACCTTCATTTACGAAAGGTGTTAGTACAAAAATACGCCAAGGCGTGAGCTCTTCCCAAAAACAGGGGTATAAGTAGTGTATAATTACAATGTCTGTACTTTAATGGAGTGGTATAATAACCAACAAGTCTAATTCCTAACAAGGAAAAAGACTACAAAAGGGTCAACAGTTTCTACTATCAACTCGCGGTCTAGATGGACCGGTCTCTTCACACATCCCCCAAAGCTCACTCTCAATCCCGGCACCTACTTGGGAACACCGTCCCTAGTACCTGAGAGACACATCGACACCAAACAAGTGTTAGGCCAAAGGAGCCTAGTGAGTTGTATCAATAATACTGTGCATGTAAAAGCATGTTAAGACATGTGAGATATACGAGATCATACTAACAACAAAAGTAGCATGTTAAACTGGTTTATTATTTATCTTCGGAAACAATGGGAGTGACCCATTTCCCCCAACCAATACCCCATCACTCGTTACTTCCAAACACCTCGATGTCCCGAATTTAGCATGGCAACATCATCCGAGGCCCGCGCACCAAGGAGCTACCCGAGGTGCCGGCGACATAGGTACAAACCCCAAGACTGTTTGGTGTGGAAATATTGCGTTGGTTCGTCCATTTTATTGCGTACAAGACCTCGATACTGAATTTAGCATAGTATCTTGTCCATGTTATTTGCATACAAGACCTCGATACTGAATTTAGCACAGTATCTCGTCTATGTTATTTGCATACAAACCTCGATACTGAATTTAGCATAGCATCATCAACGGAGGTATTATTCTAGGGTCTCAAGCCCTTCACTCATTTCTTATAAGCCAACATGCTTGGAATCTAGTCCCTTCTCATAATTCCTTGACATACATATTATCACGTATTTCTCATAAATACATTCATCATACAAACCCATGGATTTAACACGTACGATAGTAGCATACGATAATCTACCTCATGTATACAACAATAAAATCCAAGGCATTCATGTAAGCATAGTTCATCATACATTTCATGGAAATCCTTAAACTTGACAATTTAAGTATTTCATCCAAAATCACATTTATCCACAATAATCAAGCAAGGTATGTAAAATCAACAAGATGATGTGCCCTCAGTTTTAACAAAATGGTTTTAGCAACTCACCTTGAGGCTCGTAAAGCCAAAAGCCCCAAATCTCACCCAAAACCCTAGCTTAATGCTTGAGTGAACACCTAAACTGATAAGGAGTTAATACCTTAGATTAGTTCCAGATCTATAACATATAAGACTAGATCTACACTTAAGACTATAGATAAGACTTACCCTTTTCAAGATCTTGAACAAAACCCTAGAAAATGGAGAGACTCTTCAACAATGGTGGATGGAAGCTTGAGGTGAAGGAGATGAAGACTTAGCCACTAAATCTTGTTAGCTTGGTGATGATTTAACCTTGAAATCACTTGGTAATAGAGCATTCATGGCTCTAAAATCGCCTCCAAAGAAGAGAGAAGAAGAGAGATGAAGTTTTGGGTGAAAATGAGAGGAAAAAGCTGAAAATCGGAATTTAAGCATCTGGTACACGCGGGCTATAGTGCCAGGCGATTGTGGCAGTGTCACAATCGCGGGCACAATCGCCGCTATTGTGCCATGCTATTGTGCCATATGGCACAATCGCGGTCACAATCGCAAAACTCGTACCGAGGCCAAAATCCCACTTTTCACATTTTTGAAGTTTCTTTGCCTAAAAGGAATCCAACTATAAGTTAAAACTAACTCATTAAATAAATCTTTCTTACGAAAAGAGTGGGATGACTTCGGGGTTAATCTATCAAAATTTACGGGTGTTACAGTTTGAGGCACCGAAATCGAGAGAGACATGAGTTTTAGGGTTTCACTTGAATGATTGACTATTTAAATGAATATCCTAAATGATTTATATAATCAAATTAATTATCATTTGATATTATCTTTTAATTAAGATAATTATATTTACCTTAATTAAAAGGACATTATCACTTTTAATCCTTTACCTTTTTGGTAATTAACTTATTACCTCAAGGTTTCTTTTTATTAATAAACTATTAATTAATCAATTAAATATCATATCGATATTTTAATTTAAACACAATAAATAATAGATGACTATCTATGTAACACCCCGCTAAAGTGGAATCACGAGGTGTGACAGCTAAGATTTCATCGCGATAGGAGATAAATAACATCAACCATTTAATTTAAAAGTTCATTGTTTACAACACCACAAAATACATAACCAACAATTGTTTAGCTTTCAAACATCCAAAATAACAATTCAAAAAAAAAAAAAAAGTGGTGGTTGATGTCACTTGCAACAACAGGCATTTTCAACTACCTTCTATTTTCCTGAAAAGCATGTTAAAAACAAGTGTCAACTACAAGAGTTGTTGAGTTCACAGGTTTCATATGCACAAAACAGTTTCATATGCAGAAATCATTACCGTAAATCCATTGTTCAAAAATTTATCGTTAAAAGATACAGTTATGCACACGATATAATATCAAGCCACTACTAAACCTAACACCTTGCCCCAACGGTCTACCTCAGAGGTAGTAGCGAACCACATGGGTAGAGCGTTCTCGCGAACTACCTCAGAGGTGGGACTAGAACCCCACATGTGTAGAACGTCGAACTACCTCAGCGGTGGGACTAAATCCCACATGTGTAGAACGTACATATGTCTAAGTGCACCCTATACTCGTCAGTAAAAAGAGGGCGGGTCCACTTTACTCAAATAACGCTATCCACTTAGATCATTGGCTCTCAACGAGTTAATAGTAGTGTATTCAACGGGGGACTTTTACTCAATATATCATCAATTGCATAATTATTTGCTCGCAAGCAAAATTCATAAAACCGTTTATCAACAAACATGCTTTTCACCCCAACACATAAAAATGGTAAAATAGGGGCCGTGAATACTCACCTCGATTGGCTTAGCGGTTCGAACAATAATTTGAATTCCAATCCCAAGCCTAAAAGTGCCCTAAACAAATCATAATCGATGTAAGTCCTATGTCATCGGCTCAACATCCTAGTTAAGTCCTTATCGATATCTTTATATAATGCCTTTACTCAACCTTATTTAGCCAAACTTAGTATAAAACAAGTTTTAATACAATTTTTATAACATATAATTGGAAGAGGAGTCTTGAAAATTCAAAAATCGAGTTTCTGAGAAATTCAGATGCTGACAGATTCAACCTTTTTGTAAAAATGCCATTTTTAAGCTTTAATCCAAAAGGGGAAAATTTCCAAATTTTTATCCACTGAAGATGGATGTGTTAACAACATACACACAACATTTCACTAACTTTTGAAGTGTTTATCATGCATAAATAAATTTTACAAAAAGGATGCGCACAACATCATTTCAGAACCACATGCTTGAAATGTTTGGTTCATAGTGGGTTCATTACATTCCCAAATCTTGAATTTCCAAAGGGGTTTTGAAGTTAATATCAAAATCTAACTAAGGAATCAAGAATCACTTGAAATGGAGGTATTTTGAGTGAGATATGCTTATTCCAACTCACATGAGTGAATCTGTCCTTTTTGGACAGATTACACCACGATTTTGTTTTCATTCATAGCATGCTCAAATGTCCACCAATCTTAGTGATTCCGGATTCTATGGAAAGCTAACACATTAAACTTGATTTTAGAATCAAAAAGCATGTATTTTTGACCATTTATCTAGGAGATATGCATGCATCAAGTTGACATAAAAATCTGACCCGTAGCTGTTGAACAAAAAAAGGTTTTGACATAGATGAGGGGTCTATACTTCGTATTTTTAAATGATTCCAGTGGGGTTTGAACCCCAACTCACAAAATATTAATCCCTTAAAAATGTAGAAGAAAATATGTTCATATGAACCCTTTTTGGGTCGTCCAAAGATGCTTGCAACAATCTGTCAGCTTCTGTCCATTACGAAAACTCACCATTTTCACAAGTAGAACATATAAATCTTTACATATTGAGATTTCTTTGATGCTAAACTAAAATCCCACATCATATAACATGTAAATAAAAAGAAAATTCTCAAATATCATTAAGATACATGCATGCAAATATCCAAAAATTTCCAGCTTCTACAATGAACTAAAAATGCCAAAAATTGGCGGTTTTCACCCTTTTCTTATGTTTATAATGGAGATTCATAGGATTTCACTTCTAATGGATGTTTTAATCATCCCTAGTGTTCATCCTCATCTCTAAAACATTAAGAACATCATTTCATCTTATAATGATGTTTAAACACTAAAATTTTGCATAAAGAGAACTAGAAGTGCTAGAAATTGAAGCTACAATACAATATTTTTATCTTACCTTGAAGAATGAACTACTAGAACACTTTGATTCTTGAATAATTTTCACTAAATTCATATTTGAAGAGGATATGTGGCTGGATTTTTAGAGAGAATTTGAAAATGAGTGAGAAGAGAGAAGATGGATGATTTCCTTTAATTTGAAGTTGTAAAAATGAAGTGTGTTATGGAAGCCTTATGCTTTTTATATGTTGGTTAGTGTGGTGGCCAGCCATTTTATGGGCCCCCACTCCATCACAAATTTTTTTTATACAAAAATGAAAGCCCATTTAGTTTAAAAATGCAACGGTTTAACGGTTCGCAATGGTTTTTCCGATAGAAGCGATTTTGTTCAGTTTAAGACCTATTTTGAAATGTTTTTATTCAAATAAGTTAAGATATAATAATTTATAAAATATAAACTTTAATTGAGTCGGTTCGGCATTATATAAGATTTTCGGGTGATTACGGACTAAAACGGGCTTTTCCGGGCGATTTTCGGGACTTCTAAGTTATCTTCCAAAAATTTTCGCATACTTAACCTAAATTCTTCCTAGATAGCTATAGGATTAGGATTTCACTAAAATTTTATGCTACCGGAATGCTCTACGAGTCGCTAACCTGAGGGCCGGAAATGGTCGGTTGTCACAATCTAGTAGTCGTTTCTTTCTTTTACTCTATTATTTACTCCCCTCTCTAGTTTGATGATGTTCCATAGTTGCTCTAATTAGGTGTGCGACAATATGACCTATTAGTGTCTTATAACTCTTGAACACGATAAAACATGTTCATTGTCTTATACGCATAACACTAATAGTAAGGGGTGGATACATGAAAGAAAGGTATATTTTTATGGAATGTAACATCTCGAGATACAATAGATCAATTAAGCATGGGAGAAACCTTTTTTAACTAAGGAGTAACGAAGAGGGACATATTTATAAGACTTCGGATGCAATTTAGTTATGTGTAGTTGTGTATCACGGACAATACAAGTACTACCAAAGATCTTTGGGATGAGGAAAACAATGACTTTGCAGGAACCAAAACTCAAAAATCACTTCTTCCATCCAAAAAACAAATGCCATCCGGTTGATGAGAAAACAAATAGTAGCAATAACATTGACCTAGAAGAGTAACCCCATTTTAGGTTGGTATGTCAACACATGAAGAGTCATAAGCATAGCATTTTAAAGCATATATGACTATAACGTTTGAGAAAGATATTCTTTTTGCATAACGACTACAAAGCATTTGAATAGAGACATTAAACTATGTTTCAATCTTAGCATAAAGTGAAATAACATGTAAAAACCTCAAATCGCTTTTTTCATAAAGCAAATCCAACTAGTGTGAGAGTAATCATCAACAAATGTAACGAATACTTAAATCCAATTTTTGAAGTAACAGGACATGGTCCCCAAACATCATAATGGACTAACTCAAATGGGGATGAGGTCCGCTTATTACATAGTTTAGGACTTCAAATAAATATGTTTATGTTTAGTAAACTAACAAGACTCACACTATAGAGAAGGTCAATAAGACAACTTATGATACAAAGATGGATGACCTAATTGACAATGAAATTCAAGCAAAGATGATGAGTTGGAAGAATTCAATGAGTAAGGTATGTGACATTCAAATATGTATAGGTTGTTAGTTTTCCGCCCTCTACCAATAATCCTCTTCATCGACATATACTAACAGACATGGAAATAAGAAAGAATGAGACACAACAATTTGAAGCACGGGTAATTTTGCTGACTGATAACAATAAGTTGAAAATTAGGTAGGCTCACTATGGAAAATAATGAAACACATGGGGTAAGATCGATGGTTCTAGAACCAAGGACAAGTGGGATAGACTCATCAGAAATTGTGGCATGTG
The DNA here is from genome assembly GCA_030169165.1 of Centaurea solstitialis. Taxonomy (NCBI): domain Eukaryota; kingdom Viridiplantae; phylum Streptophyta; class Magnoliopsida; order Asterales; family Asteraceae; genus Centaurea; species Centaurea solstitialis. Next base: position 60,251,468 of record CM058042.1, on the reverse strand, counting down.
ATAGGGATGTGTATTTATTAAAATTAGAGAAGATGGTGGGATTACGTGTCATGTGATCTGAAGCACCTAAAGAAATTACCCGTTTGGAGGAAGAAGATAATAAGCATGTACTAAAGTTACTTGTTTTAGCATATACAGTACTCAGATCAATGAAATCTCAGTCCCTAAAACTCGAGTATATTCTTTTACGAGAATAATAATCGTACTATCTGAGGCAGAAGTAATGTGCGCTGATGAGATCCTCGGATGCTTAGAAAAAAGCTTCCTATACATACCCTTGGTGTGGCCAAACTCATGGCAGTAGTAACACTGTACATCATCATAATCTGGAATAGTAGCTCGCGGGTCACTTGCTCGGTGATTTTGGCCACTTCTAGAGCCCCATCCATGACACCCATAAAATCCTCCTCGGGAGCCAACACAAATTCCCCCTAGAGTTACCGGAGCTTATTCTAATCCGAAGTTTGATAAGATCGAAGATTCTCATTCCAAAGAAAATGGAAGAAATGTTTCATAAAGAAAATGAAAATCAGATTCATTCTATAAATGAGATCTAATTGAGTCGAATTATGGTAGCAAACCAATCAAGAAACTAATAACATCCCCTTATTCCCACTGAGTATGCATGGCTTTAGCTTCAACACTTAATGAAAGAAGAGAGTTAAGCTTCTTATATGCTTTCTTGAACTCCATGACATAAGTAGCTAGTGATCGGTGTTGTTGTTCTCCACAATGAAAATGACTTACAAACACTATATAAGGCGAAAACATTGAGTTGTTCGTCGAAGTTACAGTATTAATGAAAGAATGAGATAATTCAAGGACTTCAAAAGCTTATTAGATATTTATAACAAAAGAAAGTACCACCATGTCCTTTTATTAAAATATGGAAGGTTAATCAAAGTTACTCAAGTTAAATGAATTGTTTAGATGAGATTAGTGTTAAGGTTTCAATGGTTAATGTGAGTTAAGAAGGTTTGTTAAATTGCATTAATGTGTACATAGATGTTAAGATTGCAGGTTAACATGTGCTAATATTTTCGTGCTAATAAATATTACATATGCAGGGTATGCTAACTGTTGAGACATGAATTTGAAAATGCCCTCCGATCAAATCCTAATTTTATACTTAGAAATATTTTTGGATTTTTCTTGATAACTCAGGGACCTACATCAAAGCATCGGTTAATCAAAGGTCAATCGACCTAGTCTCATCTACATCAATGAAGTGGATCAAGATGAAGTGAGATCTCAAGCCAAATTACCAACTACACCCTCTGTCAAAACTTCCCATCGATGTGGAAGCTTCAAATCAGCACCATCCTTCTGTCGATTTTGATCCTACCAAATTGGTGCTGCAGATTTGGAATGCTCAAAATTGGTAGGCTATCTTGATGATGTCATGGGTCATCCTTTTTCACAATGAATGTTTTATTCATTGGATAAAATAATGGGTTTTCCTTTGATACCCCATATCTCTTATGATAAAAGACATTGCTTAGTCTGTCAGGATATCTCTGCTACAAAAATAGTTGTATCTGAAAATTTGTGTGCATTAGCTTCAATGCAGTTTATTCATAAAGAATTGTCTCTCTGAAAAAGGAGCTAAAAAAAGAGTTGCTTGTTTGCACTACCAAAAGTGATTCCTTAAGTTATAAGATGACAAGTGTCACATGCCATCAAAGCATGTGGGACTTTAAATAAAAGAAAACATGCAACATGCAACCTGACGCTTTCAAGCTTTTTTTTTTCACATAGAAGTTGAAATCGACATAGTTCTCCAAACCCCCAAAGTTTGTATGTTAGCTATTTTTTAAACACTTTTGCTAAGTGTTTTAACTTTCAAATAGTTGTTAATTGTTTGATTTTCGCAACAATCTTGTTCTAAGTATAATTCTTTTTGAAGATTTTCAATATAAGAATTTAAAAAATATCTCTTTGTGTTAAAATTTTGAAGTATTGTATTCAACCCCTCCTTTCAACAATACCCTATAAGCTAAGCCTTATTTGTTTTAACACTAACATATATTATGTCTTCTAGTGCTGTGGCGGATTGGTTATCGCTCGGGGGGGGGGGAGGGGGGGAGTTCATAGCGCCCTAACCAAGTTCGAGCCTTCCCGTGAGCATGCTTAGCCCCCGAAATTGCCGGGGATTAGCCGCGCTTTGGCCCGGACACCCTTCCAAAAAAAACACTAACATATATTCATGAATTATTAGTTTAAGGTGTGTTAAGCTACCTAACGGAGGTTAACTTATGTTTAACCTCCGTGTTCGCCAACAACTTTGCCGTTGATGTCCTACTTAGTTACCAAAATGCCACCGTATCCATAGCATTGTCAGATCATAGGCATGCTTCATCAAATGGTTCTTATGGATTTGATGGTTTTTATCCGTACTTGAGTGTGTGTGTGTGTGTATAGAGAGAGGGAGAGAGAGAGAGAGAAAGGTTAAATGAGAAGTGGTAAAAAAATGTAAAAGATAGAACTGATCTCAGCCATTAATACGGCTGAGATCAAAATTTCAAAGCCGCAAGCTTTGACTAGTCAAAATTTGCATGTATGCTCAAGATTGAGGGGTATTTTCATAACCGTTAAAAATAGGTCGGAAACGAGTTCATATACGAATCTTCATACATGAATATGTGTATTTCATATACGAATTCATGTTCATATATGAATGCTTATATGAATTTCATAGATTCATATATGCATTCATGTATGAATCTTCATATATGGACTATTTGTAAAATTTATGAAAATACCCTTCCGTGTCCTACAGTTTGTGCGAGAAATTATCCAGTGCTTCGCAATGAAAGCGTAATTACTAACAACATGAGCGATGGAGTTCACTTCTCTACCTCTCCAATTGTTAGCATTTCTCATTTGAACTTAATTCTCTCTCTCTCTATATATATATATAGAGAGGAAAGTTCAAATGTGAACCACTTTTTGGTTGTGAACGTGAGGACAACCGAGAGCGCGACACGTGGCGGCTTTGAGTGTGGTCCCCCTCTTTAATTCAATGCCCTCCCATGAATCGCGCCTAGTCATCCGCCGTGGACTTGACGTGGCGCCTAGTCATCTGCCACGTGTCGCGCTCTCGGTTGTCCTCACGTTCACAACCAAAAAGTGGTTCACATTTGAACCCACCCCTATATAGATATATAGCGAGAGAGAGAGAGAGAGAGAGAGAGAGAGAGAGAGAGAGAGAAAGAGAAAGAGAAAAAGGTTCAAATGACAAACATAACTTTTTAAGAAAACGTGATGACGAATCTCAGCCACTCATCCAGTCAATAAAAGCGGCTTTGCCTGGTCCCTCCCCCCCCCCCCCCTTTTAATAATCTCCACCCTCCCACTAATCGCGTCAATCCTCTGTGATCACGACCACCATAACCGAAGATGTGTGGCTGAGATTCGTCCTCGCATTTTCTTAAATTGACATCGTTCTCGTATGAACCGACCTCTCTCTCTATATATATAATATTGAATTTTTAAAAGAAAATTGAGTTAACAAGAGTAAATGACCAAAATACCCCTGCCCAACGAAGCTAAATATGACAAGGACCTAATCCGTAACGAAAGTAAAACCATAATGGTGATACTTGTAACTATTTCAGTCCAAAGACGCAATATGTAATATATCTACAAGGACAAAACATGTAATTTACTTTAAATTTTTATATAAAAAAATGTCCACCAACTACCAAGAAAATCCCCTAAAGTTACTTACTTTCCTAAGGTTTCAACTTCATCGTCGCCTTGTTCTTTAATTAGGATGATTGGTTGTATAGGTTGATTGATCACCATCCTTACAGTAAAACTTTATTGGGTGTGGTTGAAAAGTATGCTCCAATTTTATATCCATATATACTTATCAACTAATGAAAAAAAATATGTACTTTTGATGGGGACAACATAGCCAATTATATTGGAACGATTAACATGTATATATGTATATATGTATATATGTAAGCATATATTGCGTGTAGGCAACCTCCATCCACATCTAGTCTTTGTCTCTATCTCTTATCTTGCAATTTTCAATTAACAAGGTTACGTGCTTTTTGTGCACTAGACCTTGTATAACGTCACTCATTCTTGTTTCCTTTCCTATTCTTTTTTTATTTAAATAATGGTTGGTATTTGTTCTAGTTTGTATGCACTTCGATTATTTTTACAAGTCGTTGAGACGATTCAGAGAAATCCTTCGTAGTTTTATAGGACCTGAATCGATGACCTGTAAAGAGATCATCTCGAAATGCCTAAACTTTATTATCGGTTGAGGTGTTGAGCTAACCTCAATATTTTGTTTTGGATTTTAATGGTCTTATATTCACTTAAAACAAAGGTTTTTTTTAACAAATTGGTTGATAAACTTGTTGTTAGTTGATAAAACAGAAGACCCAATGAAAAAAAGAGTTAAGATGAGAAGTGTAAAAACGTATATAGACTCTTAATCATTTTTAATCTCAACCCTATCCATGAATTGTGTTTCTTTTAGGAACTGATGTAATACATCTCGGTACACCCCATTAATGTTGATCTTCAATTATGATTGATTTGGGGATGAACATCTTCTCTTACCCTTCTTCTCATCATTCTCATGGAAACCCAAAGCTAGTTGTTATTGATAAACTAGTTAAAAATGTAAAACGACAAAAAACATGTCAAAAAATTAGTCAAACATCATATTATATATTTAAGATAAATCACTAATAATATGAAATGTCAAATTTTACAAATCAAAGGGTAACAAAAATTAAATAATAGATTATAATAATTAATAGAATTTTAGTTTAATTTATTATATACATTATAAAATTTGGGTTTCTTTGACCAAATAAAAATCTTGGGAAATCCTTATATTAAATGATAATTTTATGAGTAAACTCTAATTTTGATCTTTAAGGTCCGGTTAAAATTTTGAAAATGAGAGTTAGGTGCTGTTTGTTTTCTAAGAGGTCTGAAGTCTGAAGTTTAATTCCATGTCTGAAAAATTAGAGGTGGTGTTGAAGTCTGAAATCTGAAACTATTAGACTGTTTGTTTTTCTAAGGTCTGAAATCTGAATATGAACCAAATAATATTGTTTTTTTTTTCTAAATTGGTAATTTTGATAATGAGCTCATTTTGAAAGGCAATTTGGTAATTTGATAAAATAGCTGGTGCCCTAATCTTTTCCATATAAAAAGAAGAGTACGGTGAGAACCCAACCATTTTTTACTTTTTCAGCAGCCTTCAAGTTCCAAACTCACCACCTCAAGCCGCCGTACGGTTCGTCGGAGACCTCGACCGGCCGGGCCCGTCGGAGCCTTGCCAGAGCACGGCCGTTGCCGGCCGGTGGGCCCGTTTCCATCGTTGTTTCTTTCGGGTAAGGGTTTGACCCGATTTGGGGACTGTTCTTTGGATCTCGCTAGAGATTTTCGGGCCGGTGGAAGTTCGCCAGAAAAGTGACGTCGGGATCTGGATTTCGCCGGAGATCAGTCGATGGTTTTCCGGCGGTGGTTGAAGTCGGTTTCGTCGGTGGAAAGGCATTCGCTCATGGCGCTATTGATCTCGGAGGTGGTATTCAGGTCCTCGGGAAAGTGGGTTTGGTTTCGGTTTCGGAGAAGACGACGACAACGGTGGTGGCAACGGTGAGAGGAGAAGACGACGGTGATGGCGGTGCCGACAGCGACGGCGGCAGCGACGGTGAGAGCAGGACAACGACGGTTTTCAGATGATAGAACATGGTTTTCAGAGGCCAAGCTTCCACTTTTTCTTTCAGACGATTTTTCAGATATAAGTGGCATAAACACTTAAAAAAAACAAACAGTTTGAAACTTGCAAAAGCTGACCGAGATTTCAGAGGTCTTCAGTGATAATTTTCAAAAAACAAACAGCCCCTTAAAGTTTGATAAATCAAAGAATGTCTATCTGGTTTTTATTTTATTTTGAAATTAACAAAGTAGTTATGGATGAATCTTCTCTTAATGAATTTTGTCGTAGTAGTAGTTACGGACGAATTCACTAGTAGAAATATTGTCGGTGGTCTATTGATAATCCGACAAAAATCTGCCTTATATTATCAGAAATAAAGAGTTTGTCAATGAAAGCCTTTTACTTTGTAACATTTGTAACCCACCAACTTTGAAGGTTCAAAAATCTAAAAAACCTCATATATACCAAAGTTCTAAATAGGGTGAAGTATGGCTTGACATGATGGCAAGACTACGCCTCAAACCTTAGAAGCCATAATAAGTCATGATGTTTTTAAAGGCATAACTTTTGGTAATAAATATCTATAACATATATAATTATATATATAAATCGTATGTTTCTATTATTACTCAATGAATCAATTAAGATTACTATTACTCAATGAATCAATTAAAATAAATACTTTAAAGTAAGTTATATATGTATATATATATTTTAAACTAACATATAATATATCATAACAAGTTTAACATGACATGAGAAACAATATAAGTTATGGTGATTGAACTTTTTTGAACAATGATCAATTAACCAACAAACAAATATATATTACTATTAAATTATTTTTTACATACAATACATGTTACAACAATATACATATATAATATACAAGAAGCTGAATTCAAAACACCCAACAAAACATTTTGATGTATTACAAAAGGGTGGGTGACCACCAGTCCACCACCCACCCCCATTAAATTAAAAATGAAGGAAGAAAGAATAACAAATCTGTCCACAAATCATTGATATCACACACCACATATTAACCATTGCCTTTGTTGACCTCCAATATATCAACAAGCCTTTGGTGGCTCAGTTGTGGCTACCACCACTTCCTCCGCCTTGGCTGCGGTGGTTTCCGGTGTTTTCTCAACCTCTTCTTTCTTCTCTTCCTCCACCACGATTTCCTTCTCTTTGCCGCTTGTCTCTTCAACTGGAGCTGCTTCTGGTTCGGGTTTTGGTTCTGATTCTGGTTCTGTTACTGGTACGGGTGTCTCCTCTTCTTTTTTCTCCTCGACCACTATGAAAGTGGACACCTTCTCGAAAACGAAGAAAATGGGTCCTTCGACCAAGGTAGGCCCGTACTTGCAACATGCTTCATGAGCTGGTTTCGATCCGGGAAATTCTAACACAATAAAAAGAGTCTAATTAGTGGTCACCATCATGAAACTAAATATCATTAAGGACATGTTTGTTAGCAACTTAACAAGCTTAACAGGACTTAGGACGGGCTAGTTGGTTTTCCATGAAGTCTTGTATGGATAAAGTTGTCTATGTGGATTAATTAATTTGTCTATATAGACCGGGAAGGTTTTTGTTGGGAACCTGGAAGAAACTTGTTTTTTAATTGGGTGTTTCTGTTTTGAAAAAACTTGACTTTGTGCATAAAAACTCCCCTGCTAAAAGCTAATTACCGAATAAGCCACTTTTTATATGATTAAGCCACTACCAACAGTAAGCTCATTAATCTACTAATGAAGATACTCATAACTTATTCAGTCGACTATAAGGATACAAAAAGTGACTTATTTACTAAGATTCCAATGGAGTTTATGTAGAAAACTAAGTTTTTTCCAATAACCAATTAAAAAACATGTTTCTTTCGTTTATGAAAAAACTCTCTTAAGAAGACTTTCTCCATATATACAGACAAATTAATTCACAAAAACAGCTTTATCCATACAAAATTTAATGTTTAAAATTCAAACAACCTTTTAAGATAAGTTAAGAAATTACCAATTTTAGAGAGTTCCTCAAGGAACTTATCGATGCCAGAAGATATCTTTTTCAAGGCGCCATCCTTGCGTTCCTTCACCAATTCCTGTTAATCAAGTTATTATTCATTAATGAATATAATATTTGAAATCAATAATTGAGTTCAATTATGACTGTCGCTGTCTTTTATTTTTTATTTTTTAAATAAAAAACAACCCATATTGGTTTTTCTTAGATATCTTCATTTCTAATCTAATTTATTAATGATCAAGTTGCATACCCACTTCAAATTCTTAAATTTATTTGAAAAAAATAAGAGAAATTAGTGAATTAAGTAGATATAGATGACCACCTTGATTTCTGCAGCAGAAGCTTCATAGATTTCAATAACTTTAGCTTGGAGTTCACTCTTCTTTCTTCAAACTCTTTGCTATAATCCTCCTGCATGTGAATATTTGTGGTATTGGTAAACATACATACAAATATATAAATATATGCACAAATATATACAAAGAGAGCAAGATTTTATTAAAACAGTAGTAACCAAATAAGAGAAAACACGATATATTAAAAGAATAATCAAATAAGAAACACAAAACATCATATATTTATGCATGATTTCACCTTGTGTTGACTATATTTGGTAATCACATATGAATATGTGATGTGCCAGTTTTATTTTTCTTTTATTTTAACCATGTTTTCGTTTGTTTTAATCCCTTCCCCTCTCTTTATAGGGTCAAGTTAAAGGAAAAACTTAAAGAAAGGAAAATCAGAAACATTCTTGTAGCCGTCCATCTAGAATATGCACTTGTGCATATGAGTAATTTGTAATATGCACATGTGCATAAAAACCAAAAAACAACTTAATTTACTACTCTCAGTTCATAAGTGCATATGGTCTAGAATCTAGATGGGAGGTACGAGGGTGTTCTCAGTTTTCGTTTTTTTGTTTTTTTTAGTTTTCCCATGAACCTCTATATATGTATGTATGTATAATTAAGATATATATATATATATATATATATACCTTAGCGGCATCGAAGGACTTGCAAGCTTCGGCAGCACCGGCTTTCTTGACGGTGTTCTTCTCGAACAACTTCTTGAACTTTGGCACCACTGTTGATTTCCAATAACCCATCTTCTTCAACTGCAAACTCTACACCTAACCCACCAACCATAACCATATGTATTATTAAATCCATATTAAAGTCAATATGTTATATACATGTTTAAACCCGTAAAAATTTACATAGAAGCACCCGATGAAATCGTAAAGCATGGATCGGATACCTTTGGAACCTTGGTAGATTTTTATTCGATCAATCAACGAAAAAAACGACTAGTTATCAACTTAATTGGTTCAATATATATTAACATAAAGCATCATTCCTAATATAAAATTTGAAAAGATAAGAGAAAATTAAGAAAACTTTGGTTGGATCTAATAGACAAGAAAAGAGAGAGAAGCTAAGATACCTTAGAGATGGAGAAAGTGTCTTGATTCTTGATGAAGAAGAATGTTTTGTAATTGAATGGTAAAGAGTTGTGAATTGTGATGGCAAGTTATATGAGATTTCCAAACTTATTTTAATTAGTCTTCTTCACATAATTAATATAAACTATCTCTACCCTACCTGTTAATTACAATTATGCCCTCAAACCATGTCGTCATCTCTTTCTCTATTTTTTTAACTTCTAGTTTTGTATTTTTCCCTTATTCTTGGAGTAAATTACAGTTTTGGTCCCTTTGATTATCACTTCTGATTAAATCTCATCTCTATTTTGAATTAATTACACTTTTGATTACCTGATTACCACTTTGTTAATCTTGAGTGTGGTTCTCTTTTAAACTCCTTTCAAAACCAAATCTTACCCCATTTTCCCTCGATGCCTTATAGTCCCATGAACCCACAACTAGCTTCCACCAAAGTGTCCAACCCTCTTTCAAACGTGAACGTAGAATAGAAAATAAACTATGATTCTAAAGAAAACTCTGATCCTAAATTGAAACCTAAATTAAAAAAAAAAAAAATCAAAACCCAAATAAAAAATAAATTAGTGTGAAGAAAGGGAGGGCAAAAGCGAGAGGCCTATGTGAAAAGGTAAATAAAGAGTTAAATCTAGATCTAATAAGAGACTTGTTCTTCATGGATGGAGGGAGGGCAAGAGCAAGAGGCCTGTGTGAAGGGAGAATATGCTTCGAATATGGAGATAGGCTTTTAATTTGATACGTATCACTTTGAAGAAGGAATGAGGGAGAGACCTACATCGGAGCTCTAATGCCATAGAGGGGTTGGGTATCGTTAGAGGAAGCCGTAGGCAATAAGTGGGGTGGGATTTGGTCGGCTAGTTGTGGGTGTTTGGGTATCTCAAAATGCAATTTTTGATGAAAATTGTTTTACTTTGTTACCAAGATCAAATGATATAGTTCCACATACAAGTGTAACAAAAAAACAAAGAAAGTAGGATAAAGAAGTCGTTTGGTCCTGATTTTCAGCTTTATTTGGTTGAGGGATCAAGAGACGAGATAGGATCTCAATTCTCCTATTACTTGTTGAAAAGGATCTTGGGACCTACAGTAAGTCCATGAGCTATCAAGATGTTGTCTTTCGGAGATGGGAAACTAATGAAGAATATACTATTTCCCATCTTTCGGAGATGGGAAATTATGGGTGATAATACATAGGTCTTAAGTGATTTACCATCAGGATGCAAACCTTTGGGTTGCTAATGGAATGCAAGAAAAAATATGGTGGTTGATGGAATAATTGACAAGTTAAAGGTTAGACTTGTGATCCAAGGGTTTAGGCAAAAGGACGGTATCGATTATCTCGATACTTACCCTTTGATTGCGAGGATCGCAACTATAAGATAGTTAATTGCTTTGACAACTATATATATCTTATGATTTACCAATGGATGCGTAAACTACATTCATAGATGGTGAGTTTGAAAATGACATCTATACGAAACAATTGAAATAATGTATCATGTCTGAAAATGAAAATGAAGTGTGTAAGCTAATTAAATCGTTATATGGTCTTAACAAGCCCCAAAGTAGTGACTTTAAAAACTTTAAGAGGTTGTCTTGTTAAATGGTTTTAGACTATACCAAATTGACAAGTGTATTTATAACAAATTTGATAATTTTGGTGAATGGGTCATCATTTTTTATATATGTAGATGACATGTTGATATTTGGCATTGACTGAACACAATTCAATACAACAAAGAAATTTTTGTGATCGAACTATACATGAAGGACATGGGGACGCACACTAATCCTAGGTGTTACGATCAAATGGGAGAACAAAGGGCCTCCTATAGAATCTCAAATAAATTTAACTTTTTGAATTGTTTTCTGGTAAGCACTATCGGGACTCTAGTATGAATATGCCTAATTCTGTAATTCCATTCTCTGCATCATTCTCTGCAATTCCATTCTTTGTACCAAACACACCCTTAGTGTTATCTCATATAGTAAAAGTAAGCTAGTTTTAGACTAGTTTTATACATTATCTCTTTTCGCAAACAATGTAAATTCATTGACTTATTCTTTTATATAATCAATAAGCGTTTGAAAAAGTAAAAGATATGTGTTTGTACTTAACCCCCCCCCCCTTTTTTACAAACCCTAGTAACGTTGTTTACTCCTTCAGGATCAACATCTTTATCAGATTCAACACGTTTATGTCGATCTTGCATGGTCAACATCATCTAATACTGTCAACTGTTGACTTCATCCGGTCACCTGCCAATAGATATATTTGGTCAGTTGTTCAATGATGGATGATTTATAAGTTGCTACATACATACATATAAATATAATATATATATATATATATATATACACATACATATATACAGGGTCAGGTTCAAATGTGAGCCAGTTTTCATTGTGAACATGAGGACCACTAAAATCGCGCCACGTGAAAAATCTGACTTACGCAGCTTAGCTTTATTCAGTCTGCATAAACCCCGTGGGGTAGCTTTATTCAGTCTGAATAAAGCTATTATGCAAACTGAATAAAGCTTGAATAAAGCTAACCCGCACGCTAAGTCGTCCGCTTTAGAGTGCGACTAAGCTTTATTCATACTGCATAAAGCTTTATCCAGTCTATATAATAGCTTTATTCAGTATGAATAAAGCTAAGTCGAGCGCGTTTCAAATTGCCACGTGACGCGATTTTAGTGGTCCTAAAGTTCACAATAAAAAATGGTTCACATTTGAACTTTCCTATATATATATATATAGAATTAGGTTCAAACAAGAACTGATCTATTTTGTAAGAACAAAGAAACCAACCACAACCACATATGATGTGGACCCATGTGGTCACACATAATAAAAAGCCATATATGATTCAGGTGGGTCCCACCACTGAATCATATATGATTTTATAATAAGTGAGACCCACATAAATCCACATCAATATGTGACTCAAGATAGTTCCTTTGTTCTTGCAAATGAGGTTGATTCTTTTATGAACCTTCCTAAGCGATTTCCAAATGGGGTTGTCGGGTTGATTCTTTTATATATCTACGTAGTCTCTAAATGGCACATACGATAATTTCCAAAGAGACTAAGCGATTTCTTACGATGTTTGTCATCTATCAAATCTTTTAAACTTATAGGAGCTCACCAGAAAGATTAAAAATTACTTTAATCTCTTTAATGGTCAAATATAAATATTTATTTAAATCAAACATTTACTAAAGGGTTTACTTCACGAAAGTGTATCCAACTTGTCACGAAAAGTTATTGTATGTACTGTACTTCCATTTTTACCATTTGACATATCATAGTTTAAGAATTGGTTATTGTATGTATCCAACTTTATTAAAACTCATCATTTTGATGTATCAAACTTGTCGTGAAAGTGTATCCAACTTGTCACGAAATACATTAAATGGTACGTTTTGATAGTTTGATACGCCAAATGGTAAAAATGAAAGTACAATACATACAATAACTTTTCGTGACAAGTTGGATACACTTTCGTGAACTAAACCCTTTACTAAATTATTCCTAAAACATTTTTAGTAGATTGTTCCATTTTAAAAAATTGTTAAATTATATTAATTGTACTTTTGTTGCTATTTATTTAAATATAGTTTTTTTTTACAATAAAGTGTCAATAAAAAAATTGAATAAAATTGTTATAATAAAATATAAATAATTAAATAATTTTATAGCGTGAGATATATAAAGCACTTAGAAAGAGGTTCAAACGAGAATGACATCAATTTAAGAGAATACGAAAATGATTTTTGTGTACAAAATCATATATGATTAACAAAGAAAAATTCAGGTACAAAATCATATATGATTCATATAGTAAAACACATGTGATTCATGTTGTTAATCATACATGATTAACAACTGCACGGGTTACATGCGACTTACAACCAGCATGTAACCCGCCCGCGTCCCCTTTCTTTTCGTCAGTACTTAATCATATATGATTTTGTACACAAAAATCATTATCATATTCTTTTAAAAAGATGTCATTCTCGTTTGAACCTCCCTAAAAGCACTTAACTCACAAGAATCTTTTTCATTATTATTCTAAAAAATGTAATATTGAGTAAATGACATGGACCAAATGTGTAATTTACTTTATACAAAATAAAAGAAAAGTTTTCTATCCATATCATTCTTATAGGAATAGGTATATGTATATGAACAGGTGAAATCAAGAATGAAAGGTTATGAAATGATGTAAGTGAGAAAGATGAAGGGTTACTAAATGATGTAAGTGAGAAAGTGGTAAGAGAGAATAGGGAAAGAAAAATCCAATAAAAAGTGTCAATCCACATTTAGGTTAGTTATGTTAAACTCATACATATGGGTTTTATGGCTTTGGGTAATACTATTTTTATCCCATTTTATATCAGAATCAAATTAAAAAAAGCATTGAAAATATAAAAAGTAAATCCTAATATTAATGTATGTCAACAAGAATTAGTAGGTATGAATGGATTTAACAATATAGATGCATCATTAAGCTCATCTCTTGCTTTATATAACTTGTATGTATTTCGTAAAAAAAAAAAAAAAACAATTGTTTCATGTTTACATCATTGATAAAAAAATAATGAAGCTTGTTTAATACTTTAAATAGTTATTTCTGAAGAAATACATAATTATATTTGTTTTATAATTATATTATTTTTGTTTAATGAAGATTCCATACTTGAATTGGTACACCAAAGCAACAATAATTACGAATATTGGAAGTTGATGATCGAACCTAAATTAAAATATTAGTAAGGATGTAAGCAAAATTGTTTTATTATAAAACTATGGTAATTGGGTTTTCTATATTATAGAGTAAAATATGATTTTCATCTGTGTTTAGTTGTTTATATAGTAATTAGGGCTCCGACAAGAAATACCCGAAGGACGGAGGAAAGGAGGAGTGTCCTCTACTAGGGTCTACGAACTCCCTGCAAGATGAGCTTTTATGCACGGACAAGCATGTCTTTCCCAAATAAGGACGTTACCTACTTTTTGGAGGCATATAATCATAGATTCCCCACAAAGGGGGACTGGGAATGCCTCTCTCACTTACGAATAGAAGTCCATGAGGCCGGGATGGATCATCCCCTCTTTAATAGTCTTTTTTAAGAAAGTATTTTCACGATCTCTTGTAGGAAAGTGGTAATCTCCAACTACGAATTGTCAATTATATCCTTTATTACGAACCAATTCATAAAATTTAGGACACACAGAATTCAATTAGTTCGGACTTGTTTAGTCTTGAATTGGAACCAAGACAAAAAAGTTCTTCAATTGAACAGGCCTATTCCTTCTTTATTGAAATAAGGACAAAAACATTAGAGATTTTTTAAGAATCGACTTAGCGAAGTCAAGTATTTCGTATAATTTACTATATTAATATGGTAAAACAAAATGTTCGAGCATTTTTTTAATATAGAGGTTCTCCTAGAATCAATTATTTGGATATTTTTTTTTTGTTTTGATACTACTTCTAATTAATTAAATTAAAATGTTATATAAAACTCAATATTAGTATTGTCATAAGAACTTATTTATGTATCTCATATATAATATAAGTTAAATAGAGGGATAATTATTTACAACTTAGTAAAAAGATTATAACCGTGAAACCCCTCGTCTAAACTATTCATTTAGTCCATTCATATAAATTTTAATCGGTTCTCTAAATGTATTTATTTAATTTCATCGAATTTGTGCAGTAAATCTCAATGCATATAACGTTTTAAGTGATTAATTGCGTAAAAGTGATAATTCCATGCACATCTATATGCATTTCACTAGTGTATGCATCTAATGAAAATATTATGTATTACATGTAAGATTATTGTTATAAAATCATAATTATCAATGAATCCAGTAATCAATCATAATAAATAAGCTGAAAAAAGTTTTAAATGAAGTTACACAATTATAATATTTCATATAATTGCAAAATAATAATAAGGAACTAAAAAAATATCAATTTTACATCAAGTTAAATGTAAGAATCAAAGTTTGTATACAAAACTTTAAAAGTTATGAGATTTTTTATAAAAGCTTTCTCCAATAATAGTTTTTCTAAAAGCTTCTAACCTTTTACTCAAAAAACCACCTCCAAAGGGTTCTTCAAATTTCCTAAAAGATGAAGAATAAGACTTCAAAATCCTTAAAACAAATAAACATTTAACTCAACATATTCTTTATTATAAAATTATAACATCAATAATAAATATTTTTTTTAAATCTTTAATTTCAAGGTTTATTATTCAAAAGAAATACATTATAATTTATATATATATATATTTCAACTTTAAAAATCTTTTACGATCTCTTTCCCTTATTTTCTTTATTTAAAATATCTATCATGATGTTTGAGGTGAAAGGGGTAAAATAGGTAGATCATGTGAAGATATGAACGGCAGTGGGACCCACCAAGAAGGTGGTCCCGTGAAACCAACATCTTCTGACCTGTCTTTCAAGAGATAATCTTCTTCCCACGTGGCTTAGCTAACTCAACAGCAAATCACGCCGTTTATTCCACACTCAATCATTAATTCATTATATCATCATAATCACAAGTTTAGCCTATTTTAAAGCTTATTATCGTATAAACATATAAGTTATTAATCAAAGCATCTTTAACATATCTTTTTGTTAATGATTTTAATGTTATTAATCATCTCAGAAATTGCTTTATGTATGATTCTGAGATTACGCAGTTAAATTACCATCTCCATATCCCTGTTTTTAATTCTTAAAAATAAAAAGTCAAAAACTGTATGATCACGGAGGATTGACGCGATTCATGGAGGGTTATTAAAGGGAGGACCGGTCAAAGCCGCCTTTGTTGACCGGATGAGTGGCTGAGATTGCTTCTCACGTTCTCTTAAATTGTCTCTCTCTCTCTCTCTATATATATATATATATATATTACACGGTTTACAAGATATTTGAGGTTTACAAATGAACCTTCCTCTATATATATCTGTATATATATATATATATATATATATATAGGGGACGGTTCAAACGAGAAGCATGTCAACTTAAGAAAAACCAAGGAGCAATCTCAGTCACTCATCTCGCGGTTACGATGGACGTGATCACGGAGAATTGATGCGATTCATGGGAGGGTAGAGGTTATTAAAGGGGGACCGGTCAAAGCCGCATTTGTTAAACGAGATGAGTGGTTGAGATTGCTCCTCGCATTTTCTTAAAAAGTTATATTTTTCGTATGAACCTCCCCCTCTCTCTCTCTCTCTATATATATATATATATAGGGGTGGTTGGGTGCATGGATTGTTAGATTTACATGGGTTACAAATTAGCCTTCACCTATATATATATATATATATATATATATATATATATATATAGAGAGAGAGAGAGAGGAGAGAGAGAGAGGAAAGTTCAAATATGAACTCAATTTTGGTTGTGAACATTAGGGCGAATCTCAGCCACTGATCCAGTCAATAAAAACGGCTTTGACCGGGTCCCTTCCTTTAATAATCTCCACCTTCCCATAAATTGCATTAATCTTCTGTGATCGCGTCCACGGTAACCGAAGATGTGTGGCTGAGATTCGTACTCACGTTCACAACCAAAATTGAGGTCACATTTGAACCTGACCCTACACACACACACACATATAAGTCTCTAGACGAAAGTTTGGCAACGAACTCAAATTTCATTGCGAACATGAGGAGAGCCGAGAGCATCACATGGCATATCCACTTTAAATAATCATGTATTATTCAAAGTGAATAACACAACATTCAGTGTTATTCAAAGTGAATAATACATAATGCTGTATTATTCACTTTGAATAACATTGAAAATCATTTTATATACTCTGAACAATACATGATTATTCAGAGTGAATATGTCACGTGACGTGCTATCGATTGTCCTTACGTTTACAATCAAATTTGAGTTTACATTTGAACCTGGCGCTAAGTCTCTCTTTCTCTCTCTCTCTCTCTCTCTCTATATATATATATATATATATATATATATGGTCAGGTTCAAATATGAACTCAATTTTGGTTGTGAACGTGAGGACGAATCTCAGTCACACATCTTCGGTTATGGTGGACGCAATCACGGAGTATTGACACGATTCATGGGAGGGTGAAGATTATTAAAGAAGGGGGCCCAGTCAAAACTACCTTTTATTGACCGGATGAGTGGCTGAGATTCGTCCTCATGTTCATAACCAAAATTGAGTTCACATTTGAACTTTCCTCTCTCTCTCTCTCTCTCTCTATATATATATATATAGGGGTCTTCAAGATAAAACCATTTTATTAGTGAAAATTTGAGGACTGATCTAAGCCTTTGATCTGAAAAGGGCATGATCGTCATTTGGTAATAAAAAAATCGCAGTTTATTCATTTAATGAATATTCATATTTCATATTCATCTTATGAATTTTCAGATTCAGTAGATGAATATTCATATGCATCTTATGAATTTGAAAATTCACCAAAAAGAAACATATAAATTCATTCACCAGATAAATATTTATATTCATCTTATCATATTCATTATATGAATATTCGTATTCACCATATGAATCTTCAGATTCATCAGATGAAAATCATATAAATTCAATCACCACCGGGTGAATATTCACCTTATGAATACAAAACAAATGTCCATTACATTATATTCATAAGTAAATAACAACTAAACATACATACATACATACAACCATAGCTCTCATCTCTCTCTTTCCGGCCACCACCACTATTAAATCCAGCGACCTCACCACCACCACCACCATCGCCGCCGCCGCCGTTAAATCCGGGGACCTCACCACTACCACCACCACCATTAAATCCAACCACATCTTTCTCCTACAAATCCAAAGACAATCCAATCCAACAAACCCAATCATAAAGAAACCAATAATTCAACAAAATCGGTATCTAGAAAATCAAAATTAGGTCAAAATTGACGAACAAAATCGAGAAAATTGAACATTAGGCGGCAATAGATCATAACCTGCTCATAGAAGCATTTCATCGAACATCTGGTGTGCAATAGATCATAACTACCACCTAAACACTAAAGAAAGGAAGGAGTGTACCAAATAAGAAAAGGAGGTGGTGGCTGACGGTGGCATCAAGTGGTGGCAGATGGCAGACGTCGGTGGTAGCAGCAGTAAATGGCGGAGTAGTGGTGGTTTATGGTGGTACGGCGGTATGGTGGCTGTTGGCAGCAGATGGTGGTTGCAGCAGCAAAAGTTGGAGTAGTGGTGGTCTATGGTGGTGAATGGTGGCTGTTTTGACGGTGGCGGCGATGGAATGTGCAGATGAAGACGATGGCGTAGTGAGCGGCAGCGATCGTGAAGGTCGGCGTTGGTATGGTTGCGAGTGGTGGTCGGCGGTAGTGTGGTGGAGATGGTGGCGACGAACAGGTGACGGAGGTGAAGGTAGCTATCTTCGGTGGTGTGTGGCGGTAGCAACAGTGGTGTGGTGGCGGACGTCGCCGGCAGAAGAGGCGAACGCTGGCGGTGGAGTTGTGGTGGTGGAAGGATCTTGGAAGGAGATGAAATGGGTTAGGGTTTGAATAGGATCTTGAGAGTGAAGAGTGAAGAAGGAGATGCTTTGGTGAGAAAGAAGGAGATGAGATCAGATCTGATTTTAAAAGGTCCAAAATACCCTTTTGGGGTTAAAATCAAGTGTGTCATCATAAAAAATTAAAGAGTTGTTATCATGGTCTTCCCCTATTAATAGCCCTTGATTATTAAAATCTAATGACATAGTTTATTCCTCAAGTTTTTACAAATAAAGTGGTTTTTATTTGATTAACACTTTATATATATGTATATATATATATATGTAGGAGTGCAGCTAGGATTTAAGATCAGAGGGAGGACCAGTCACGTACAATTCATTAACGATGAGATAAATACGGGATTAGAGTTTCATAGGATATGCAACTTACTAAGGTTAAACAATCAAATTCACGTAATCAAGTTGCTTTAAAAAGTAGGAACAAACAAGGGATGTGAAGAAATGAAGAAATCAGCTTATTAATGGTTTTAAAAGGATTGTAAATGAACCAAATGAATACTAACGGAGGTTTGTTGGTGTTCGTACATTTAACTTAACCGAACAAACGAGCAAGTACGAATGGTAAACGAACAATTTTTTTTTGTGTTCATGTTCGTTTATTAAGAAAAGTTGTTTATCCGTGTTCGTTTATGTTCGTCCATTTAGAGCTAAACAAAGGTAAACGAACAAATGTAAATGAAAAAATAAACGAACTTAATTGAACAAAATCAACCACTGTTACTCAATATTTTGTTCAAAAAAATAACTATAACAAAATGAAAAAGCAGGTTAAAGGATGAACATAAACAAATATAAACAAACGAACCCAAATGAAAAAAAAAAACATCTGAGTTACAATTAATTAGCTTTGTTAAGAAATTAGACCCCGAATGTTATTCAGACCCCGAATGTTGAATTATTTATCATAAATAATGCATAAATATTCAGCGTGAATAATCATGTATTATTTAGATTGAATTTAACACGCGTCATGCTTTCGGCTGTCCACGATAATCCTATTTTGACTAAGAATCCCTGTTCCTGTTGGATGGGATTCTAACAAACCCTTCAATATAATTTCACATTCATAATAAAAGATGAACTTTCAGTCGAACTTTCGTATATATATGGTCAAGTTCAAATGAGAATAGTGTCTATTTAAAATAACACGATAACTAACTAAATCATATATGCTTTTATGAAAAATGTCAGGCGGACAACTTTGGCCGCGAGTCGCATGAATCATATATAATTTTGTACATAAATCATATATGATTTTCTTAGTTTTCATATTTACTTATTATTCTCGTTTGATCATGCCTCTCTTTCTATACATGTGTGTAGGGTTGTTTACTACATATTTACCCGTAGCATTCAACAACATCATCTAGCTTATGAATTAAGCATTAAAATGACCAAGAAGTTTGACGGCAAGAGACAAGGCAAATATGGAGAGTTTTATTGGTAAGCGTGAGAAACAAATGGTAGAGCTTTTGTTGGTAAGCGCTTATGCGGTATGGATTTAGTAAACAGACCCTTAGCTCCATCTATGGTTCTAAATAACTTGTTATGACCACCTTAGGGTATCAAGGCTTGCCTTCGCCATCACGTAAATTTATGTGGCTCCATACTAAGATTTGGCTTCCGTTGTGACACATTATGACCTTATGCATGTTAACTGTTAGGATGTGTTATTTTGTAAAGCATTGTTTGTTTGTTTGTTTGTATGTTTTTTTTAATCTTCTTAAACATATAACTAGAGAAATAATGATAGCTAATGATTTAAATAAATACTAAAAGTAAACATAAAAACTAAAACCTTAAGTATATAAATTCTTTCTATAATCAACAAAAGATTAAGTGACTTAATTCGATTTTACACTCTAGATATAATTTTTTTAATTAATATATATTTGTTGATTTAGTTTGATTTTACACTCTTGATATAATTTTTTTAACTAATATATATTTGATATTAACAGTTATAACTTGGTATGTGTTTAAATTGTTGTATGAGATTATTGAGAACACCAACACATACAAGTGTATGTATATACATAGATACATACATGTATACATAAGCCATTTTAAAGCATACTGTTGAGTTTGAAGTTGAACAAATGAAGGAATAATGTGAATAATACTGTTGAGTAAAGAAGGAAGTATTTTTGGTTATTACTGCTGTTAGAAAGGATACTACTACTCTTGAAGAACCAACAGTAGTAATGGATATTACTGCTAAAGGAATTATTACTGCTTACTATTACTACTGCTAGTTAGTTCATTAATACTGCTGGTTAGTACTTCTAGTTTCAGTTAATGCTTCTTATGTTTTTACCACTGATTGGGTTGTTCGATATGGTAAGGATTCTTTGGAGAAAATAAAGGAAAAGATCGCAAAGATAATGAAGATTTGTTAGAGATTTGTTTCCTTTTTGTAGTTATCTGTAATCTGTATATATATAGTGATAGATGTTTTTTGTTTAGCAGATTACTTTTTGATTAATAGTTTCGTTTGAGAGAAAATTAGCCTCAAGATAGTTCTTAATCCTTGCATTAAAGAAATAGTACACGTCTATTGAGTCTGTTCAATAGATTGGGCATTTGGTTTGTAATCATTCGACTATTGATTAATGACAGTTGAGATTTGTAATTTCATTGCGTTTTCTTATAATTGTTAAAGTGTTTTTCCGTAACTTCTTTAGCAATACATCTGAGTTTGTTAAATTCTTGTTGAGAATTCGATCTTGACATATACCTTAAAAAACGATGAGTTCGTCGTCATGCATACCAAATCTCACGTCATTAGGAACTTTGTTTTTATCTCTAAAAACTATTTTGAATATTACATTATATTATTAAACTAGTTTTGATCCCGTGTAATTCACGGGATACTTTAAAAAAATTAAATCATATCAGGAAACTTATTTTATAAATATGAATTGTGGTGTTATATTAGCTCCTGAGTTGTTATTTGTATTTCTTAGAAAGAAACTTTTTCTGCACAACATGGAAATTTCACTACCACCCGAGGAACCAAAAACCACTTACAAAGTTCGAAGCCCAACAATTAGGCAGCAGGGAAAAGGACCAAACAAAAACACTCATTCACCCAAAAATGCCAAACTAAAACGATTTAAAACTAAGGAAAACAAAACAGAAAGCTGGAAAAACGTCGAGCAAAGGGATCAACTTATGAGGCATAAGCCGAAACAACCCTTTCACCGAAATGCCAAGTAGAAGGATAGACCCGAGCCGAGAAGAGCGTCACCTACAAACAGTATGAAGAATCTAAACATCCGAAAAACTAAACCATATCATTTATTTATAAATATAAAAGTAATTACTCAAAATAAAAGTAAATCTATATAAAACAAATCTTATTATTAATTTATATTTAATTAAAAGAATAATATATTGTTTTAAATGAGACCATAGTGAATACACATAAAACGGTTGCACCCGTGTTTATAATAGTAGTACATATAAGAAAATAATGACAGAGATAAATAGATACAAAAATGAGCTGTTAATATTATGGTGGTAGGAGGTCAAGGTGAATACAAACCCAGGATCATGAAGAAGCATCTATCCAAGTACTGTCAACAAAACAAACAGAGAGGAAATGCGAAGTTATGAGATATAAGCCCACAATTCATGAAGATAGAGATAGTTAGAGATAAAGGTAGAGATACAGAGATAGAGATGCTTAGAGAGATAGTTAGAGATTCATAGGATAAGGATAGAGAGAAAGAGAAATTTTTTGAATAATTATACTATTATTAAATATTTAAATATGAGTTGTAATTGTTGATAAGAGCAAAATACTGGTAAATAGGTAGAGATGGGATGAGATAAAGTTTGTTATACTAATAGGTAATTTTGTAGAATTTTTTATTAAAATGTAAATTATATGTGGCACCGGCTCACCAGAGCACGACACGTGGCAACCGGCTCACCAGAGCACGACACGTGGCGAAGTTATGAGATATAAGCCCACAATTCATGGAGATAGAGATAGTTAGAGATAAAGGTAGAGATATAGAGATAAAGATGCTTAGAAATAGTTAGAGATTCATAGGATAAAGATAGAGAGAAATAGAAAGATTTTGAATAATTATACTATTATTAAATATTTAAATATGAGTTGTCATTGTTGATAAGAGCAAAATAATTTGTAAAATAATTTTTTTCCCTACTATCAATTTAATTTCAAGAATTCTGATTTTTTTATTTCAAAAGAAAAAGAATAAATAATTATTTTCTCTTTTTTAAACAAGATAATTCATTAACTTGGAGAATCCCACCATCTATCTTACATTATTATTTGAAAGAAAAAATATATATACTATTGAAACAAAATTCTTAAAATCTATTTTCTTTTTAAATCTTATGGAAATGCTCTTATTTGATTCCAATTAAGAAATTAATTTGTTTTACAAATTTATTAGAAAATGCCACGCTTAGTTTGCAACGAACTAATTAATAAGCTAGTCATTTAAATACTATAAATAGCATTTTATTATGTTTAAAAAGATTTTTACAACTGTTATCTGTCCACCTATATCGATACTACCTAAATGACAAAAACTTTACTTATTTTTTTAAACAAAAAATTTGTTTTCATTGACTTTTTTTTATTGTCATTAACTAGAACTATAATTGTATTAATTAAAATTATTAAAAAGCAACCTTTTGGTCCCTTGCTTTTTGGTATTCTTCCATTTTATCATTCAATTTATAAACTACAACCTAACCATCCTGGTTTGTAAAATGTTTGGAATTGGTCCGTCCTTCTAATAGACATTAAAGGTGTGTTGGTACGCAAGACAAGATAAGATAAGACATGACAGAACAGATTTTTCTCATGTTTGATAGACATCTATATGGGACACACCAGAACTAAGTAGAACAAGAGTGAGACAAGTCCGTCCCATCCTACTCCCTAGAACTAAGTTAAGATTTACTGTTATACCCCTCAAAATACATATTGATTTTCTCTTTCTTTATAATTTTTTTTGAACGGCTCTTTCTTTATAATTGTCTCATACTTAGGGGTAAACAAAACTCGACCAAATCCGAAAAACCGAAAATCCGATGCAAAAAAATCTCAAATCTACCTGACCCACATAACTCGAACTAACTTGATATTCGGAATCCAACTTTAGACGAATTACTTGATTCGAGTAGGGTCTCCGTACCTATTACCCGAACTCACCTGAAAACCGAATAAAACATTTTATTAATAATTTTGCACTACCAGATATACATGCTCATACATGTATATGTACATGTAAACACACACATAGACTCTCTCTCTCACAAATTCTAGACCTTAGAATCAAACCCAAAATCCAAAATAAAATTGCCTTAAATCAAAAAACCACCCACATCATGGAGTTGCTGCTTCAAAGAAATAACCTTTTCAGTGAAAATCCTTATATTTTTATTTTCTTAAGTAAAAAAAAGGTGAATTTGAAATTATTTTTGGTACTTGAGATGGAAACATTCAAACTTTTAAGTATTTGGATGACATGTTTAACCATGTAATTTACAAATAAGATGCAATAAATGCAATTCATACCCAAAGCCATACGTCGGGATATTAAAATCAAATATATGTCCCCAAGGCCTAACAGGGTCAAAACTGAGACAAAAGCTTAGAAACAAAAATGATTACCCAATAAAATCATCATATATGATAAACCGTATTCAATCCACATTTATGTGAACACATGCTCCAAAAGCATGATTAACTCAAAAAACTCAACTTTAGTTGGAACAAATTATTTTCAAATGAAATCACACCATTTACACTTTCAAACGTCCTATAACTCTAGATATGCA
The DNA here is from genome assembly GCA_030169165.1 of Centaurea solstitialis. Taxonomy (NCBI): domain Eukaryota; kingdom Viridiplantae; phylum Streptophyta; class Magnoliopsida; order Asterales; family Asteraceae; genus Centaurea; species Centaurea solstitialis. The sequence goes on along the minus strand of CM058042.1, from coordinate 60,226,861 downwards.
TTTTTTAAATTGCAAACACCCAAATGCATAATCACCAAATAGTCTCCATTTATGAGATGCCTATCATAGTCGCCAACAGCTCCATAAGATGCTTTTCTTCTTCTACAATGCCAAGCTACAACGGCATTTGTCATAATCGCTTGGCATTGTATCCGGATCCGTACAAAGCCTCAAAATCCGATTTTTCTCGCATGGAAAACTTTCAATTGGCCTAGGAACTTAAACTAATAATCCCCTTATACAAAATCTATAACCTGGATACCACAACTGTCGAAATTTCAGAGTGTTACATTAGAATCTTTACTATTCTGTATTTGGTTTTTGTTTACATAAAATAACTTCAATATCTTGAGCGCCGAGAGTTCTCATCGAGTGAATGAGGTATCTTATTTACATTCTCAATGCTTATGACATTCACATCTGAGCCCTCTCGTATAAGTACTAGACTAATAAGCATTTACACGAAACTCTTAAGTATCATACTTTATGCATGATGTAACACCTTATAAAGCATACAACTTAGAAATCTAAACTACTATTTTTTAAGCATAATATAAAAGTTATTATGGGAAATTTTATAAAAACTACTATTTTTTAAGCATAATGTAAAAGTTATTATGGGAAATTTTATAAAAATCCCAATAGACTTTTCAATTTTGAATGAATAAGTTATTGGACAATTTTTTTAAACAAATAAATTCCTAGTTTTTTAAACCCTATCATATCAATTCTTTTGACCTGTTTCCATTTTCTTATTTTATTCTAAATATATTGAAATATACATGAAAAAATTCATTCATCAAGAACCTATTATGTAACCCTTGCTTCAAAAGTAGCCGCCTCCAACCATTTCATCTTCTCGTGTGTTTGGTATTGAATTTGAAAACTTATCGAATTATTTAATCGGCTATTTTGAGTGTTTGAATGAAAGTGATTATGCCTTCTTCAAGGTGATAAGTCATTTTTAACAAGGCAAATCATTTTCACTTCTTCAAAAAGTTGATAAACACTTTTTCCATACAAGCATAAGTTGGTTCTCGTGTTCTTTTAATTAGATATTGTTCTTGTTTATATCCGACTCTTTCTCTCTCTCTCTCTCTCTCTCTCTCTCTCTCTCTCGATATATATATATATATATATACACATCGTTATAGGTTAAAATAAGTAGTAAAAATTTTAAAGTGGAGAAATGATCTCTACTTCTCTAGTCGTTCATACAACTAAGATCAAATTTGACTAGTTCAAGATTATGGATTTGATGTGTCAAAATTCACGACTATGCAAAAAACAAAGGGGTGTAGTTTCGTAACTTTTACAAATTGGCCGAAAACGGGTTCATATACGAACCTGTGTAATTCATATACGTTCACATGTGAACCAGTGTAATTCACATATTAATTAACTATTTTTAACTGAATTATATATGAACCTAAGTAATTTACATATTAAGTTTTTTTAATTGATTCATATATGAACTATATGTTCATACATGAACCTATGTGATTCATATATCAATCACGAGTTCATATATGAACTTGTTTGTCGTTTATTTGTAAAAGTTACAACAGTAGCCTTTTGTCTTCTGCATACGTATGCGAGAAATTATCCAATGCTCCACAATTATTGACCGGATGAAGGGTTAGAGATTATTTATCAACTTTACATTAATTTACTACTTCTCATTTGAACCTTGTTTATGCCAAAAATTGCACAAATTACGTTGTAAGATTACTTATGAGGCTAAACCGTCGAGAGAAAGAAACATTTTCGATAAAACGTACGTAAAACGAAGAAAACGAAGTAAAATGAGACAAAAGATTTGATGACGCAGGAAAAACCTCAAGACGAGGAAAAAACCTGCGGTCGACTTAGGATCAAGTCGACATTCCACTATGCATCACCAACTAGGGGTGATATCCTTGTTGTTACAGCGTTGATCGTACGTTTACATGTGAAAAATGACAACGATCGTATGAAAATTACAACAAGTCATATGCTAATCTTAGGAAAAAGTAGTAGAATTGTTGATCGTTTGAGAGAGAATATGTTGTTGTGTGTAAAAGAGTTGTCCTTGAGAATGAGCTTCAATCCCTTTTTATAGTTGATCATCTTGTAACCGCTTTGGGAGTTAATGCTCATTAATGGCGATGTTTGTAACGGTCGTAACTGTCGTTGTGCATTAATTCCTCTTAATGTTGTCGGTCGTAACGGTCGATCTCCATAATTGCTTCTTTATTTGGTCGTCGGTTATGTCCGTTGAGCATTAATTGTCTTTAAATGATCTTGGACCAGGTCTTTAACTGAAGGTGAGATATCCGGTAACTGACGATATCCTGTAATAAATAAGAAAACTCACGATAGAGGTTACCGTTGGTAATATGTCGTACGTCTTTGCATATACGTCATACGACATTCATGTATTATTGTTCGACATTTACTCGAGGGTATTATTTAGGTTTATCTCAGGACCTTATCTTAATACGGGATTATTATCCTGGAATATGTCTTACGATTATAGTCGGTCGTCGTGCGATCGTAGATTTTTACCCAAACAATTTGCCCCTAAAATTCAAAAAACAAATTTGCTAATTTGGATTTTGGATTTTAAAACTAAGTCACATGTATACGTGGGCGGACGTTTCTTGCCCCAGTTTTGGAGAATGTTGAGCGTTTGTAGAACACTCGTCATCTACGTTGTTCACTGCCCCGAGTCTTTTATCGTTTATCTTGAAGGAACGTCGGCAATTGAAGGCTGATCTTGAGAAGAAAGATGTCATCGCCTTTTCTAAATCAAGACTTTGGAAGAAGAGGCAGAGTTGGCTCATGCCTTATCCTGGTTGTCGAGAGATAAAGTAGATGATGTCGGTTATATCTACTAAGCATTCATGAGCTTTAATCATTGCATTCAAGCGAACATTAAAGCAGCAGTTATATGTTAAATAATTGCGATCTTATGAAATCTTGAGACGATCTTACGAAATCTTAAGACGGTCATATGATATCATCGTAAGATGAATGACAAAATCGTAAGACGGATGATAAAATCGTAAGACGATTGTTTCTGCTGTATTCGCTCTTAAGAACCTTGTTTAAATACAAGCTCTGTCCTGTAATATTTGTTCTTATAATTTCGTCGATCGAGAGTTAGAATTAAGCTGCTTGAAGAGCTTTAATCAAATCATTGGCTTTTGAGGTCGTCGTATCACTCATAATATTAATGCGAGTGATTGCATATCACGCATATCTGTGATGCACATCTCGAGCGCAAATCATGTGAGACTTATATCATGATCGAAATTGGTTCTCAAGACCAAAAATATGTGATCTGCTTTGAATCGTATATTCTTGCGACAAGGCTTTGCATGTGCGAAGTATTCTGCTTTTTCAGTTAAAGCATCTTAAATGAGAAGTCGAATGTCTTAGTCTTATGCTTTTGCGAATAAGGCATTCAAGTAAAGATATTTTTAGAACGTGCGATTAACACTATTGCGACTAAGGCAACTGACTTTACTCCTGTAAAAATAATATATGGAGTCGTATGTTCCGAGCAATTATTCATGCATTTGAAGCACAGTAAATCAAGCAAATGTGAATGAGTCGTGCATTTCAGGCGAATTTCGCGTTCAAGCGAATCTTGCGTTCAAGCGAACCTTGCGTTCAAGCGAATCGTGCGTTCAAGTGATATGTCGTGCGTTTTAGCTTTATTGTGTAACTAAGGCCTTAGGAGTTTTTAGAAACTCTTTGTACTCATAAGAGTATTCGTGCGACTGGCGAGTTGTCTTGCGCACTTGCGAAATAATCGTGCATTTAGAGCAATTAACTTGCAATTCACGCAATTTTAATCTTGCGATTCTTGCGATAATCGTGCGATACTTGCGATGCGTGTGTTATAGCATTCGTTGATCTTGCGACACTTGCGATGCATGCGTTATAGGATTCGTTGATCGTGCGAAACCTGCGAAACATATAATTGCTATGGGGTGGCCGTTGGTTTGACCAACGGCGCTCCGATGCTTAAGTCAGTAATGTTGTAGGAAATAGTCGTATGTAAAAAATGAATTAGAAGTAATACCTTTTGAGGTGTGTTGCGTTCCAACTCCATGGGATGTTTTTGTTATCCATGGTCTTAAGTTTATAAGCACCATTTCCTACAACGTGTGAAATTTGATAGGGACCTTCCTGTGTGGTAGATAATTTACCTGCTTTGAGCTCTTGTGTGTTTTGGAAGACATGTCGTAAGACATAATTTCCATCTTGGAAGGACTTGGTTCTCACGTTTTTGTTGAAAAATCGTTCGACTATGATTTTTTGTGAAAGCATCTTAAGTAATGCTGATTCTCAGAGTTTTTCTAAGGCATCCACATCGTAGCCGAGGTCGACAGAGTTTCGACCGACGTTGGCGCGTCTTTCGATTGGTACTTGCGATTTTATCGGTAGTCTTGCTTCACAACCGTATACTAACGAAAATGAAGTCTGACTTGTGGATATTTTTGGAGTTATACGATTAGCACATAGAACGGATGGTAGCTCTTCGGCCTATCTTCCTTTGGCCGATTTTAGCCTTTTTTGGATTGTATTTGTTATCGTCTTATTGATGGATTCCACCAACCCGTTGGACTGTGAGTATCGAGGTGTTGACATTATCAGTTTGATTCCTCGTTCATTGTAGAACTTACGACTTCTTTTGCTAGTAAATTGTCGCACATAATTTCGGATGGTACATCAAATCTGATTGCATCTTCTCGTAGGGCCGGCCAGTAGTATCTCTGTCGTGAGATTCCATTGGCGAGGTTTTTGCCCCCTGAATGGTTTCCGTGAATGATTTCTGCATTCGCCATCGTATGGAGTACGTCATATTTGTTAGGAATTATGTGCAGAGTCGACAAACCAAGTGATTACACATCCAATGTTACAAGACACTTGAGGGTCACACCTGTGAGGACCTATAAATCGAATAAGTCAGATAAAACCCAGAAATGGAGAATTAGGATTTATAATAGTGAATTATAAATCAATTGGGTATTTTCAGTCAGAATTACCAAAGTCAGAGGGTTATTAATTAATTAGTTGCATTATATATTTATTAGATAAAATAAATATATAATAGTTAATTAATAATATATATAAAGTTATTTTACAACCCAGTAAAAGGTTACAATCCGTACAACCTTCATCTAAACCATTCATTTTAGCCTATTCATTATGATTAATTACTTAATTCATCAATGATTGTTGATTTTATGCAATAATTTTACATGTAATGCATAACATTTTCATTAAATGCATAGACAAACATGGAATGCTTATTGGTTCATGAATGAGATGACTTTCCCAAAATACTTTCATGAAACACAATACATCCCATGTTAGTTTATGTTTTTAATGCATTTTAGGTAAGATTATTGCATGAAATGAGGAATCAATCATAATTAATGGGCTAAATGAATGGTTTAGATGAAGGTTGTATGGGTTGTAACTTTTTACTGGGTTGTAAAATAACTTTCCTCTATAGATATATATATATATATAATTATAATTATCATAAGCAAATTCTTTTCCAGTAATTAAAAAGGAAAAAGATTTGAGATAATTATTATATGGAAACTGAATCCTATTCAAACTGTGTTTTTCCTCCATATAAATAAGGCTTATGGGTTAAGGAAAAAGCTAAGCTTTTAGACACACCAACCAATAACCAGTTTCCAGTTTCCTTTCTCCCCCTCTCTCTCCGATCGGCGCCGCCACCATCAACATCTGAATTCCAGTTTCGGTTTTTCAGCTGTCGGGTTTTTCTTGTTCAACTAGAAGAACAATTCGTTGGTCAATCACCGGTGGACTAAATCTCGAGCAATCCAGGTAAACTGATCTGAATTTAAACTATTAGGATTAAACTAGAACGATTAAAAATCAATAAGCTTTTAGGGTTTTTAGTTTTATCGCTTCCGCATGATAAGATCAAATCAGTGAGTTTTTGATCACGTAGGTTTTATCAGTTTGATTATTAAACCTATGAGATTTATCAAACCAGTTAGGTTCGTTAGATCTGTGTTAATCCTCGAGTCAGTTCGATCCGAGGATACCCACAAAAACCCAACAATATTGCCCCTTGTGATGATTTGAAGGCGACACCTAGACTCGATCCTCTTATGTTAGAGGATCCATCAACGTGCATAATCCATATTGTGTTGTCTTGAATCATCACCTTATTGACTTCGGCTTGTGTCGTTGATTCTAGTTCAGAATTGAACTATGCCACAAAATTTACAAGTACTTGCGACTTTACCATTGTTCGAAGTTTATATTCGATTCTGCTAAGGTATATGCTGCGCTTAGGCAATCATCCTGTCAATTCTGGCTTATGTAAAACAATCTTAAGAGGATAGTTAGTTAAAACAAACTTAAGATGTGTGTAAATGAACAAAGTCATGTATCTTAAGATAAGCCCTGTTGTCGAACGTTTGAGCCCTGTTGTCGAACGTTTGAACAATTGATCATTAAAAATCGTTTTTTTTGGAAGCTTCGAATTTTGTCTTTCGTGCTCCCTTGTGGTGATCTTAAGACGATATCTAGAACTGATCTTCTTATGTTAGAAGAATCGTCAACATGCATTACTCAGGGTGTGTCGTCTACGTTGTGTCGTCTTGGATCGCCACGGTATATATCTTAATTTGTGCTCCGATCTTAAGTTCAGGACTAAAATTAAAAGTTTATGGTGAAGTTCACCGGGACTGGTGACTTGATCGCTGTTTTGCAATCGATGTCGTAACTACTAGGGTAGATGTTCTTTTTGACTAATGGCTTGTAAGCTCATGCTTTCTTAAGACGGACTTAAGAAGAAAGTTAGTTACGACAGAAATAAAATGTGATTCGAAAATTTGTCGAAACTTTTTAAATGTTTAAAGTGTACCTTGCTTCAGCATCGAGAAGTGGTTTACTTACATAGTAGATCGGAACTTGTTGTGCATCGTGTTGTCATACCGAGACGACACTTACTATATTTGGAATGATGATCAAATATAACCGCAGCATCTTCTTGTTGTGTGGTTTGGACGGCAAAGGAGGTGACATCGTACGCTCGTGATCGTCCGTCCAGTGATAGCCTTTTTTTTTTTACGTAAAACGTTTATAAAATAAATGATATTTATTTGAGAATTAAGAGATGAACCTGTTTAGAGAAGTTACTCTTTTAGCGAGTTTTTGTACTTTTGTCAATAACCATGACTTTGATTTGGACTGGCCTTAATTCCTTGTCATACGATTGTATACCCCAGGAACTTACCGGTGCGAACGAAGAAGCACTTATTAAGATTGAGCTTCATATGCAAGATGAAAAAGGTCTTTGAATCATCACATTGACGAGCGTTTGATACGTTAATCATGGCTCTTAAAGGCTTGAAGCGGCCTTATGCCACAAGGTCTTTCGATGTATCTGCAAGTTCATAAGATGAAAATTTGAGAGATTGTTTACGATTGACATATGAACTTAATTAATTTTGTCAAATATAATGTTTCAAGATTTTGTCGAAAAGGTTTCTCGACTCGGGAGTTTCTTGAGCTTTGGATTTTGTTTTCTTAGCAACAAGGGACTTTGTATCGATTGAATGTCTTTAAGTGGCATTCTCCTTGATTTTGCCGAGAGATTTCCATTTGCCCCAAGTTGCGTGTTCATTGTCTGACTATGCGGCTCGAGGTGGTATTCCACTACTTTGGTGTTGTAGTTGAGTAAGAAGTATATCTTGATTTTCTTGGAAAATCATGTCCTGCGAAATAGCAAAAGAGCGCAAGCCTCGAAAAAGATGATTAGTACGGACGTACGTTTTATCAAAGAAAGTTTTTCTCAAAACGGAGCCCCACGGTGGGCGCCAAACTGTTTATGCCAAAAATTGCACAAATTACGTTGTAAGATTACTTATGAGGCTAAACCGTCGAGAGAAAGAAACATTTTCGATAAAACGTACGTAAAACGAAGAAAACGAAGTAAAATGAGACAAAAGATTTGATGACGCAGGAAAAACCTCAAGACGAGGAAAAAACCTGCGGTCGACTTAGGATCAAGTCGACATTCCACTATGCATCACCAACTAGGGGTGATATCCTTGTTGTTACAGCGTTGATCGTACGTTTACATGTGAAAAATGACAACGATCGTATGAAAATTACAACAAGTCATATGCTAATCTTAGGAAAAAGTAGTAGAATTGTTGATCGTTTGAGAGAGAATATGTTGTTGTGTGTAAAAGAGTTGTCCTTGAGAATGAGCTTCAATCCCTTTTTATAGTTGATCATCTTGTAACCGCTTTGGGAGTTAATGCTCATTAATGGCGATGTTTGTAACGGTCGTAACTGTCGTTGTGCATTAATTCCTCTTAATGTTGTCGGTCGTAACGGTCGATCCCCATAATTGCTTCTTTATTTGGTCGTCGGTTATGTCCGTTGAGCATTAATTGTCTTTAAATGATCTTGGACCAGGTCTTTAACTGAAGGTGAGATATCCGGTAACTGACGATATCCTGTAATAAATAAGAAAACTCACGATAGAGGTTACCGTTAGTAATATGTCGTACGTCTTTGCATATACGTCATACGACATTCATGTATTATTGTTCGACATTTACTCGAGGGTATTATTTAGGTTTATCTCAGGACCTTATCTTAATACGGGATTATTATCCTGGAATATGTCTTACGATTATAGTCGGTCGTCGTGCGATCGTAGATTTTTACCCAAACAAACCTCTCCCTATATATGTGTGTGTAGTGTTGTGTTCAAATGAGAAACCTAAAAATATAATAATGGAAGAAGCAATCCCATCCACTAGGTTCTTTTTCAACCACAAGGTTTGGTTTATATTTTCAAAAATATAAAAAATACACTATACAAAGTAATAACATAGTAAAACTCTAAACCTAAATGTTAAAATATGAAAATGTTGAATATCCTTCATCAAAGTAGAACCATCAGTCTTTCGTGCCTTAAAGTCTTCTATAATTTCCACCAAGCTAATTTTTCCAGCAACTTCTCTTTTGATAAACAAGACCACAAATCATTTAGAAACTCGTTTTCCTTTTTATTTCATAGCCTTGTTTTCACAATATTCATTGCTTAAAATGATTACTTGGTTGTCGCGGTAAAAACTAGGAGAGTAAGTAATAGACTTATTACTCGGTAAATATGATCAAAAGTGTTTCTTATAACAATTGACACAATTATGCGATAGATGTCAATTTCTTATAATATGCATGTTGAACGACATCAATATCATAATGACGAAGTTGCATTTTTAGAATTGATCAAGATCACTAAAATATTTAGGATAGAACTTCTAGAGTAGTTGATGTACATCAACACTTCAAAAAGTATCAAACACATTTTTGGGATGTAAAGTTGAAGCAAGACGAAGCAACTCCATGGACCTATCACTGAAACAATGATCTAATTCCATTAATTGAATTAGTTAATTCCTAAAAATATACACTCGGTAATGATTCTTAAGCGTATGGTTACTATGCTCATTACGAGCCCGAGCCCTTCCGCTAAAATAGGAAGAAGACGTGTCATGAATATCTATGTTGTGTACCCTACAAGAAAACAAGTCAAGAAGAAGGCATGTTAGGAAGATTCACTTAATTAAGATGTTTAAGTGTATGATCACTTTGTTACGTACCTCGGTACCTAACATAACCACGTAACTAGGCAAAGGAATTCATCCTAACATTCATCTTTCAATTTCTGCAACATTTTTGGTAGACACAACTAGCCTCAATGCGTTCAAAATATCTTTATTTGTGTTTGTAAATCCTAACAAAGTAAATCCGTGATCATTATTATTTCTTATTTGAGATGCAAGACGATACAAAGTCAACTGTTGCCATAGCTTTATATGCCGAATATGCATCTCTTTTGATTGAATCGGTTCCTTTCTTAACAATTTTGAGTACCTCACATGGATTAAACATTTTAATTAGGATAGAAACTAATTTGAGATGGGAACACCATCAAGTATCTTCGACTCGTTGTAATGTACCCCTTTGATTGAGACCTCTACTTGTTTCCAGTTTATCAACAAAAATCCAGTATTCGATATGCCTAACTTGTGCATTGCGTAGTTGGTCGATGTGTTTAGAGGAATCCATAACAACATTGATAAAAAAAGACAACTATGTAAAACACGTATGCAGTGTTATAACTCCCATTAATGCCTATTGCAACCGATGAGAAAGACAATGAACATAACATGCATATTTACAATCTTCTAACATCAAGGCTTGCAAACCTCTTAATTAACCTCGCATATTGCTTACACCATCATACTTTAGATTTTGTAACAATAGAGGATAGATTCCATCCATTAGATTTTGTGTTGCAGGGTCATGTACATGAACAAGTACAAAGAAACTCTCTATAATGAACCCTCTTTACTAAAAAAAATGTAAAAGCAATAGACATCTGCTCTTTTTGAGACTTATCTCATGCTTTGTCAACAAGTAACCAAAGTCTTTTACCATCAATTTCCTCACATATCTTTCATCTCACCTTATTTGATTCAAGATTCAAAATTTTCTTTTGAATCACTGGTGATGTATATGATGCATATTTGGGAGCACAAAAAAATAACTCTTTTTGGTGGGTGTTGAACTTACCAAATACCTCAAACATATTAAGAATATCACTCTTGTTATTGGATTATGGTTTTCGTTATGGCCTCTAAATGCAACTACTTGAAAGGCACACAAACGAACGTAATGAATAGAAGTCGCTAGTCTCAATCTATTTTCATGTTTTGCGGTTCTCAAAGACATTTCTTTTATCTGGTGCCATATTCAATAAATCACCCTCTATCTTTTGTGCAACATTGTGGAAAGATGTACATTCACTTCCCATATGCATCAATAAAACATATTTTTCCCACCCATTTATTTTCACCTTGGAAACCCATCTAGGTCGTAATATCCGCATCTACGTGGCTGTGCTAATAGAAAACATGGAAAACAAAATGTGGCATCAATAGTCTTTTAATATTCAATTCAAAGATATAACCTATACCTTGAAAGCTCTGTTTTCCGATCCAAATTTTGGAAACACAAAAACTTTTGGTTGAAGAGGACTAAGATTCAACAACCTCATTGAATTATATCTTGATGATGATAAAGTAATCATAAACTTGAAGACACAAACTAGGGTCTTCTTCTAGTGTACTAAGATCAATATCATTACTTTCGATAAGGGTTTTCCGTAACTAGAACACTAGATGTAGGGGTATTATCTAAATTTGTTGTCTCTTCGGGATCTTGAGAAAAAAAACCAACAAGTTTTCTATTGAAGAACTCATGAATAGTATATTGAGTTTTCATCTTCATCTAGATCTATATGTCAAACAACATCAATAAAATGAGAATATCCTTAAACTTTGCAACTAAATGCTTTAAGAAATCCAATCAAACCTAAACTCTAATGAAATCTAATACAACTTGTCAATATCTATATCCCATAGACATTTCATATTTTCATAGGGACCTAATAAAACTAATTTATACCCCCATAAAAAAATTTCAAACAAATTTAAATTTAACAAAATAATTTCAAACTCAGTCAATCAATAGCATAATACTTTTCATTCAAAACTTGAAACTGTAAATGAGAACTTGAATAAAATGAAGAAAAAAAGTGTAATTTAGGGGATGTAAAAATCGGATTATTTGATGAAAATGAAGTTATAATATCAAAGTTTCCGCTTGCCTTTAGATTTATATGATTCATGTAGAAATAATGGCATTTTCTTAGAGATTGGAGAAACTAGAGAAGGGCAACGCAGAATGATAAAAGAGTGGATTTCAATTTGAGAGATAATCAAGTGGATTTAGTTTATTTTGTAGGAGAATGTAATTGATGGGTATATGTATAAATTTATAAATCTTTTTAATTTTTATTTTTATAATTTTTTTATCTTCTTATTTTCTTTCCTTCCTTTTTCCTCCCACATTTGGAATGAAAGTTTTGAAAGAATCTCAACCTTATTTTCCTTCACTTTCTTCTATTTTCCCTCCTTAAAAAAACTCGAGAACACAACATTTTTTTTCTTTTCCTCTTACTTTCCTTCACTTTTTCTCCCTTTCCTCCCTAAAAAAATTCGAGAACACAACATTAAAGTATTTAGACCTCGAATGTTTGATTTGTGCAACGGAGAGGGTGAGAGGATGGATTTTGTTGTGGAGCCAGACTTGAGGTCGACATTGGACATAGGATGATGGATTCATTTGTTTGGGAAAAAGAACATGGATTGTGGCTTGGCCTAATTGGATACAAAGGCTTATATTAGTGAATAAGAATTTAAAAGCTTTGGTGGACTTAAGATTTATTTAGTAGAAATGAATTGGAAGTGGAGGCCGGAGGGGCCCAACTAACTTTTTCTTTACAAATATATAGAACAAAGTTCAAATGTGAATCACTTTTTGGTTGTGAACGTGAGGACAGCCGAGAGCGCGACACGTGGCGGAGACTAGTCAATAAAGACGGCTTTGAGTGTGGTCCCCCCTTTTAAATCAATGCCCTCCCATGAATTGCATCTAGTCATCCGTCGTGGACCTGACGTGGCGCCTAGTCATCTGCCACGTGTCGCGCTCTCGGTTGTCCTCACGTTCACAACCAAAAAGTGGTTCACATTTGAACATGCCCCTATATATATAGTATTAGGTTCAAATGAGAAGTGCTAAAAAATGAAAAGTAGATAAGTAATCTCCACTACTCATCCGGTGAATAAAGACGGCTTTGACCGGGTCCTCTCCTTTAATAATATCTACCCTCCCATGAATCGCGTCAATCCCCCCGTGATCGCATCCACGGTAACCAGTCAGAGCTACCTTTATTGACCGGATGAGTGGTGGAGATCACTTCTCTACTTCTCATTTTTTTAGCACTTCTCATTTGAACCTTTCTCTCTCCCTCTCTCTCTCTCTATATATATATAGGGTTAGCTTCAAATGTGAACTTAATTTTGGTTGTGAACATGAGGACGAATCTCAGTGACACATCTTCGGTTACGGTGGACGCGATCACGAAGGACTGACGCGATTCATGGGATGGTGGAGATTATTAAAGGAGGGGACTCAGTCAAAGCCGTATTTATTGACCGGATGAGTGGCTGAGATTCGTTCTCATGTTCACAACTAAAATGGAGTTCACATTTGAACTTTCCACTATATATATAGGGTTAGATTCAAATGTGAACTCATTTTTCATTGTGAAACTAAGGACAACCGAGAGCGCGCCACGTGACATATTCAGTTTGAATATTCAGGTGTTATTCAAATTGAATAATACTAAAACACTAAATGCAATGTTATTCAGTTTGAATAACACATAATATTTAAACTGAATACGTCACATGGTGCAATTTTAATGGTCCTCATTCACAATTTTATATATACATATATATATATATATAGGAAAAATCAAATACAAACCACTTTTTTCGTAAAAACTATAGGACTAATCTAGACCATCTATATATTTTAATCAAGGGTTGATAATAAAAGAGGACTATTGTAGCAACATTTTCATTTTACATGCATCACACCTGATTACAACCCCATAGGGGTATTATGGACATTTTGAAACTCTCTCTTTACACTTACCTGCACTTCTTTTCACATCCCATTTTCAAGAAAATTATTGTCAAATAGGTTTCCATGGCTTCCATCACCATCAGCTTCATCAAAACCAAGAAAACCCACTTGCCTACCACCGTCTTCTCGCCGGAGAGTTAGGTCCTCCGGCCGGTCAGCCACCGGCGCCGGCGCCGCCGCAGAAGAACAAGAAAACGTCACCGACGTCTTCTCGTCGGTTTCCATGGCTTCCATCATCATCAGCTTCATCTCGCCGCAGAAGTCCAGATCTGAAACTATGGCCGCACCGCCGCACCACTCTCCTCCTCCGATGAACAAGAGCACCGCCGCCGCACCACTCTCCTCCTTCTCCGATGAACAAGAGCACCGCCGCCGCACCACTCTCCTCCTTCTCCGATGAACAAGAGCACCGCCTCCACACCACCGTCGTCGCCGCTACCGCCGCCGCCTGTTAGTAATTGTGTGCATAAGTTGACAAACCAGATTACACATCCAATGTTATAAGTCACTTGAGGGTCACACCTGTGAGGATCTGTAAACCAAACAAGTAAATAATCCCAAGTTGGAGAGATTGGATTTATAATAATGAATTATAAATCAGTTGGGTAACTTCAGTTTGAAATCCCAAAGTTGGAGGGTTGATAATTAATTATTAGAGTTGTATATTTATTAGTTAAATAAATATATAATTAGTTTAATAATTAATTAGTTAAGTAATTATCTAGTTTAAATAGAATAAGGAATATTCTTTTCTTTGGGAAAAAGAAAATAATAATTCTATTTAGATAATTATCAATTGAATAAGGAAGCTTTATTATATATGGAAACTATTCCATATAAATAAAGCCTACCAGTTAATTATTCATTATTCCAATTGATTAAGCAACTAGCTTTTCTGAAAAACTCTCTCTCTCCTAAAATCGTCGCCGGCCACCGTCTCCCTCGGAACCAGTTCGGTTTTCATTCGGCTGCTGTTCGGGATTGAAGTTCTGCTAGAGGAACGTTTGTAGGGTCAATCACGGGTGGATCAAGCTCAAGCTTTCCAGATAACTTTTCCGAACCGTTAAAATAGTATTATAATTATAACGAACAGATAGTGGTATTTTCGGGTTTTTATCCAAACCGCTTCCGCTCGATCGAACCCGTTTTGGTTCGATCCGATAAAACTTTTAATCAAATCGGTTATTAGTTTTATGTTTAATCTTGATCCAGTTGGTTCGAGATACGTAGTGTTATTTGGGTCAGTTAGATTCGGATATCACAGAAAAACCCAATAGTGGTATCAGAGCCACAGGTTTCTCGTTCGTTATAATTAATATGTTTATAAGATCAGTTAAATTAAAATTGTTTTCGTCTCAAGTTCTTAATTTATCGCTTCGAATAAAACACCCATCGATAACAAACCGACGACCGGCAGTGGAACGGCGGCAGTTAGCCGATCAGACCGCCAGGCCGATCGCCGGATCGCACCACACGAACCAAATCGCCGGCTGCACCACAGTCGATGGTGGCGGCGTCGGCGTTCTCGACTTCGACCGTGGCCAAACCACCAGTCGGTGGTGGCCGTGGTCCTCGTAGGTGGCACGTGGTGGTGACAGCGTTAGCCATTACCACGGATCCACCATAGCCACACAACAAGTCAGTGGTGGCGGCAGTCAAGGTAATCGTGGGACTCAATAGCCACGACGGAGAATGACCGGACGACAACCGCACCATAGAACGATGGTGGCGGCGATCGTCGTACCTCTGCAACGCCGGCCTATGGCGGCGTTCGGCTGCTGTTTTCAAATGCCGGGCCGCACCACAGTTTAGTGGTGGCGGCGAATGGTGGTGGTGTTTATGGTTGTTTTGATCGCCGACCGCCAATCAAGACCACGGTGGCGGCGTTGATCGTTTTCGGGTTACCAAACCGACGATGGTGGCTGATTGCTACTATTGTCAAATTGGTGGTAATTACTTTTGCGAAACCCAAAGCGATAAAACGGGATTAGGGTTTTTCGACCTTCTATAATTTTTCGAGCAAATCGCGAAACCCTAACGGGCCCAAAAATACCAGCTTGGTAATGGGCCTGTAAGCCCAGTTGTTGGACCAAGTTTATGGCCCAAATAGTTTTTAATGGTTTTGCCCCTTTTACCCGAATTAATTTTATTAGGATCATTATTATCAAATAAAATTGTTTTAAGTTTTATTGAACCAGTTATTTGACCCGTTTGGTCAAATAGGCTTCGTGTTGTGTTCTGATCAGTTGGTCAAACCACGATACAATTTACGAGCCAGTAATCTTTTGACCGACCAGTTTGTTCGGTAAAACCCGGTTCGATATAAATTTGGATAAAAGGCGAATATTTTGGCAAATTGGTTTGATTTATAAAATAGGTTTATAGTCTATAAGCCTTGGTAATTTTATAAATTAAGTAAAACTAATTTCAGATTAAAATATTAGTTTCGGTTTATAAAACAGTTTGTTTTTATAAATCAGTTAAAACCATGTTTTGCGATAAATGAGACGAATTAATTTTTAACGGATCTAGGTTTATTTTTCCCGCTTTTATTATATTGCGTATTTTTATGCTTTATATATAATTGCGTGATTGCTTAGATTTATATATGCCAGTTTGAGCGTATATATATATATTTTTTGTCTATTATAGTGTTTGCCAACTTAGACCTTTGTTTTGTTTCTGGGGAGGCCTACGAGCCACTTACAACCCTTTTAATAATGACCATAGGATAGATATTTTATTATTCTTTTTCTTTTCTGGAGTCTTTCCTCTTCCCGGAGTCCTGACAGAGACGGCGAGGTCAGTGGGAGCTGCTGGAATCCTTTTTCCTTCCGGAGTCCTGACAGAGACAGCGAGGCCAGTGGGAGCTACGCGTCTTTTGAAGATTTAAGAAAATAGGTCATTATTGGTCCCTAGGAACATAGTTGGCAAAACCTATAATTAGTTATCGTTAATTGCGTAGTTTTTAATTTATTTATTAATTAACTGCGTGGTTGTTTATTTTTCGTGATAGTAGATAAATAAGTGTTTTTATCAAACATGTTTTAAAATAGGAGAGTTTTAAAACTGAACTTAAATCACGAATTCGAATAGGTTTTATTTTAAAATTACCAGTTTTTTAAAACCTTTTAACGGTAAGTTTTATTAATAAAACCTAGTAGATTGTTTTCGGAAAGGCAAAGTTGACAAAACAGTTAGTTTTGGTCAACTAGTAGGTTATCAAAACAGTTAGTTTTGACTAACCAGTATGCTTTTAAAACAGTTAGTTTTAATTAGCTAATGTTTTAAAACAGTTAGTTTTAAAAACAGAATGTATGTTCAAAACAGTTAGTTTAAAACATCAGTTGCCTTTTAAACAATCGTTTTTCCAAAGTTACTTTTTCAAAACTGGATTTTAAAAGGTTTTTATAAAATTAATTAGAAAACCCCGAAAAATCATAGATCAGTAGTGCAACCCATTTTGGGGCACCTCCGGCGAAAGGTACGCGGACGTTGGAAGTGCTCACACCTTGGGCGTCCGCGTTCAAACCCTAGTTGGAGGGGATGCTACGCCTCTGCGAATTATCTCCGTGTCGTATCGGCCAGAGTAAAAGTGTCCAAGTTACCGAAATGGTGAGATCTATTTTGGTTCTCAAATGTTAAACCGTGTCGTATCGGGCCAAAGAGCACTAAGAGGGACTGAAACATGTACGTTAACCCCGTTGTCCCGAACTAGGAATCATGTCAGTTGGATATGATTGGTAAAAGTCCTTACCTACCGAATTAGTAAGTGGCCTGATGGAGTGAGGAACACACCACACATCAGGGCGTATGTAATAAGGATCCTAGTCCAATAAGTTGATCATTTAAGGGTTTATTGATATTTATTGGAATTTAGTCCATCCACAAGTTGTTAAAACCATTCTTTTTATGTAGATCGCTAACACCGTAACCAACACAAACAATCTTTCTCTCCGTTCTATCCTAGAGAAGGATAAACTCACAGGACCGAATTTCCTTGACTGGGAGCGCAATCTTATGATTGTGCTCAGACATGAAAGGAAATGGTACGTCCTCGAAGAGCCTTTACCAGAGGCCCCACCAGCAAATGCACCGGCTGCTACTAGAAATGCTCATAAGAAGCATACGGATGATTTGCTAGATGTAGGTTGTCTAATGCTTGCAACCATGAGCCCAGATCTGCAAGCAGGGCTCATGAATACTAATGCTTACAACATGATCCGCCAGCGGAGGGACATGTTCCAAACGCAAGCTCGCACAGAGCGTTATGATGCCATGAAGGCATTTAACGAGTGCAAGATGATCAAGGGGGCCTCAGTAAGCGACCATGTGATGAAAATGAAACGTCACATGGACCACCTGGAAAGGCTAGGGCACCCAGTCCCGTTGCAGTTGGCAACTGACACAATACTCAACTCACTGTCAGAAGACTACAAGCCTTTTGTGGTCAATTATAACATGAATAACATGGAGAAGTCAATAGAAGAATTGCACTCCATGCTTAAGACTGCTGAGTTGAATATGGGAGCCAAGAGTAAGCCCAAGGATGTGCTTATGGTGAGGGACGGAGGAGTAAAGAAGAAACATGGGCAAGGGAGCATCAGCAAAGGAAAGGGTCCAGCACCGGACATCCAGAATGCACCCCAAGTTTGTGAAAAAGTCAAAGGCAAGGGCAAGGGCAAGAAAGTCAAGGCCAACAAAGCAAGGACCGAAAATCGTTGCTTCACATGCAATGAAGTTGGTCATTGGAGGCAAAACTGCCCAAAGCGTCATGAAGCAGGTATGTAAAACCTCAGTTATTCATGATCGCTTTAGTTTCTCGCTGTCTACTTGTTGGTTTACAAGTGTACTGACACCTAGTGCAAATGACTATTGCAGGTGGTCAAAAGTGAGAGCCCAGAAGTTGCAGAAGATCTAAAAAGAGCACAAGTTTTTATTAATTATTCAGTTATCAGGACATTTAAATTTTGGTTTTGAGTTTTAAAACAATTATGTAATTTTCTTTCATTATTTTTGGAAATACTTGTAATTTTATTGAATGTTTTAAAAGTTTTAAAAATTATTGTCTTGATATAGAATGTTTCTTGTGCATGTTGTGAATCTAATAAAGTCAAGTTTTGACTTTGATTCAAGTTTAGATCTTAGTTATTGACTGTCACACTAACACTGATACTTTAAAAGGTATTATATATGAAAACCGTCAAAAACATACGAAGTACTATAGTTATAGGAATAATGTTTTTGAATAAAATAGTTATGAGTAATGGATTATATAAAGTGATTTATAGTCAAGGATTAATTACTCATATGTTTTAAGGAATTTAGGATGTTATCTCAGATGTCGTTGATAATATCAGTATTTATAAAACTAGAGAAATTCCAAGTTATGAAATTAGAATTTTATTAAAGTCCAGTTAAGTTTTATAAATGTTAAAATTCCAAGTGTATCATTACTTAAAATAGAATTGACTAAGTAGTCAAGTTTTGACTAAGTCAATAGTTAATTTTGAGTAATAGTCAGTTTTCATATAAGTTAGTGGGAGCCCAATTTATTCTCTATCCAGTTTGTGATAAAGAATAAAAGATACAATTATTGATTCAATATATCTAGGAACTATAATCCAGGTAGGATATAGATTCACGAGATATAAGTATATCCAGGAATTATAATCCAGGTAGGATATAAATTCACGAGATATAGTATCTACCTTTTAGTCAAAGGATAGATCAGTAATTTTAAAGTCTTGTAACTAGATAAAGTTATGCTTGACTTTAAAAGGAGAAATCAATAATTAGATATGTTGGTAATATTAAGCAAAAGATATTAAGTTATCTAAAATGCCAAAGTTAAATTTCCTGCAATTTGCCAGTTAGGTAAATGGAAATTTTATCTGATTTCAGGTAGAAATCATTCGTCTACACAGCAGCTAAGAAAAGGTGCAGTATAACTTTTATATATTCAGGGTAACTCGAAGTTTGTCCAGATCTCCAAGTACATGGAATATGATAAAAGAAGTCTAATTTTGTTTTATAGTGTTAGCAAAACAAAATTAGCCGTAACAAGTATAAAATACCAGTGGGTATTAAACTTGTAACGTTTATGGTTGTCACTTTGATTAATTTGGTAAACATTAATCAAAGGGTTTAAATTAAAGTTGGGTGATACTTTATTTAGACCAGTATTTAACAAACGTTGAATAGACACAGAGAAAGATGATTAAAGAGATGTCATTAATTTTGTCATTATTACAGAGTGTAATATGGACTATGCAAAATTAGTCTCTTAACCACTCTTTTACTTTGCATGTTTTACCATCCAGGAATAAAACTAGTTCCCAGTTTTATTCGAAAATTGTCCGTGACAACTTATCGTGGTGGGAACCCGATAGGGCGTTAAAGTCATTGTGAGTTTTTGGGTAGTTATGAACAGATGATGAATAACAGTTACAAGTGATGTAAACCAAAAACTGCACAGATATTCGATAGAGTAGCGAGTATCGGACGTGATCTGCCGTTGAGATTACTTCTTGGATTTTGTCATAAGTAAATCTCACAGTGGTTGTCCTTATCACCTGAGGTGTTTGATTTAATATCATGAGGACTGCTGGATACTTAGTGCGTTCAACCGCTACGCCGTAACAGGGTGGCCATAAAGGGCGTAACTACATTCAGCGGAAGCCGTGGTGTTAGATGCAGATATGCAAGATGGGATTTGCGCCTCTTCTCTGAAGAGAGATATTTCTGGGCCCCTTGACTGACTGAATTTACTGATGAAGTGCACGGCCGTGCCCAAACGAACTGATTTGTTCTTTGTCGTTTACCTATCAGTAGAAGTCGGATAGTCGAGAAACATAATCTTGAGTATTAAGAGTTGACTTAATCCAGGCTCACACTCACAGATGAAATATTGTGACGCAAAAGGAAAAGCCAATATACCCAAATTTATGAACAGTGGTTTCATAAATTCATTTTCCTTATGGAAATGTTTTATCACCTACCTGGGTATAAGAGTGCCTATAACCTGGTTAGCCTAAGTGTCTGTCTAGGGGCCTCCTTAGGTCCGTGTGATCAAGGCGGTATTGCCAACTTGCACAAGTGGGAGTCTGTTAGTAATTGTGTGCATAAGTTGACAAACCAGATTACACATCCAATGTTATAAGTCACTTGAGGGTCACACCTGTGAGGATCTGTAAACCAAACAAGTAAATAATCCCAAGTTGGAGAGATTGGATTTATAATAATGAATTATAAATCAGTTGGGTAACTTCAGTTTGAAATCCCAAAGTTGGAGGGTTGATAATTAATTATTAGAGTTGTATATTTATTAGTTAAATAAATATATAATTAGTTTAATAATTAATTAGTTAAGTAATTATCTAGTTTAAATAGAATAAGGAATATTCTTTTCTTGGGAAAAAGAAAAGAATAATTCTATTTAGATAATTATCAATTGAATAAGGAAGCTTTATTATATATGGAAACTATTCCATATAAATAAAGCCTACCAGTTAATTATTCATTATTCCAATTGATTAAGCAACTAGCTTTTCTGAAAAACTCTCTCTCTCCTAAAATCTCTCGCCGGCCACCGTCTCCCTCGGAACCAGTTCGGTTTTCATTCGGCTGCTGTTCGGGATTGAAGTTCTGCTAGAGGAACGTTTGTAGGGTCAATCACGGGTGGATCAAGCTCAAGCTTTCCAAGTAACTTTTCCGAACCGTTAAAATAGTATTATAATTATAACGAACAGATAGTGGTATTTTCGGGTTTTTATCCAAACCGCTTCCGCTCGATCGAACCCGTTTTGGTTCGATTCGATAAAACTTTTAATCAAGTCGATTATTAGTTTTATGTTTAATCTTGATCCAGTTGGTTCGAGATACGTAGTGTTATTTGGGTCAGTTAGATTCGGATATCACAGAAAAACCCAACACCGCCACCTCTAAACACTAACAAGAGCAGCGATCACCAGTACTCTCCTCCTTTCTCTGATGAACAAGAGCAACGACCACCACCGCACCACCACCGCCGCACCACCCGGTGAAGTCCAGATCTGGTTCGTTTTCACTTGATTAACAGGTGTGTTTAATTTTCTTATCAGTATCAAATCAATGATTAATGGTGTAGGCGAAGTAGGCGTTGGTGTTGGTTAATTGATTTTGTTACCAAATATCAAATCAATGATTTTTGTTATCAGTATCAAATCAATGATCAATGATTAATTGATTTTGTTACTAGTATCAAATCAATGTTAGACGCCCTAACTTCGTTGTGTGTTGGTGGTGGTTTCCGGTGGTGGTGAGTAGAAACTCAACTGAAACTCTGTGTGTTGGCTAAATTTTGAAGACGCACTGAAGGTGTTTGATGAAATGCCACAGAAAGATGTGGTTGAATTTAATGGTGGTGGTGGCGGTTGTGTTGGTGGTGAGGTCGCCGGATTTAACGGTGGTGGTGAGGTCGCCGGATTTAATGATGGTGGTGGTTGGAAAGAGAGATGAGAGCTATGGTTGTATGTATGTATGTTTAGTTGTTATTTACTTATTAATATAAATGTAATAAACATTGTGTTTTGTATTCATAAGTTGAATATGATATGGTGAATATGAATATTCATATGGTGAATATGATGGTGAATATGAATATTCATATGGTGAATATGAATATTCATATGGTGAATATACGATGAATATGATATGGTGAATATGAATATTCATATGGTGAATATGAATATTCATATGGTGAATTTATATAATGTTTTATCTGGTGAATATATGATGAATATTCATATGGTGAATATGATAGTGAATATTCATATAATGAATAAACTGTGATTTTCAGATCAAGTGCTTAAATTATACCTCAAGTTTTTACAAAAAAGTGAATATATATATATATATATATATATTGTAAAAACCACAAATTTTGTAAAAACCTCTTTTTTGTAAAAACTTGAAGAATAATCTAAAATGACGATCATGCCCTTTTTAGATCAAAGGCTTAGATTAGTCCTAAAGTTTTTCAAAAAAAGATTTTTAATTGAAGGCCCCTCTATATATATATATATATATATATATATATATGCATAATTATTTGAAAACTCTATAAATTGGAAGATCCATGAGATCTATTTTTATTTTTTAATTAATAATGAATAGGGACTTCTGTAATTGTACGTTTGAATGACAACTAATATATTAATTATTGGATAAATTACATATTTGGTTCATGTGAGTTTAAATTTTATTGTAGTATTGATTCCTATCGTAATAATTGTGGAAAAGGTCCATGTAGTTTAAATTATATTACACTATTGGTACTTATAGTTTATACTATATTGCACTGTTGATCCCTATTTTACCAATAAGATTAGGGACAAATAGTGCAATACAGTTTAAACGACAGGGACCAGCAGTGCAATATAATGTAAACTACATAAACCTTTTTCTTAATTATTTTAAAATAGGGACCAATAAGTGTAAACCACAAGAACCAAATATGTAATTTACCCTTAATTCTTTTAATCCATTTCTCAATTCCTAACAAACAATACTATGATTGAGAAAGGTTTAAACAATAACAAAACCATTTTATAGGAACAAATGAACCATTTTGGATCACAAATGATGTGGGCTCATGTGGGACCCATCCATTATTAAATCATATATGATTCTGGTGGGTCCACCACTAAATCACATATGATTTAATTAATGGGTGGGTCCCACATAATGTGTGGCTTACACTTGGTTCCTTTGTTACTTTTAAATGGTTGTTCTTGTATGAACCCCCCTCTACTATGATTATCCTTTTTTTTAATCTAAAATTTTATCTTTCACTGAAAAAAATAAACAATCATTCACTCCCGCCACTTTCCTTTCTGCTCCCCTTTTAACACTATAATGTCTTTCCCTTTTATTCTCCAATGTTATTGATTGTTCGTAATGAGTTCACAAGATGCACATAAATGGTAGTTTTTGTTTTAGTGTTGTTGATTTACCTGGTGTTTACAATGTGCTCATTAGTCATATCTATTAGATTTATGTGTGTCACTGTGTTCATAATGTGCTTATTGGGTAGATCTTCTAGATTCATATGTATGTCACATTGTTCACCTTATGTTGATAATATGCAAAGTTTTTGTTCACAATACAATAAGAAGTTGTTCACAAAGGTTCATAAATTTCACAATAAATGGTTTTCTTAGTTGGCCACGTGGAGATAACGAGGGAGAAGAGAGGAGAGAGAATACAAAAATCCACAATGACTTTTCTATTCCTAAAAAAAATTCCTTAGGCCATCCTTAGTGGTACCAATGGTATAAGCTGCCACCTCAGCGTCACATCAGCTTTTCATTATCTTACCAACACCTTAACAACACCATATCATTTCATCCTCAATGGTACCAATACTATTTACATCCTATTTTATTTTTTAAATACTAAAATATAAAATTAAAACAATTAACTTTAAATTAGAATACTAATATATTAAAAATAATAAACTTACATTAAAATTAAAATTAAAATTAAAGTTAAAATTAAAATTAAAAATTACGCTAAAATTAAAAATAATTATTTCCCAAAAAAACTAGCTAATCGATAGGAGTCCATCCGTATTTTTGGTGTATCCACTCCTCTTGCAACATGACCTCCAAGGCCCCCTCCCGTAAGATGGTTGTGCGGTGTTATGTGGAATTAGAGGTCCGTAGTCCTTCGTCTTTCAGACCGAACCTCCGCATTTTGCCGCAATGTATCGAGAAGCATAGCGTTCGAGGCGTTGAGATTGCTTAATTCGCCCAACAACGTCGTCACGCTTTCATGCGACGCGGTCGTCGTAGAGGAAGACCCCACACGTCTCGCTGCGTTTCGAACCATCGGTCGTGGCCGCTCGGTTTCATTGTCATTGTCGACATTGACGTAAATGCGTGCATCAGATGTTGCGGGGGAGGCGGTTTTCGGCATGAGGATGTCCATTGGGGACAACATTTTCACCAGGTTGAATTTCGGGCATTCTTTGAGAACGTTCCAAGCGTGTTCGTGAGGAAACGTCTTTAGAACCTCGCTTCGGTATCGGCCACGCACTTTTGTCAAGATGTCCGTGTCACTCTCGCCGCTTCTTCGACCGCCTAAGGTATTGTTGTAAATGCAAGTGAATTTTGCAACGCTAGCTAGTAGAATTTTAGTCTTGCTCATAATGGCGTTTACGGAGCGGTTCTCGGGGTCGTATCCCATGTGTGTGTCAAATGACGCTTTCATCGTCTTCCAAAATGCCTCTACTTAATAAAAGCAGTGAAAAAACAACATTAGTAAAAACATATAAACCTATATAAAAACGTCTTTTATTTACCTCGGTTTCGATAGTTACCTACGGTTGAATCCTCCGAGGTCTCGGACCATGCTTTTGACAACTTGACCTCCTTATCCATCGACCACGGTTTACACGGTGATTTACCCGTGGTTGGGGTCGGGTTCGTACTCGTGGCCGCCTTCTTACCCATGGCCGCCTTCTTACCCTTGCGTGATCTACGTTTGGGTTGCGGTTGCGGTGGCGGTGACGGTGACGGTTGGGTTTCGGGTATCACATCGTCTTCATTCAATGAGGATTTTTAGTCTCGTAGTTCATAGGCTTGTTGTCGCGACGAAGGTTGTTGCACGGTAGGTTGTTGCGATAAAGGAACATATGGTATTATTGAGGTTTGCTTAAGCAAGTTCGTAAACGAGACTTGTTGGTTCGAATGGAAGTTCGAAGATTGCGCGTAGGGGGTGGCGAGAAGTTTGCATAACCCCAATTGTCGACCACGACATTTGGGACGGCGTTTGGGGGTGGTGAGAAGTTTACGTAATCCGTTGGGATCGGCGTTTGGAACGACATTTGGGGGCGGTAGACCCCGTCGGGCTCGGCATTTGGGACGGCGTTTGGGGGTGGCGAGAAGTTTACGTAACCCGTCGGGCTCGGCATTTGGGGGCGGTAGACCCCGTCGGGCTCGGCATTTGAGATGGCGAGATATTTGGAAGCGAGAGATTTGAGACTCGAGTGAGAACGTTTAGAACCGATAGGAGTACCGTGTTGATCCATAGATGTTAAGATTGAAAGGAAATTGAGATGGAGAATAAAAGGGGAATAAGAGGAGAAAGATTGAGATAGAGATAAAAATTATTGAGATATATATATATATATAGGTAAAAAAAGTAAAAAAAAAAGTAATTTTTTTTAAAAAAAAGAGACGTTAAAGACCCGTTGGGGGTGGGGTGCGTGAGACCCGTTGGAAACCGGTGGCCTTGTACCATACCGGGTACCGTGCCGGTCACCCTCGGCGGTGTTGCGGGGGTACCGCACCGGTACCGGTTCCATACCGAGCCGGGCAGCGGATGGCCTTAGAAGGCGGATATTGGTTTAAAACATATTTAAATATTCAATTACTTAAAATAACATACTAGTTACTGAGTTTACGTTGCTTACAATGGACCTCACAGTTTCCACAAATTATATGGGATCTCAAAAGAAGGCCCCCTATATATATAAGACAATAATCAAATGAAAACCCAATAATTTTGGTGAACCATGAGGACCAATCTAGACCATCAATAAATTTTAATCAAGGGTTGTTAGGACCAAATTGTCCTAATTAGTGAAAGTTTTATAAAGTAAGCTTTGAGTAGGTTTAATTAGTGTTTAACTAGTTAGTTTAGCTATTGGGCTTGGGCTTGGGCTTTTGTATTTAAGCCCCATATATAAAGGGGTTTAGGGTTGAGAGAAAGGTGTGGAAGTCATTTCAATGAGAGTCATTTAGTGTGTTTGTGTGTGTGTTCTTGTAAGCATTTGAGAGCTCTCAATAATAAAAACAAGAACTTTTTCATTCATCTTCTTGATTTCTCTATCATTCCTCTTATTGTTTGATTATTTGGGACCAACAAATGGTATCAGAGCCAAACAAATCATCAGATTTGTTTGTTCCTATTGAATCATTCAAAGAGGATTTTTTTTTTGGGTTTTGAAGCTATTCTTGAAGAAAAAGTTTGAATATGAGTTTTGGGGTTTGGATCTTGATGGAGATGATGAAGATTGATGTTTGGGTTGTGATTATATTCCGACTCGGGAAACATGAATAACCCGACTCGGGTATTCGAGGTTTCCCGACTCGTTCTTAAGGGAAACCTTTGATCTTTCAAATCCCGACTCGGGAAACATGAATAACCCGACTTGGGTATTCGAGTTTCCCAACTCGTTTTTAAGTGGAGCTTTTGATTTTTCAAGTTTTCCAACATCATATGTTGCCATTGATCTGTTAAAATCAAAATAAGAAGTGAGATTTTGATTGTTGGTTTGGAAATTAATTTTGAATTTCAAAAGTGAAAAAAAGAAAAAAAAAAATTGATTTCCCGAATCCACGACCTTTGGTTTCCCGAATCGTGCAGTCTTGAATTTAATGTAAGTTTAAAAGAATTTTACAACTTTGGTCCCTGAAGTTTCAAGTTATTGATGACTCAAATTTTCAAGTTTGAAGACTTGACGCTGCCAGCCCCTATACTTCCAAGATTATTTATTTATCAACTTTGGGGAAATGTTGAAATCCAGTCCCTACACTTCTTCTTTCAAGTTCTGTCAGATTTGGTCCCTGCACTTCAAGTTTCAAATATATTCAGATTTGGTCCCTCAAGTTCAAGTTCTGAATATTTACAAGATTAACCCCTTGAGTTCAAAGTTTTGAATTTTTACAAATTCAGCCCCCGAAGTTTGAAATTTTCACATCTTTCAGGAATTTTTTTTTCTGATTTGGGACTTCCAGGATTCGGGGTTTGGGACTATTTGACGGAATTTTTTCCCGAGTATGCTAAATTGCTCAATTTTAGTTCGGGAATTATTTCCAGATACGCTTTCAAGATTATACGGTCAATCGGGCTTATGATTGATCACTTTCCGCTGCGCTCTAGATCCACCCATATTCAAATACATGTGACGCTTCAAAATCTCTGCGCTTAATCAGCCACCTTTCTTTCCCAATTGGTTCGTAAAGATCTCATCAACCCAAATTTTAGCCCAAATTCAGTTTTCAATCATGAAAATTGAATTTCTCTCGTTTCCCAACTGCTCCAGATTATTTGAAGTCATGTCAGATTTGTATCGATTTCAATACGACAGTGATCGGATTCTGCATTTGGTTAGATTACTCAGAAGGCTGACGCTCTACAACCATTATTCTAGAGTTTTATTAGATGGAATTATTCCTCTTAGGCGTGAGAGTTGAGTTTTTCCTTTGGATGCCACCTTCGGTGAATTATTCCTCTTAGGCGTGAGAGTTGAGTTTTACCGTTGTGGAGGCTCGGTTGCGATCTAGAAATTTTGAGTGACGGTCGTCATCCATCTGACTAAGAAGACTAGATCTGGATTTGATTACTTGACATTTTGGAAGATTTCAGGAAATCGACTATTCTCTGAGCAGAAGAGAGATCAAAGCAGAGTATCTCGTTCAACATCTACTCCAGTGTTTCACTCCATATGGTGTTTCGGTGATCCAAGCTTAAGTGTTTCCTTGTTGTGAGTTTATCAGATTTAGAGCTCTTATGCTGAATTCCTATTCAACACGTGGTCAAAGACAGATCCTTTACTTTTCTTGCTGATCTGCACGATAACTCACACATGCATTTATCCCTTTGTTTCTCTTGGCGGGAGATCAACATAGTTGGATGAATCAACATGCTCCGGTGCAAGCTGTTGTATTCTGCGGTTATCAGACGTGTCGAGTTATTTACAGGTTGGGCTGTAGTTTGTGCAATCAGTTGCGGTTATTGCAAATCGGATCTGGTCTTTCAGTTGAAACTGAAGATGAAGAGCTACAATCGAGGGGGAGCTTGGAGATCAAAATGTAGCCGAACGCCACTAAAGTTTTCTGAAGAAAGCAAGGGGGAGAAGATCAGAGATGCTTCCTTTATAAAACTTTAGGGGCAGATTGTTAGGACCAAATTGTCCTAATTAGTGAAAGTTTTATAAAGTAAGCTTTGAGTAAGTTTAATTAGTGTTTAACTAGTTAGTTTAGCTATTGGGCTTGGGCTTGGGCTTTTGTATTTAAGCCCCATATATAAAGGGGTTTAGGGTTGAGAGAAATGTGTGGAAGTCATTTCAATGAGAGTCATTTAGTGTGTTTGTGTGTGTGTTCTTGTAAGCATTTGAGAGCTCTCAATAATAAAAACAAGAACTTTTTCATTCATCTTCTTGATTTCTCTATCATTCCTCTTATTGTTTGATTATTTGGGACCAACAAATGGTATCAGAGCCAAACAAATCATCAGATTTGTTTGTTCCTATTGAATCATTCAAAGAGGATTTTTTTTGGGTTTTGAAGCTATTCTTGAAGAAAAAGTTTGAATATGAGTTTTGGGGTTTGGATCTTGATGGATGGAGATGATGAAGATTGATGTTTGGGTTGTGATTATATTCCGACTCGGGAAACATGAATAACCCGACTCGGGTATTCGAGGTTTCCCGACTCGTTCTTAAGGGGAACCTTTGATCTTTCAAATCCCGACTCGGGAAACATGAATAACCCGACTTGGGTATTCGAGTTTCCCGACTCGTTTTTAAGTGGAACCTTTGATTTTTCAAGTTTTCCAACATCATATGTTGCCATTGATCTGTTAAAATCAAAATAAGAAGTGAGATTTTGATTGTTGGTTTGGAAATTAATTTTGAATTTCAAAAGTGAAAAAAAGAAAAAAAAGAAAAAATTGATTTCCCGAATCCACGACCTTTGGTTTCCGAATCGTGCAGTCTTGAATTTAATGTAAGTTTAAAAGAATTTTACAACTTTGGTCCCTGAAGTTTCAAGTTATTGATGACTCAAATTTTCAAGTTTGAAGACTTGACGCTGCCAGCCCCTATACTTCCAAGATTATTTATTTATCAACTTTGGGGAAATGTTGAAATCCAGTCCCTACACTTCTTCTTTCAAGTTCTGTCAGATTTGGTCCCTGCACTTCAAGTTTCAAATATATTCAGATTTGGTCCCTCAAGTTCAAGTTCTGAATATTTACAAGATTAACCCCTTGAGTTCAAAGTTCTGAATTTTTACAAATTCAGCCCCCGAAGTTTGAAATTTTCACATCTTTCAGGAAATTTTATTTTATTTTCTGATTTGGGACTTCCAGGATTCGGGGTTTGGGACTATTTGACGGAATTTTTTCCCGAGTATGCTAAATTGCTCAATTTTAGTTCGGGAATTATTTCCAGATACGCTTTCAAGATTATACGGTCAATCGGGCTTATGATTGATCACTTTCCGCTGCGCTCTAGACCCACCCATATTCAAATACATGTGACGCTTCAAAATCTCTGCGCTTAATCAGCAACCTTTCTTTCCCAATTGGTTCGTAAAGATCTCATCAACCCAAATTTTAGCCCAAATTCAGTTTTCAATCATGAAAATTGAATTTCTCTCGTTTGCCAACTGCTCCAGATTATTTGAAGTCATGTCAGATTTGTATCGATTTCAATACGACGGTGATTTACTTAACACTATGCCATGTTGCATCGGGATAAATCCTTTCTTGGATTCATCCATCCTGAATTTCTTCAAGATTTTATCAATGTACGTACTTTGGCTAAGTCCGATAAGCCGCTTAGATCTATTTCTGTAGATCTTTATGCCATGTATATAAGCGGCTTCTCCAAGGTCTTTCATCTGGAAACATCTGCTTAACCAACTCTTTACACTCTGTAAAGTTGGTGTTAGGGATTATGTGCAGAATTGACAAACCAAGTGATTACACATCCAATGTTGCAAGACACTTGAGGGTCACACCTGTGAGGACCTATAAATCGAATAAGTTAAATGAAACCCGGAAATGGGAAGTTAGGATTTATAATAGTGAATTATAAATCAGTTGGGTAATTTCAGTCAGAAATCCCAAAGTTGGAGGGTTATTAATTAATTAGAACATTATATATTTATTAGATAAAATAAATATATAATAGTTAATTAATAAGTAATATATATTAGATAAATATATA
Source organism: Centaurea solstitialis (assembly GCA_030169165.1). Classification (NCBI taxonomy): domain Eukaryota; kingdom Viridiplantae; phylum Streptophyta; class Magnoliopsida; order Asterales; family Asteraceae; genus Centaurea; species Centaurea solstitialis. The sequence goes on along the minus strand of CM058042.1, from coordinate 60,196,236 downwards.
TATATATATATAATTATCATAGGCAAATTCTTTTCCAGTAATTAAAGAGGGAAAAGATTTGAGATAATTATAATATGGAAACTGGATTCTATTCAAACTGTGTTTTTCCTCCATATAAATAAGGCTTATGGGTTAAGGAAAAGTTAAGCTTTCAATCAACTAAAAAAATCCAGTTCCAGTTTCCTCTCTCCCTCTCTCTCTTCTCTAAATCGGCGCCGCCACCGCCCTCCTTCGGGTCAAATTCCAGTTTTTGGTTTTTCAGCTTTCGGGTTTCAGTTCTACTAGAGGAACATTCGTTGGTCGATCACCGGTGGACTAAATCTCAAGCAATCCAGGTAACTGATCTAAAACTGTTAGAATTAATTGAACTAGAAACGATTAAAGATCAATAAGTGTTTAAGGGTTTTTGCTTTATCGCTTCCGCTTGATAAGATCAAATCAGTGTGTTTTTGATCGTATGGGTTTTATCAGTTTGATTGTTAAACCTATGAGATTTATCAAACCAGTGAGGTTCGTTAGACCTCGAGTCAGTTTGATCCGAGGATACCCATAAAAACCCAACAGTGGTATCAGAGCCATTGGTTATAATCGTTTTAGTTTTATCAGGTTCTGTGATCCGTTATAATTATTGTTTCTTGCATAACAAGTTTAAAAATCTGAAATTTATTATATGGTTTATAATTTTTGTTTATCGTATAAACCCTAATTCCATCATCGACTTTTGAATCGCATCCCCGGGCCGCACCACCGTTTGTGGTGGCGGCAACCGGCTGCTGTCCTAACAAGCCACCAGGCCGCACCACCAGTTAGGTGGTGGTGGCCAACTCCACCACTGCCGTGAAGCAACCGAGCCGCACCACAGCCGTTGGTGGCGGCACCAGTCGTCGAAAGCAAAACCACCAATCCGCAACCACCAGATGGTGGCCGCGGCATCCACACACCCACAACCGCAACCACCAGTACGGTGGTGGCGGATTTTTTCTTCGTTTTCGAAATTAAACGGCGATGGATGGATATCGAAGCCACCACCGCCGCTAGGTGGTGGGTACGATAGTGGTGATGGTTGTTCACCGGCAGCCGTGAGATCCAAGCGGCGATTGGTGGCAGCCAAGGTTCGAACACCGCAACCACCAGAAACCACAGATGCGGCGGTGGATGGCGGTGTTCACGATGGTGGTGGATGGCGGTATTCACAGCGGCAGGAGGCGACGATTTCGCGATCGCCAAGCCAAACCACCAGCGAGGTGGTGGCGGCGATTTCGCGACCGCCAAGCCAGGCCACCAGTTACGGTGGTGGCAACGGCTATTCGATCGCCGGCCGCAAGTGTTAATGGCAATAGATTGGACAAACCACCGAAGCCGGAAACGGCGACGGTGGTGGTGACGTTATGAAACAGCCGTGGAGGCGGCAATGGTGGTGGTGGATACTATTACTATCGTTGAAACGACCATCACACCACCGTTCGTGGTGATGGTGGCGATTATGGTTGTTGACTAACGGGAAACGGCCGTAACCGATTAAGAGCCACACCACCGTTTGTGGTGGTGGCAATCAATGAATTTGAAACCATCAAAAAAAACGATGGCGGCCGTGGTTGCCATTGTCAATGACGATAGTGGCTCAGTTGTTGCCATCGTCAATCGTTTACAAGTCGATAACAATTGGTGATGATTGCTTGCGAAACACGAAACGATACACGGCGATTAGGTTTTTTTTTTTCGTTTTTGGGTCAAGTTCTGTTATCAGGCCCAAAGCCCAGTTCTTTGGACCAAGTTATGGCCCAAAAGGGATCGTTTGGTTTTAAGTTTTCTTAACCAAAATTAATTTCTGTTTAATTTTTATCTAATAAAATTTGTTCAAACCAGTTGGATTGTTTTTCCGGTTTGATAAATCTTTTATAAAAATTAAATTTTTCACCTGTTTTTCAAATAGGCCTAATATTATGTTTTTACTATTTAATTAAAACACAAAGGCCAGTATTTTTTAAAATTGGATCGATAAAACCAGCTTGATATGTTTTTGGATAAAAGGGAATTATTTTAGCTAATCAGTTTTATTTATAAAAGTGTATTTTATAAAATTAGATAAAACTAATTTTAGTCTAAAATATTGTTTTCGATTTATAAAACAGTTTGTTTTATAAATTAGTTAAAACCAAGTTTTGCGATAATTAAGACAAGATAATTTTAACGGATCCAGGTTTATTTCTCGTTTTTACTATATTTCTTTTATTATATTGCACATATATATAATTGCGTGATTGCTTGAGTTCTATATATACATCTCAGTTTGAGTATATATATATATATATATATGTCTATTATAGTATTTGCCAACCTAGACCCTTGACATATTCACGGGGAGGCCTGCGTGCCATTTACAACCCCTTATGTAATAATGACCTTAGGATAGATATTTTTATTCTTTCGGGATGGCGAGGCCAGTGGGAGTTACTGAAATTCTTCCTTTTACCGGAGTTCTAACAAACATAGCGAGGCCAGTGGGAGCTACGCAAGTTTTGAAGCTTTTAGTGAAATAGGTCATTATTGGTCCCTTGGAAACAAACGTTGGCAAAAAACTATAATTAGCTATTATGTGATTAATTATTGTTTAATTACATGGTTGATTGATTATTTGTGATATCTTGCATGTTAGTAGTTTTAAATAGAAAGGTAATTTTAAAACTAGGTTGTATCACAAAAACATATAAGTTTTGTATTTAAAATTACCAGTTTTTCAAACTTTTCAAAACGGTAGTTTTTATTTTAAAAGCTATAGATGATTGTTTTATATAAAAAGACAAGTTGAAAAAACAGTTAGTTTTAATCAACTTGGTGTGCTATTAAAACAGTTAGTTTTAATTAGCAAGTGATTTTAGAACAGTTAGTTTTAAAATTGCATGCATGTTTGAAACAGATAGTTTAAAACATCAGTGGCCTTTATAACAATCAGTTTTTCAAAAAGCCTGGAAGTAAAGTTTTTCAAAACCCCGAAAATCATAGATCAGTAGTGCAACCCATCTAGGGGCACCTTCGGCGTAAAGTACACAGGCGTTGTAAGTGATCACACATTCAACGTCCGTGTTCAAACTGAAGCTGGAGGGGTTACATAACTCTGCGAATTATCTCCGGGTGGTACCCGCCAAAGTATAGTGATCAGGTCCCCAAAATGGTGAGATCTATTTTGGTACTATTAAGTTCACCGGGAGGTACCGGGCCAAAAAGCACTTAGAGGGACTAAAACATGCACAGGTAGTTGCCGTGGTCCCGAAAAGATCTAGGAGTCATGTCAGCTAGACATGATTGGTAAAAGTCCTTACCTACCGAAATAAATACGGGTCTGGTGGAGCAAGAACATTACGCACATCAGGACGTATGAAATAAGAATCCTAGTCCAATAAATTGATCATTTAAGGGTTTATTGATAATTATTGGAATTTAATCTATTTACAGTTGCTAAAGACCAAAAGTTTTAATTTGTGTAGATGGCAAGCTCTGTTACCAGCACTAACAATCTTTCCCTCCGCTCTAACCTAGAGAAGGATAAGCTGACCGGCTCTAATTTCCTCGACTGGGAGCGCAATCTGATGATTGTGCTCAGACATGAGAGGAAATGGTATGTCCTTGAAGAGCCTCTTGGGGAGGCACCTCCGGCAAATGCTCCGGCTGCTGCCAGAAATGCCCACAAGAAGCACTCGGATGATCTCCTTGATGTCGCCTGTCTGATGCTTGCAACTATGAGCCCAGATCTGCAAGCAGGGCTCATAAATACAAATGCTTATGACATGATCCACCAGCTGAGGGACATGTTCCAGACCCAGGCTCGTACAGAACGTTACGATGCCACAAAAGCATTTAATGAGTGCAAGATGATAAAAGGGACATCAGTAAGTGACCATGTCATGAAAATGAAAAGGCACTTGGATCATCTGGAGAGACTTGGTCACCCAGTTCCGTTGCAGCTGGCAACGGATACTATACTCAATTCACTATCAGACGACTACAAGCCATTTGTGGTCAATTACAACATGAACAACATGGAGAAAACGATAGCAGAATTGCACTCCATGCTTAAGACAGCTGAATTGAATATGGGGACCAAAGGCAAAACCAAGGACATCCTGATGGTGAAAGACGGAGGGGTGAAAAAGAGAAATGGGCATGCTAGCACCAGCAAAGGAAATTAGGGACCAGTCCAGGCCATCCAGAGTGCACCCAAGAAAGGCAAAGGCAAGGGCAAGGGCAAGAAGGTTAAGCCAAATAAAGCTAGGACCAAGAACCGCTGCTTCACATGCAATGAGGTCAATCACTGGAGGCAAAACTGCCCTAAGCGTCATGAAGCAGGTATGTAAACCTCAGAAATTTATGATTGCTTTAATTTGTCACTTCTTACTTGTTGGTTTTCAAGTATACTGATACCTAGAGCAAATGACTATTGCAGGAGGTCAGAAGTGAAGTGCCCAGAAGTTGCTGAGGATCTTAAGTACAAGTTAATTTCGATATAAGTCAAGACATTTTGGATTTATGTTTTTAAAACAGTTAATTTTGGATTTATGTTTTAAACAGTTTTTGGGATGATTATATTTTTGATTTATAATTTTATGGTTTTATTTTCAAAAATTATTGTCTTGACATTGAAATATCTGATTGTGCTTAGTATTCTTAAATCCGTATGATCCTAGTTGTTGTCTGTTATAGTTACTTCAAAAATCTATTAAATTTAAGTAATTTGTATAAAAACTATCAAAACACACGAAATTCTACAGGAATGTGTTTTGAGAATAAAACATTTATGAATAATAGTTTTGTGATCAAATTTTATTAACTCAGATGGCGTTAATAACAGTATTTATGAAACTAGAAAGATTCCAAGTTCTGGAATTAGGATTTAATCAAATCCAGTTAAGTTTTATTGACTAATCAAGTTTGATCAAGTTTTATTATTCAAATGTTTTAAAAGGAGAATTTAGGATATTAACTCAGATGGCGTTAATAACAGTATTTGTAAAACTAGAAAGATTCCAAGTTTTGGAATTAGGATTTAATCGAATCCAGTTAAGTTTTATAAAAGAAATTCTCAAAGTTTATTACTTAAAATTGAATTGACAAATCAAAGTTTTGACTAAGTCAATGGTAAATTTTGAGTAATAGTTAGTTTTTATATAAGTAAGTGGGAGCCCAATTTATTCTCTATCTAGTCTAAGATAAAGAATAAAAGATACAATTATTGATTCGATATATCTCGGAATTTATAATCCAGATAGGATAAGAATTCATAAGATATAATTTACCTTTCTAGTCAAAAGGATAAAAGTTTCAAGACCCTTGAAACAAAGTAAAGTCATAATTGACTTTAAAATCAATAATAAAAGTGTTGGATTAAATATAGAATTCCAGTAGATTTGCCAGCATTGCAAATGGAACCTGATTTCAGGTAGAAATCATTCATCTACACAGCAACTAAGGAAAGTTGTAGTTTTACATATTCAGGAACTGGAAGTTAGTCCAGGTCTCCGAGTTCATGTAATATGATAAAAGTCTAGTTATTGTTTTAAGAGGTGTTTGCAAAACAATAATTAGCAGATACAAGTAGATCGTATAAACAGACTTGTATTATTTGGTTATCACTTTGACTAAAATGGTAAACTTTAATCAAAAGGTTTAAACTGAAGATAGGTGATACTTCATTTTAGACCAGTATTTAACAAATGTTAAATGGATATGATGAAAGTTATTAAAGAAAAGACATTCAATCTTGTTATTATTACAGCGTGTAATATGGACTATACAAAATTGATTTCTTTATCACTTTTACAATTTTGCATGTTTTAATATATCCAGGAATGAAACTAGTTTCCAGTTTTCATTCAAAACCTGTCCGTGACAACTTATCATTGTGGGAACATGATAAGGTGTTAAAGTCATTGTGAACTTTTAGGTAGTTATGATCAGTTGCTGAATAACAGCTACAAGCGTTGTAGACTAAAAGTTGCACAGATATTTGATAGAGTAACAAATATTGGACGTGATCCGCAGTTGAGATTATTTCTTGGAATCAGTCATAAGTAAGTCTCACAGTGGTTGTCCCTATTACCTGAGGTATCTGATTTAGTATCATGAGGACCACTGAATACTTAGTGCACTCAACCGCTACACCGTAACAGGGTGGCTATAAATGGCGTAACTAGATTCAGCGGAAGCCGTGGTGTTAAAGGCAGATATGCAAGATGGGATTTGCACCTCTTCTCTGAAGAGAGATATTTCTGGGCCCATCTTGACTGACTGAGTATACTGATGAAGTGCATGGCCATGCCCAAACGAACTGATTAGTTCTTTGTCGTTTACCTATCAGTAAAAGTCGGATAGTCAAGAAAACAGAATCTTGAGTATTAGAGTTGACACTTTCCAAGCTCATACTCACAGATGAAATATCGCGATGCAAAGGGAAAAGCCAAGATATACCCAATCAATGAACAGTAGTTTCATAGATACTATTTCCTTACGGAATGTTTATATCACCAGTCTGGGTATAAGAGTTCTTGTAACCTGGTCAGCCTAAGTGTCTGTCTAGGGGCCTCCTTAGGTCAGTGTAATCAAAGGCGGTATTGCCAACTTGCACAAGTGGGAGTCTGTTAGGGATTATGTGCAGAATTGACAAACCAAGTGATTACACATCCAATGTTGCAAGACACTTGAGGGTCACACCTGTGAGGACCTATAAATCGAATAAGTTAAATGAAACCCGGAAATGGGAAGTTAGGATTTATAATAGTGAATTATAAATCAGTTGGGTAATTTCAGTCAGAAATCCCAAAGTTGGAGGGTTATTAATTAATTAGAACATTATATATTTATTAGATAAAATAAATATATAATAGTTAATTAATAAGTAATATATATTAGATAAATATATATATATATAATTATCATAGGCAAATTCTTTTCCAGTAATTAAAGAGGGAAAAGATTTGAGATAATTATAATATGGAAACTGGATTCTATTCAAACTGTGTTTTTCCTCCATATAAATAAGGCTTATGGGTTAAGGAAAAGTTAAGCTTTCAATGAACTAAAAAAATCCAGTTCCAGTTTCCTCTCTCCCTCTCTCTCTTCCCCAAATCGGCGCCGCCACCGCCCTCCTTCCGGTCAAATTCCAGTTTTTGGTTTTTCAGCTTTCGGGTTTCAGTTCTACTAGAGGAACATTCGTTGGTCGATCACCGGTGGACTAAATCTCAAGCAATCCAGGTAACTGATCTAAAACTGTTAGAATTAATTGAACTAGAAACGATTAAAGATCAATAAGTGTTTAAGGGTTTTTGCTTTATCGCTTCCGCTTGATAAGATCAAATCAGTGTGTTTTTTATCGTATGGGTTTTATCAGTTTGATTGTTAAACCTATGAGATTTATCAAACCAGTGAGGTTCGTTAGACCTCGAGTCAGTTTGATCCGAGGATACCCATAAAAACCCAACAGTTGGAACATCGTTTCCTATGAGTAGAATATCATCTACGTACAAGACCAAGAAGGTTACTATGCTCCCACTGAACTTAGTGTAGACACACGGCTCGAACTCACTTTTGGTGAAACCAAATCCTTTATTCGCTCATCAAAATGTAAGTTCCAACTTCGAGATGCTTGCTTTAATCCATAAATGGATTTTAGCATTTTACACACCTTATTAGGATTCTTAGGATCTTCAAACCCCTCTGGTTGTTCCATATAGACGTCTTCTGTTAACTTTCCGTTCAGAAAGGCTATCTTGACGTCCATTTGCCAGATCTCGTAGTTAAAGTACGCTGAAATGGTCATAAGAATCCTAATTGACTTTAGCATGGCCACTGGCGAAAAGGTTTCATCATAGTCGATACCATGAGTTTGCGTGAATCCTTTTGCGACCAGTCTGGCCTTGAAAGTGTGTACATTACCATCCATGTCGGTTTTCTTCTTGAAAACCTATTTGCGTCCAACAGCTCTACAGTGTTGTGGCAAATCAGTCAACTCCCAAACTTGGTTGTCGTACATGGATTGCATCTCGGCCTTCATGGCTTCCTGCCATTGTTCAGACTCATTGCCTGACACAGCTTCTCCATAGGATGTTGGTTCATTCAAGTCTCCGCTGTTCTGAGAGACTAGAAACCCAAGATACCTATCTGGTTCTTGTCTCACCCTACTGGATCTACGAAGGTCCTGTGTTTGCACTTCCTCAATCGGTTCTGATTGAGGTTCAACATTCTCATGTTGAATTTCTGGCTCAACAATTGGTGTGGTGTTTTCTTCGTCTACTACCTGTAGATCTACATCCTTTCTGGTGTTCCCAGAACTGAGAAACTTTTCTTCCAGAAATTTTCCGTTTCGAGCAACAAAAACTTTGTTCTCTTCAGGGTTGTAGAAATAATATCCCACGGTGGTCCTGGGATATCCAACGAAGAAACACTTGTAGGATTTGGGTTTGAGTTTTTCTGAGGTGGGTCGTTTGACGTAAACCTCACAACCCCAAATTCTTAGTAAAGATATGTTGGGTTTCTTACCCTTCCATAATTCATATGGAGTCTTTTCTACCAACTTTGTTGGCGCTCTGTTCAGTATTTGTGCTGCTGTTTCGAGCGCATGTCCCCAGAATGACAATTGCAGCATAGAGTGACACATCATCGTTCGTACCATATCAAGTAAAGTACGATTTCTCCTTTCTGACACACCATTCATCTGAGGTGTATATGGAGGTGTGAGTTGGGATACAATCCCACACTCCATCAGATGATTGTCAAACTCGTCACTAAGATATTCGCCTCCGCGATCTGACCGTAAAAACTTGATCTTTCTGCCAAGTTGATTCTGTACTTCATTCGGAAATTCTCTGAATCTTTCAAAGCTTTCAGATTTATGTCTCATAAGATAGACATAACCATACCTACTGAAATCGTCAGTAAAGGTAATGAAGTACCGGTATCCTCCTCTTGCCACATGACTAAAAGGTCCACACACATCTGTGTGGATTATTTCTAACAAGTCAGTAGCCCTTTCATTTTCTTTGTTGAAAGGTTGCTTTGTCATTTTGCCAGATAAACAAGACTCGCAATTATCAAAAGGTTTATAATTGAAAGTTCCGAGAAAACCTCCTTTTAGGAGTAGTTCAACGCGTTTCTTGTTTATGTGGCCTAAACGACAATGCCAGAGGTAAGTTTGATCCTCGATGTCTTTGGATCGTTTACTTATATGATAGATTTCACTACTGTTGTCTTGTAGATTTACTGTATATAGACCATTCACAGGTGTTGCTTTAAAATAGAAGATATTATTTTTAAAGACAGAAATCATTTTATAATCGTATTTATAATAAAATCCTTGGTCTACTAACAAATCAAAAGACAAAACATTCTTAATCATATTTGGAATATAATAACAATTATCCAGTTCCAAAACTAGACCCGAGGGTAAACTAAGACTATAACATCCTACTGCTTCAGCAATCAGCGGAGTGCCTTCGCCAACTCGTAGGTTCGAACGGTCCTTCCTCAAAGTCTTTCTTCTAGTGAATCCCTATAAATGATTACAAATGTTGTTACCACTGCTTGTATCAATTACCCATGATTCATAAGAAGTGATTAAGCAATCTATCATAAAGATACCTGGAGCATCGGGTAAACCGATCTCTATCTGGTCGATATTCATTGAGTGCTCGCAAATATCCTTGCTGCCGCATTCTGGGCAACTCAGATCCCCAGCTCATCGATCACATCAGTATCCATGAGATCAGCAGGTGCCGGTACTGGCTCTAAACTGGCCAGAATATCTTCATGAACTTTATCCACATCTTTCTTTGGTTCCTTCATATAGGCACTAGCTGTGTCTTGAATCTCTTTCGTGAGGGAAAACCACATGAGGTACACTAACTCTTCATGAGTCATTTTGTACCCCAAACGCGATAAACATTTAAAGAGCCTTCTCATTTCAATAAGATGGTCTTTAACTGACTGACCCTTTTTCAGCTTCAGTGAAAAAATCTCTTGCATGATCAGAAGTTTACCTATGTGCTTATAGAGACCTAACTGGTTCTCCATATCTTTCACAACCTGGTGACATGATTTAACTCTTAAATCTCTCGTGAACTCGGGTGACATAGAGAAAATCAGAATGGACATTACATCCGATTCATCTGCCAAATATTTAAAGTACTGAGTAAAATCCCTTTCGGGAGAATTACTCTCTGGTCGTGAAACAGGTTTTTCCAGAACATACAGCTTACCCTGTGCACGCAAGAAATTGTCAAGGTGCATTTTCCAAACTGGAAAATTTTGGCCTGTAGGCTTCCATTTACAGTTGATGAGTCTTAGGGATTCCTCAGGGGTATAAAACGGAATTACAGATTTCGACATCTACAAATTAAGAACAAATTCCAATTTTAGTTTATAATTACAAAACTCTAATAAATTATTACCCTTAAAATAAATTTATTAGACTAGAATCCATATTTCACATGTGTCGGGAAGCATGTGATCATGTCAAACCGACTCATGCAATTTAGGGTAGGTAAAACTATACCAATCGCATTTTAATTCGAAAATACGATTTCTAGATCGTCGGGACATCGGATATATAATCCGTGCATATTTAGTCCCTCTAGTGCATTTTGGCCTGGTACCACCCAGTGAATAAATAATTACCAAAATAGACTGCACCACCCGGGACCTGGACAAACCCTGGCCGGTACCACCCGGAGATAATTCGCAGAGTTTTATCACCCTCCAGTTTCGGTTTGAACACGGGCGTTCATAGTGTGTGCACTTACAACGCCCTATGTACCTTACACCGGAGGTGCCCCTAAAGTGGGTTGCACTTACTAATCTATGATTTTAACAAGGGTTATAAATGCTAGTTTTCAAAAACTTTGGATCCAAACACAAATTGTATTTGTATCCAATTTTACTTTTAAAACATTTAATTTTAAAAGCGTTTATATTTAAAAAAAATTACGTAACTAAAACAACCACGCAATTTATATAACTGATAAATATAAACAACCACGCATAAAAACATGTCATAGTCAAAAACCTTTAACTATTGTCGTTTCGTGAGCCAACACAAAACGACGGTCTTTATTCCTAAGGGACAAGTCTTCTCGGCGCTCCCACTGGCTCCAAGCTCCATGGTTATCTACTTGGCTCCGTCTTCGAGTATCGATTTTATTTATTAAAATTACATTACAAAAACCGGGTTGTAAATGGCACGCAAGCCTCCCGTAACTAATAATAAACATACGGAAAATAACATCACAACCACTGGTCAAAAAGGTTTTGACTATGACATAAACGGATAATTAATTTCTAATTTATCAAAGGATTAAAATAATAATAAAATTAAATTATCCCTAGGGTTTCAAACCTATCTGGTTTGGATAACCCTTATCCGATACCTACTATGAAAGCAACAGCTACCTGCCGCCGCTCCCGCACTGGTCGGTGTTCGGAAAAACAGCCACCACCATAAACCACTGCTCGCGGCGCGAAAACGTTTCTCGCGGCGCGAAGCCGCCGCTCGCGGCGCGAGCTGGTTAACGATGGTGACTGATGACGACAACAGCCCAAAGGCCACCGTCGCCACCCTCTTATCGACTGGAAACCTAAATCATTTGCGATCGACGCCCCTTTGCGGCGGCAATCGACCGCCGGTACCACCAATCGCTTTTAATCCGGCGACGATAGCAACACCGAGGTGCCACCACCGCCACCGGTCCTGGACCGCGACATCAGCAGCAGTAACTACCACCACCAACATCGCTTCCCGGCGATTTAAAACGGAAACCTCCACCGCCGTTGACGACAGCGGCGAATGCCACCGCTGCCGATCGGCGGTTCGACCTAGAATAAAACACCACCGTGGCGGTTGTTCGCGATTAAGCCGACGCAACCACCACCGCCTGTAGTGGTGCTATCGACCGAAATCAGGCCGTGTACCATCACCACGGTTCTGTGGTGTGGCGGCCGAAAACCCTACACGCCACCACCACCGCGACAACAGCAGCTTAACGCCACCATTGCCGCCATGATGCGCGGCCCAATTGAAGCACGCAGCCACCACCATCGCCGTTGAGAACGGCTTGGCGGTGTGGTCTTCGGTGGTCGATCTGATAAACAATGACAATCGCCGTCACCACCATACGGTGGTGCGGCTTGTGTTTGCGAAGGATAAACAGCCACTGCCACCGCCTTGGCTCGGCCTTAGGGCAGCCGGCGGTTGGACCTGTGGTTTGTGGTTCAACCGATGACAACGGCCAAAGCCGCTGCCACCACCACCATCCTCGGTGGTTTTATCACCATCGATCGCCACCGCCACCACAATCGGTGGTGCGGTGGATGCAATCGACCACAGCCGCGACCACCATCTGTGGTGCGGCGCTGTGGTTGCGTCGAGGGGACAGCCGCCGGCTACCACCATCTGTGGTGTTGCCAGTGGTAGTTTACGGTGGCCTGGTGGTTCGGTTGGCTAACTGCCACCGTGCCACCACCCGATTAGGTTTTTACGAAAATCCAATTTAGCACATAAAACGAACTTTTAATAAACCTAATTTAACAGATAAACCTGATCTGTAGGTTTAAGAAGTGGTTCTGATACCACTGTTGGGAATCGTAGGCACTAACGGTGCGCAGCGGATAACAAAAACGATTCCCAATAACGGACCCAACTTAAACCTTATCAGATACAATCAAAGCGGGGTTTGATGGTTTACCTTTATGCGATAAGTTTTCCGGAAAGCTTGTAGGGGATACACCGCCACTGACACCACGCGAGAGGGTTGCTAGACCACCGTAACTGATCGGAAAAACCGATCGTTGTGTGAGAGAGAGAGATCGACGGTTTTAGAGAGAGAGAGGGAGCGAGAAATTTTTCGTAGGATTAATCGACTTATTATCAAAGCCTTTAACCTTTTATTTATAGGCTTAGATAAGGCAGTGATTTGACCTGATTAAAATTCCTTTTATAATTATCCGTTTTAATCAATTCCTTAATTAATTAATTAATCAATTAATTAATTTACTGATTGATTAAAACTAATAAATAATTATTAACTTATAATTATTTATTTCCCTCTTCTCATTTATCTCTTTACACAAATTCTCAATTAGGCGTGCAGCGGTGTGACCTACTAGTGTCTTATAACGTTGGATACGGTAACCCTGTTAATGTCTCGCACACAATCCTAACATTTAAGCCCCATATATAAAGGGGTTTAGGGTTGAGGTGTGGAAGTCATTTCAATGAGAGTCATTTAGTGTGTTTGTGTGTGTGTTCTTGTAAGCATTTGAGAGCTCTCAATAATAAAAACAAGAACTTTTTCATTCATCTTCTTGATTTCTCTATCATTCCTCTTATTGTTTGATTATTTGGGACCAACAAGGGTTAATAATCTTAATAGTATTTTTGTAATTTTATTAAAACCACACTTGATCTTATACCCAAAAAGATATTGTAGACATTTTGAAGCCAATTCCCACATTATCTCAGTTTCTAGATGGTATTTGCATTCATCCACGACCTAACCCTATCTTCTATCTCCACTGTCATCAACTTCAACATCATCGCCTCCCGTCTTTGGCAACCAATCACTTCTTTCCTCTGCCTCTTCTGTAATGTTGAAGTGTTTGAAGGATGCTCCAGATGATCAGTTTGTTCCCATCATTAGGAAAATTATAAATAATCACAACTTTTTATTGGTTATTTAGCATCCTTATGGGAACTATGTTGCACAATCAACATTACAAACTCCAAAGGTTAATTTGGCCATATAACAAGCTATTTATAGTTTAAGCATGCCTATTAATTTGCAAATTACATTGGATTATAATTATAATGCAAGGATCTCTTAAGTAGTTGATGATCAACAAAGTTCAGAAAAAGTATGCATTTTTACACAGCCATTCGAAGCGAGGATTCTAGCATTAGCTAGAAACAACAAGCCACATAAGTCACCTCAATCATAAATAAGTTGTTTTGTTGTGCCACTGATTATCACTGTACAATTGGTACACGATGTTTTCACCTTTTTCAAATTTTAAATTTACAATTTGTAGAATTGATGATGTGTTCATAGTAACTTAAGTTCATTGCTCTAAATCTCTTAGGAGCAAGGAAGGTTCCAACAAGGGATTGATTTCGAACGGAATCGGATCGAATGAGTTGACTTGGTTCGATTTGTTGAGTCGATGATGTGGATTCATTGGTAAATTGACATTGTGTTTGGATTCATTAGGTGAATTTAAATGTAAATGGACATTATGTTTGTATTCATTAAGTGACATAAATGTAAATAGTGTAAATGGACATTATGTTTGTATTCATTAGTGAATTTTCGTTTTATTTCATGTGGTGATTTTAGATGTAAATGGATATTATATTTGGATTCATTAGGTAAACTTATATCTAAATGGACATTATGTTTGGATTCATTGGGTGAATTAGGCTGACTGTTTATTTCATATGGTAAATATGAAGTTTCATCTAGTGAAACTGAAGTTTCATATGGTGAATTTGAAATTCACTAGATTCACCATATGAATCTTCAGTTAAATTGGTCTACTAAACATTGCTGTTCCATTTTTATGCAAATGTGATTATGTCCGCAATATTTATTGCAGACCTAGCTAATAAGCACAAAAAAAACGAATCTCGTAAAAAAAAATTAAGTTTTATTAGCATGTGGTCTGCAATTACGTTTATGGACCTATATACGTCCGTAAAAAAGAATTTTCTTTTTTTGAAGAAAACTTGACTAGATTCGTTTTTTTTTTTTAGCTAGGTCCACAATAGATATTGCAGCTGTAATGTCATGTAGATAAAAGCAGATAAAAAATAACTAGAAGACCAATATTATTGTTTACTAATTTAGTAACTACAGGGCTGTTTGGTTGGTTTTCTCTTAAGTCATGTGTGGATTTATCTATCTGCCTGTATAGACCGCAAACGTTTTTGTTGGGGAGAGTTTATACATAGATGAAGGAAGGAAACATATTCTTTGATTGGGAGTGACAAGTATAGTGGAGAAAATGGTTTTTCGCATAAAGCTCCCCCCTAAAAACTTTAGTGAATAAGTCACTTCCGATACCATTAAACCACTATCAAACAATTATAATTTTATATATAGCTAACAAAATTAGCTACCGGTCTCTAAGAGTATCTCCAAGACTCCAACAGCTTCTCCAAAAAACTCTAAAATGGAGAATCAAAGTCTAAAAATCTTTATAAGAAAAAACATTCAACTTCAACATATTCTACAATTTAGAGATAGCGCAATTACTTATATAATAAAAATATTATATACATCTAATAAAATATTACTTCTTTCGCTAAAATATTTTATTTTAAAAAAAAATTTGGTTGAAAATAATTATAAAAAAAGAACTATTTCTCTCATAGTAATCAATTTTAAAGATTGTTGGGGAGTTCTCCTAATTTAAAGATTTTTATACTCTCTTTCTTTTATTTTTCTATTTTAAAGAAAGTTTTGAAGACAAAACTAATATAAAATCTTTATTTTCTTTATTTTAAAAAGGTTGCTTAAAATGCTTTAAGGTTTATTAAGAAAACAGAGAGTCAATCTATATATATATAAAAGTAGGATGTTGGAAGAATGATGTGGCATCCTATATATTGAGTATTGGCTTAGAGGAGTTTTCTCCTTTTTTGAATTTTTTAAATATAAAATAAGCTAAAGACTATTTTACCCCTAAATGAAAATTGCATGTTTTAATATAATATGGACTCTTTGGTAATTTGACTTAACAATTTAATTAGCTTTAACTTTCATATTATTTAACTTATAAAAAGATATATTCTACCCTTTTCACTTTCTCATTCATTAATTAAAAGAAAACCTACAACATAATCATCAATAAATTAAACCAAATATTCCACCAAAAAACATTTATTCTACCCTTTTCACCTTCTCATTCATTAATTAAAAGAAAACCTACAGTTTTAGTTCTTTGTTTTGCTATTGGGTTTCTTTGTTTGTAAGATTGTTGTTCATTCTTCGTAAAATTTCTAGGTAAGCTAACACCTTTTATGATTTTCGTAATTATATATTGTTTATGTATGCCAATCAATATTATTGTTTTTTTTCTATAAAAAAACACCATATTATTTTTATATGTTTTTGTGTATATTCCTTATTGTTATTATAAAAGTTTTTTGTTCTTTTATTTTGATATATATATATATATATGTATAAGCAAGATGTTGGAAGGATGATGTAGATATCCTATCTATCAAGTATTAGCTTATAGGATTTTTTTCATTGTTTTGAGTTTTTTATATATTAAATAAGTTAAATACTATTCTACCCCTTAATTAAAATTTTGTAATTTACTACAAAAAGGTTTCTTTGGTAATTTTGCTTACAATTTAATTAGCTTTAATTTCCAATTTTTTAACTTCTTATAGACATTCAATTTGGTCTCCTCAAATTCCCATTTATTAATTAATAAAAAAAAACCTACAACAAAACCATATATAAATACAACCTAATGCTCCCTTAACCTACAACCTTTATGTTTTATGTTATATTCTATTACGTTTGTATGTATTTTTGTTGTTTCTCTTTTATAGAATTTTTTTCTTCGTTACTATTGCTCAATCTTCGTAAAAGTTTCCGGTAACGTTTCACTTTTTATTATAAATTTTATGATTATAAGATTTATATGTTGTTTTTGGGATGAGTATCATTAGTTTTTTATATATAAAAAGATTTTCATAGTTTTGTATGCAACGATAGAATAATGTTCTTTTTTCTTACTATTACTATTACTTTGCATTTGATATTTATGTTGTATTGGTGTTTTAAGTGATGTCATTCTTCTTAATTCGTTTTGCTTATATTTTGTATTTTCTTATAAAAGTTATTTTTGTTGACAACAACCAAGCTACAAAGTACGATCTATGTATTTTTTATTTTTATTTTTGTTTTTTGTTTTGTTGTGGATTCACTTTTGATTTTTTAATGTACTTATAATTTTTTAATTTGCAATTTAAAAAAAATCCAACAATGAGATACCATTTTTCTAAGCAATTCAATCCTAAATTTATTCTTTAACTTTTCTCTAAAATATTTTCCTTTTTAATGTAGTTAATAACAAAATTTTTATTAAATAAAATTATTCATACTCTTTGTTTGCATCTAAATTTTTTTATTTCATATTATTATAATATTTTTATACATATAACATTTAAGGATCAAGGGAGTGCATTGGTTCAAATTGTTTGTATATTATTTTTTTGGTTCACAAAAGATTTTCCCTCCTCTCTCTCTCTCTCTCTCTCTATATATATATATATATACATATATATAATCAACATATTTAAGAACTCATTAGGGATGAAAAATTACAACAATCAACATGTATACTTTCATTTACATGACACTTAAATATAATAATATGTGTAATTTAAATAAATAAAAATATTATAATTAATATAAATAAATAATTGAAGATGACGATGGATCACGTCAATATAATACATTTATAATTATTGTTAGTTATACTATTTACATAACTCTTTATATATATATATATATATTATTTAGAAAACAATATATTTTTAAATGACCAACCACGCAAGTTGTAGTCATTTTCTTTAGTACTACATATATATTAATATGTATTATTCACAAAGAAAACTAAGTATCTAAAATTTCTATTAATATATAAAGTTTGAATGAACATATAAAATTAAAATCACCATTATTATTTAAAATCTTATTGGCACCAATATATAAATATAAATAACATTAGAGTCAATATATAAGTAAAATAAGAATGAACATTTAGTTAAATAATAAAATTAATATATAAATATAGAGACAATATATATACATATATATGGAATGATAATATAATTAAATTTTATATTAGTCAATTCTTGAACAAATGACATACTTACTACTAAATAAAATAATATATATTTAAAATATATTAAGAATAAATATTTATTAGATTTGGTAAATCAATTTAATAGTAATTAACATTTGTAAAAATATATATAGATTAAATAGAATAAATAAGTATATAAAATTCGAAAATAACTTACTATAGTAATTATTTCAATTTCATTTTTATGTTAAATTTAAATTGAAATCAAAATATGTAAATAAAATTGATGTAATATTTTTTATTTTGCATAATATTATTAAAACCTCTTTTCAATATTCTTTAACGAGAAACTAAGCTATAAATAAATAGCCTTAAGTAGATCGAAAAAAACTTGAACGTGGATACATTAACAATTAAATCAGATTCGCATATGATCGAAGTGAATATAAATATTTTATAGGAATATTATGTCGCGGATAAATCTATATATTACGAGTTATGAAAAAAATACCCATCATACACATCGTTATTATAATAAGTAGCCTCACACATTTCTTTTATCATTCGAGTCTATTACAAAGTTTGATAATGTTGAACTTATAGGTTGTTATTTAATTATACATATCAAAAGAAACAACTAAGAATAATGAGGCAACTTCGTCTCAAATGTACATCAATTCTTATTATCTTATTATATGATATGTGATTCTCCGCCCGATTTAACTTCAAAATTGTCTAAATAATCTATCACCATCTCGCAACGTGCGATGCCGTTCAATGGTACATTAAGTATAAAAAAAAGTCCAATGATAAAATATGCTCAAACAGAATAGTTCATTACCCTTATAAGTCATTAACCCAAAAACTAAAGTATATTATCAATGTATTTAGGGCTTTAACCAACAAGCTATATAAGGAACTGAGGGTCTCACACCAGGTAAGTGTGAAAAAGACTCTTACTTGATAAGCATTTATTGGAATTAAGATGTTTATCACCAATTCGTTTTTATGGACAAAGATGTTGAACGATAATATAAACGATTTTGAGTTATTTAGATAATGTGATTACAATTATGCAAAACAACATAAATGATAGGATGATTGATGGTAGAATGTCAATATTCTAAAACGTGTATCATATAAGTTAAACGGTATTTACATAGGACGGATGAATAAAACTTATTAAATATAATTAATACACAGATACTTATATTATTTTTTAAACACCGCGCAACGCGCGGTGCGGGCCACTAGTTTCCCATTAAAAGTGATACTGACAAAGCAAAGAAAATATAATGGAACATGCCGATGGAACAATTGTGTAGGGGAAATCTAGGAGGCTATTCAACCAATCACTATTATGTAGAATGACAAATTATATCTTTACTGACCACGGTGAGTCAGAAAAATAAGGAAGCAATATGAGCCGTTAGATCAATCTTGATATTTAATCTCGTCCGTTCAAATTACCCTATTTGCAGTTTTATAACCTCCGCATCTCTTTTCTTACGGATGATTCTCCCTCTTCACCCCACTTACCCACTACTCCATCATCTTCATCCCTAAAATATCTACAGCTTTTCAGGAGCCCTCAATTCACTCTCTCAACTGCGCTACTCTCAATTTAGGGTTTCAGACG
This sequence comes from Centaurea solstitialis, assembly GCA_030169165.1. Taxonomy (NCBI): domain Eukaryota; kingdom Viridiplantae; phylum Streptophyta; class Magnoliopsida; order Asterales; family Asteraceae; genus Centaurea; species Centaurea solstitialis. The sequence continues at coordinate 60,176,735 of CM058042.1, read as the reverse complement.
CTCCTCCTAAAATCAGGTACACCATAGAAAGTCGAAACTTTTGTTAGATTTGATTTTCAAGTTGTGTATCGAAATGCTTTTGCAATTCGATTTTGATGTTGTGTTCAAGTTGTGTTGTATTGAAATGCTTCTGGATTTCGATTTTGATGTTGTGTACCAATGAATCTATTTTGATGCTGTGTACAGATAAATTCGTTTTGTGTTCTTGTTTGTTATGGCATTCGATACCTTCAAGAGGATTCAACAGGCTCCTTGTATCGACGCTTTCAACTGGATTCAACGTAAGTTTTTGTTTATTTTTTGTGGTTTCAACCTTAATGGTTTCTATTTGAGAATCTCATACACTCTTTTTCTTGATCTGGTTGAAGTATTGTGGTAGAAGTATCATGTTTAGTTACCCTTCTTCTTGATCCTTGGCTCGTAAGTATATCAAGCCTATTGAGTTTTCGGAAAACGTGGCCGATTTAGAGATGCAAACCAGATGTTCGATGAAATGCCTGAAGGAGGTTTCAGGTAATGATTTATCTTACTTTGATCATGGACGATACGTTGACGACTGATTGAAAAGGTATAGTTTTCATACCATTGGAGGTTGCAATCTTACCATTCTATCCTTTTTTATCATTTCTATTTATCTTTGAATTCATAAAAAAAATATATGGAGACATTTTATTGTAAGACAAGTTGCTTATGAGTCGGTCGAAAGAAGATAGCTGGAAACTTCCCTTGACTTGATGTGAGCTAAATACGCCAACCCATAAATTGAAGGACCTTTTTATTTATATTTTCTCATCACATTCTTGATGACTTTTGATTGTATGCGTTTTAATGTTGGTTTTCTCATATATGTATAGGGATTTCTTATTTTGTTCTTGATTTGATGTGCTCCTCATCGTCATGTTAATTCTGGATTGAATTTGGGTGTTTTTTATGCGACACATGAAGAAACATCCTTCACCCTTTTTTGTTGGCTTATGATTGACGTTAACAATTGATGTTCACTTGCAGTGAGTTCTACCCCTCTCCCTCTTCAAAAAAACAAATCCGGTAGGGTTTCTAACGATTTTAGTACGTTTGTTCGATTTGTCCTTTCGTTGTCTGCTTCTTATCTTTGTGTTATAAAGGTTTTACTTCTCATTGCTTGTGTTTTAATGATTAGCGGGATAATAATTGAATTAGGGACTTATCAGCTGCTAGAAAATGTTATCGAGTTCTTTTATTATTTCTTTTTTGTATTTCATGTTTTGTTGGTCGTTTCTCATCTCTTTTGTTTGCCAGATAGGACTTGTATGTTTTTAAAGGCTTCAGGTTGCATAATATTAAGCATCAATTCTATAAGTTTACCTATATTTCTTTGTAATATTTGCAGATAGCTTGGGTATCAGATAATGGAATTTCACACCTTGGAAGGGGATGAATGAAAACAAGACTTTTTTTCTCGCGAGATAAGGTCGTTTTTTGGATTTGGGTTTTGTTGACCTTAATATCAAGATACTTATCAGCTTACTGATTTGTTTACTTGCCTAAAGGGTTTTTTAAATGTGATGCTTTTTTTGGTTTCCAGGTCTCTAAGAAGGGGGATTCACCTTGGCTACGACCCTGGAAGTTTGAAAAACTCTTGTAAGTTTCTACTATTTTAGTGCTTTGGAAACTTAGTGCGATGCATACTGCATAGATCATAATCTGTGAAGCTTCTTTTCTGTTCAAAATATAGTCATGATCAATTTGTTTTGTGAAGTTTCTTGATCAGTTCATTTTATGAAGCTTCTTTTTTAATTCTTTGTGTTTGACAGGTCAATCAGTTGTTTGAGACAAATGGCTGTTGCTCGATGCTTCTCTGTCCTAAAAGCTCGTGGACTGCTCTTCTTTATATATTATGAGACAAATGGGATTAAGTGGAAGGATTCCAAGTGGTATTGATTGATAATTTTGGATTTAAGTTGTTGGAATTATTAAAGATCTATCGATTTAAGTTGTCTGTTTTTTGAAGGAATTTATAGATTGATTTAAGTAATCCAATACATTCTAGAAAGCAAACACATATATATGATCACTTTGTGAAACCTAAAAATGTTCAAATATGTATTTGCTTCTTTTTTGTATATGCTCCTGATTCTTTTCTCCACATCTTACCATTTATGTTTTTTCCTTTTGAAATCAAGCTCATTAGCAGGTCTTCAAACTCCAAGGTAAATTAACAGTTCAAAGGCTGCAGATTCATGAAATATTTAGGCTCCCTAAACATTGTACACTTACAGGTAAATTGATGTATCCATGTTTGCCAACCTATTTTTTTATCTATGCTTATTTTTTGTATGTTGACTGTTGAATATATATATATATATATATATGCTACTTTAACGTGCATTTTTTAGTTTAGGAAGGTATTTCTTCACAATCCTTTTCTTTCTTATACCTTCACTATCACCATATTAATTCTAAGTTCCATATTTGCAGCATTTGTAAGTCTGCTCAAATTCGGAGGTTCAATCGATGAAGTTTACCAAATTGCATAAGTGGTTAATTGCAACCTGGTATAAAATTTTCCGAGTTGCATGGGTACCAAAATATTATAATTGATATTTTGCTCTATATTGGTGCTACAATAACGTTGTATAGCTTTTTCCACAACTCTTTAATGGTTATCAGAGTCTTCATACTACAATGTTGCAAAGCCACATCCTTTACTTTAGTGCTTGCAGATGATGACGTTCTTGAGATAGTTACCTAAAATGTTAGTTGATCTCAAATATCTTTACTTTATTTTAGATAAAGTAACATGACTTTTTCTTGCATGTTGCTTTTCATAAATTATGGTCCCTAAATTTCTTCTGATGTGATTCCCAATATTATGCATCTTAGGAGCCGTTTATCCAAACACTTACCTGGTAACCTCTCTTCCTATTAAAATTTAACACTATCACTTACGGGTTAAGATTTTAGTCTCCAAAAGAGCACCGTATGCAACAATTTACATTTACATGACAAGCGCTAACTGTGATAAAATTAGTCGTCCTCACTTACCGAGTAAGACTTCTGATCCTTGTCTTTTCTCTTACCAGGTAAGATTCTTGATCCTCGCCTTATAGGTAAGGTAATGCAACTTGCTAAGCACTTACCCGGATAAGCATTTAGTAAGCCACTTACTTTTGATTGAAGTTACACAATATATGGTGTATGTTGGAGTTCTATCAACATATTAGATAACTTGATGAAATGCAATAGTATACAAATGAAAAGTGATTTTTCTTTCTAATTCTATGGAAGTTGAATTCATATTACATTTATGATATTGCAAATTGGCAATTTAATATAGGATAATGTTTGCTATTGTGCTTCCATAATGATGCTTCTGGACTTTTTTCTTTTTCTAGGTTCCCATGAAGAAGAAACTGGTCAAACGATGTTGGTTCCTCTTTTTCGAAGTCAAGAAAACATCGCTGGAAAGGTAGAAATATGATATCCGTTAGACAATCGACTTCATGCAAGAAATGTGTCTCAAATATATATTATAAAAGGACCAAATCTCAACCTGAGAACTTAAAGAAGGTATTGTAGACATAGATATGGTTAGATTTTAGAAGTTAAATATTATAAAGTTGAAATGTATATATAGCAACCACGTTAAATTGTGAACGGGTTAGTAGTACTATTCTTATTAGATGAGGGATTCTTATGTTGACATTTATTCTTTTATGAATTTGTTTCATCTTTTGTCACTGGGATGTTTAAATGACCAAGTGGTATATTATATGATAGAAACAATTGTACTATTTTGATGGGTATGCCAAAGGGGTTAGCTACATACTGTAATATTATTACAAGGTGGTATTACCTTTTGAAAATATACATTTTCATTGTTCCAAGAACAGTCATCAACCACCTCAGTTCAGGAAGTTGATGACCATCATGTATTCATCCGTTGTGTTTTTATGTGTACATTATATACATACAACATTTAGGTTCCGCAACAAGCAATCAAGACTAGCTACAGAATTAGTTGAAAATCCATTTATTAGATTCAATGAATGTAAAATATGAAGAGTTGAATGTTTTTATATTAAATTGGCCATAGAAGATTAATCTATATTAAAGTCATATCGTATACCCGACCAACGGACACTTAACTTTTGCAACCAAAAAAATCCCCTTTCGTTATTTCCTATTGGGACTACAAATTATTAACATAATTAAAATAAACAAAAAGTCGGTTTAATTAAAAATGACATACAAGTGGTGGTTTCTTTCTTTTCTATTGTTACAAAAAAGTAAAATCTAGCCAAAGGTATTTGATCTTGCAAGTTGCGATCTCATATGCAATTACAACAATTTTTTGTTAACTTAGGGGAGCACATATTAAAATTGAGACTGGTGCACCTCTAAGATCCTTAAGTTTTTTATCCTTCCATTTTGCGATGCGATAGATTGGGGGCACGAACATCCTCTAGGCTATTATTAAATCCATCCCTTACTTCTTTATCATCTTATTGTTGTTCATGCAATAGATTGGGGGCACGAACATCCTCTAGATGTATGGGAAGTAATGTTTTTAAGGTTTGGTGGAGGCTTAATAATGAACATAAAACTGGTTTGAGGGCCTCCTATACTGATAGGTGTATTGGTTAGAACAAATAACTGAAGTTGAGCAAACTACTATTCCGGTGATCAATTATTCTACACATGACTCTTAAGATTAATCTAGATTAAAGTCATGATGTGTATCCGACCAATGAACAGGTATAACGCTAGATCAATTTTTAGTTGCGACATATATCTCACACACGAAAACCCTGAGTTAAGCAATTCAAGATGTTCTAGAAAGCAAACACATATATATAATCACTTCGAGAAACCTAAAAATAATGAATCTAAATTAAACTCATGTTATATACCCGGCCTACGGACGGGTATAGCACTAGTTTAATATAGTCTTTTATTAATAAAAAGAGTAAATTAATAATTTGATAGTACACAGCAAGAGGGAGTTCATTTGAAATAAATAAAGATAAAACACGGTTTCTATAACAAACTAATAAAAGTGTATAAACTTAATTACTCTAATAAAAGAAGGCGTGTAAGAGGCACCCACGGTGGTTGTGCATTCTGACGTAACAAAGTTAACATTTTAACTTGTTTTACTGAGTAAGATTGTAGTTCATTAAAGAGTCGCAGCAGGAAGAGGCACCCACGATGGTTGTGCATTATGGCGTAACATATTAGGAATACTTCTCGGCGATTCCATCCACAAATCCGAAGTTTATGACTAACTAATATGGCTCACCACTAGACCTTCAACAAGATGCAAATTCTTGTTCACATTCCTTATGGAAATCCACAAATAACATTCAGGAAACCAAAGAAATGCAACAGGATCTGAGATTACACTGCCGCATGAAGAGAGATACATGTAAGACCTTCTCAAGTTCTTTAATTTGAAGGTGCAAAGCCACTCGACTATAAGGAGAGGAAGAGGTTCAATTTAAATGTGGACGATATCATGTGCAAAATTTACCCAATCAACACTTACGGAGTAAAAGTTATCACCCTCACTTACGAGGTACGTCACTCCATCTTTATCATCGCTATTAGTGAGTAAGACTCTTGGCCTGTATTTATTCATCTGGTAAAGTACAATGACCCGACAAACATTTATCAAGTAAACGTTTAGTAAACGGCCAAATGGCCCCCAAGTGTTGCCATAAAAACAAACTTCAGAATTAAAAATGGTGGTAAAACAATGAAAACGTTAAACTTTAAGAAATCTTGAATAGACTTGAGAAATGAGTCATTTAAAAAAAATTCATGTGATAATATGTGATGAAAAACATCAACAAATAAAAATTCAGATAAAAATATATGTCAAGTCTTGTATTAAAATCGACAACAGGTATCTTTAAATGTGAGAATCTTATTTACCTTCTCATTTAAATGTGAGCATCTTATTTACCTTCTCATTTAGGTGGAAAAAAAAAGCTACCAAACGTATTAACTTTCTCTATAACTATCCTCAACAACCCAATAATTATATAGAAGAGAGGAGGAGATATCAAATGAAACTAGTATAATTTGTGCAAATTGAGTAAATTGTCATTTTCATTTGTTAATTTAATGAAACCGTTTAATTCTGCTGATTATTTTCTTGATCATATTGTTTCATATATTTATAATTTTGTATAAAAATAAATTTTTTTGATGTATTTTCTAATTATGATAAAACTTGTTTCTCTTTACATAAAAAAATCACAAATATATGAAACAATATCATGAAGAAAAGAATTATATGAAACAATTTCATAAAATTAACCAACCAAAGCAGCAATTTGCACAAATTAAGGTGGTTTCCAAATGAAACCACCTAGATATGTGTGTGTGAATGCGCGTGAGGTCAGATTCACAATAACTATCTATGTATCTAGTATGTGCATGTACATAAAAGTACCAAGGTTCCAAATAGCACGAGGCGTGGCGTGGCGGCAAGGCCAAGCCTCAAGCCTTGGAAACCACGGCGAGGTCGCGGCGTTTTTCAAGGCGTGACTTATGGCGGCAAATCTCTATATTATATATAATATTATACACATTAACATGCGTTTTCCTACTATTATTCAATGAATAAGTTATAATAAACAGTTTAAAGTAAGTTATATATCATAAACTAACAAATAAGGCATTAAAAAGATAAGTTACATCAAAATATAGTGTTGCAAAAACCGCGCATTACCCCATGGCGTGCCTCAGGCATAACGTGGCGTGAGACAAACAAATATTTGGCTTCTACATACGTGCACAAAGTACTTTTCAATGTTCGAAAAAACAAATGATTTTTGGGGGTGTCCCTTAGATTTTTTTTTTAAATGGTTTCCCATAAACTTGAGTCTATATATACAAACGAAAAATGTAAAGATTTTACATATATATTTTGTCAAGATTGATACAAAATTTTAAAAATCTACACTTATGATATTTTACAGATTTATTTTTCCATTGCCAAATAAATGTTTCATGGTCGACTTCCTCTATAAATACCTATTCTCGCCAAATAAATGTTTCATAGTCGACTTCCTCTATAAACAGTTGCTCTCACCACCCTACTAAGATTGGCATCCAAAACATATCAAATTGCATAGGATAGAAAAATGTGCTCAAGATGTACAAAGGAATTAGGGCATGGGAGAATATATTTCTCTAATGTCGTAGTGGAAAGAAAACGAAACCTATTTTGGGGACGTCAATGGAGGTCTCTCGACATTAAAATGGCATTCGGGATACTGTTTTTTCATGTTCTAGCACTTTTTGCACCACTTACGTTCACTTGGGATGCTTTTTGGATGGCATTTTTGAGTTACCTTTTGACAGGTATTTTGGGTATGACCATGTGTTACCATAGACTTCTAGCACATCATAGTTTAAAGCTACCAAAATGGCTCGAATATACTTGTGCTTATTTAGGGGTTCAAGCCATTCAGGTTAGTTTTAATCTATCTTCTATTCGATTTTATTTTGTTCATTAGTTTTCTTATATCTGTTTTCAAAAAAAACGAGGCATTAATGGCTGTAAAAGATGGTTTTCTTCAAACATCCACATAATACTATATATTTGGTATCACTGGTTGCGACTTTATTGAAACATTTTAATTGATTTTCCCTTTTTCATGTAGAGAGATCCAATATATTGGGTGAGCATCCACAGGTATCATCATCAATATGTTGACTCAGAGAAAGATCCACACACACCCACGGATGGATTCTGGTTCAGCCACATAGGCTGGCTTTTTGATAGTGGTTACATTATGGAGAAGGTACATATCTTCACATCTTCATGAAGCATATATCACTTAACATTTTTTGGTTATTAATTATGATCTTATACGGTTTTCAGTATCAGGAACGTAAAAATGTAGAAGATTTAAAAAGTCAAGTATTCTATAGGTTCATCAAAAGAACTTATGTGTGGCATATATTTGGATTTGGGGCACTCGTTTATGCTTGGGGTGGCTTTCCTTATCTCGTTTGGATTATGGTAACACTTTAAACAACTCATCAAATAGTTTATTTTACAATTCAATAAAATTACATGTAACTTTTAAGTACATACATGCAGGGTGTTAGGACGACGTGGATTTACCATGTGACTTTTCTAGTGAACTCGGCTTGTCATATATGGGGATATCGAGCTTGGAAAACTAACGATTTGTCTAGAAATAATTGGTAACTACTGAATTCTCTATATAATATATTTCTTTAAAATGTCAACAAGTAATTTTAAGTGAGATACGATGAACACAGGTTTGTGGCTATCGTTACTTTTGGAGAAGGATGGCATAATAATCACCATGCTTTCGAGTACTCCGCTCGACATGGGTTAGAGTGGTGGCAGATCGATGTTTGTTGGTATTTTATCTGCTTTCTTGAATCCGTAGGATTAGCCACCAATGTCAAATTGCCAACTCACGGTCACAAGCTTAAGAAATCATTTGACTCGGCTAAAAAATTTAAATGACCTTCTAAATAAGTTACCAATGATTGTATTTTAATGTCAGTTTGGTTTCTCAGTTTAGATGTGTGTTGTATCGCATAATTTTATCACATGAAATTTCAGATTATGGTTTTAATTGATTTGAATAGTATTAAACAGTCTATTTCAAATATAATCAATATGATTTTAAATACCAGTAATCACAAAAGAAATATGTGTCTACCTTTTCTTTAAGCAAAATAGAAAAAATAAAATGTGATATGTGTACATTTTGTTTTTTTTATTTTTTATTATATTCTAACTTATTGTAATCCCCATAAATTTGGTTTCTTCATTTTGGATTTAAAGTTTTCAAAGTTTAAAGACAATCATGTCATCCAAGATACCCTGTAAATATCGGACAAAAATTAGATCGTTTGAAAAGCGGACAGAAAAGAATGAAAAGTGAATCTGAATCGTTGACCTTTTCTTAACATATAGTCTAATGATCGATGCGCTTGATTTTGAAGGTTTCGGATGAAGGCTTGTTTTTATAATGAATTCAATGCTTTATTTGTTCAAAATTTATGCTTTTAATTCTATTTTATTGTTGTTTACAGGCAATCTTTAATTGATTATTATTAATTGTGTAGGTTTAAGAATGAATTTGGATATTTATCTCGATGAAGTTAACAAATACCTAATAACGTTGTTTTTAAAAGTCTATACGAACTTCTATTTATAATGAGTTTATCATTGATTCAAACTTAGTTGAAGTTATTATTTATGGTTGATTGTTCAAATTTTAAGATTATGAATTTATCTTAATTGTTGTTGAAATATAGTTTTGTGGAACTAAGTTCAAGGTACTTGAATCTAATCAAATGAATATGAAATTAGCTACTAATTGAAGATTAGTAGCCAAGGAATTGAAGATCAAATTCTTCTTATATAAAATAGGATCATGAGCTACTCATTCTTTTTTTTTTTTTTTTTTTTTTTTTGCAATCAAAGCTTCAAATGCCAATATTGGTCATGTTTTGTAGCAAAAGGGGCTAACTAGTAGGTTATACAAAGACAGATTTTAGGATATCAAATGGATGTTTGCACTTTCAAGGTGATAGAGATGCCTAAATGATTACCGATAAGTTCATGTTAAAAAAGAAGTAGGTTATTCGTTTCCGTTTGATTTTAGAAGTGAAGAAGATGGAAAGTTCTGAAAGGAATTCTTTTGACACACAAGACCTATAAGTTGAATTACAAAGTTCTTGGTGATCGATGTGGTCTCATTTAATGCAACTTCCAAATCGATCAAGTACGATATTTAGTAATGTTTATGTTTGTCTATTATGAAAATATTCACTCATCTACGTTCAACTACCTTCATGTATATTCATTAATATTCATCTTCATTTATCAATGTTTAATTATTGTTGTTTTCTTTTCGTGTTAGGTACAATAGGGTATTTTTTTCCTTTTCAGGAATTGATAATCTATCATATGTTACTTTTGTTGCTAATTTGCTTTCCAAAGAGGACATTTCTCATTATACATGGTTGCTCAATGTCTTTTTATTTGTGTATCCTCAAGAGCCATCTTATATTGTAATAGATCAAGATGCTTCAATGAAGCAAGTGTAAAGGGTATGTTTAGATCTCATGTCTTTGCATGTGGCATATTATGAAGATACTTCCTAACAAGGAATTCAAGCAATCTATAAAAAAGTTACCTTGAGTTGTTAATCTACTAATTTGTATTACCCGTGTTAACCTCTATTTTAACCAATCAGATTGCAAAGAATGCTTTGCGGATATTGTTTCCATAGTTACAGGGTGAGATAAATAAGGAATATTGAAATATCTTAATCGTCGAGGAGAGATACAATGAAGCTTTCTTCACTTAAACTAATTCTCAACGGTAATCTAGAAAGCAACACCGTTCTTTCTGAGTTATACTCTTCCGTTGGTCATGTTATCAACCGTATTGAGTTTGATGAGGTCAATTTAGGTAAATCAACAATGAGCAAAAAAGAAACCATTTAATCCTTACTTGGTGTAACCCAACCTTCTAAAGTTGTAGGTTCCTTCCAATATAAGAAACAAAGATTGTGGGACTAGCAAGAGGTATGTTGGTGCACATGAATAAGCCATCAAGAAAAGCTCAACTAGAAAGAGGCTTTATAGAAAGTGTTAACAACATGACAACCATGATTTAAGGAATTATTCAATATGACTAAATAAGAGTAATTGATGATAGTATTCCTTAATTTGTTGACCCAAGAGTTCTTTGTTCTTTCAAACTTGAAGTGAGATAAAAAAAAAATCTTTCTTATATATTATATCTTGTTACTCTATAAGATTAACATAACATATATGACAAAATTATGTCTTGGAGATGTATATATCCAACTTAAATTAAAACTTCATATTTGTTTATTTAATTTCATTTACTCTTTAAGATTAGCCATAGGACTAAGCACTCAATTTGGAGCATTACCTCCAAAAGAAATCGAAGAATTTCTTTGGAATCCTATCGCTTTTCTCTTTATAAAACAACTGCTTAAGACTACACAAAATCAACGCATTTGGAATGCATTGGGGTTCTTGGCTTGTGCAAGCATCTGAACCACCTCTCTCATCGTCGGTCTCTCCACGTTGTGCTCTTGCACACACAGCATCGCCACAAAGAACACTTGTTTTGCTTCATCCATCGGTACCTTCTTAAGCCGCTCATCCAATATCTTCCCCACCCCTTCTTTCGTCCCATTTGTTTGCATTTTTGACCATCGAACAATATCCAAGCCATCTTCTCCAAAATCCCCAACTGGCCTACGCCCCGTAATCAGTTCCAACAATACCACCCCATAACTATACACATCGCTCTTCTCATCAATCTTTAACGTGTACGCATATTCTGTGGGCACCAAATGGTTGATTAGTTTACGGTATCTTTTTAACCACGTAAGAATAATATAAAGTTAAAGTTAAAAGAGATAAAGAGATAAAGAGATAAGAGTTTGTCCATATACCATTAAAAAAACATCACCTTATAGAGTTAAAAGAGAAATTGAAGCTCTGGATTTTGTTAAAAGTTTACACTAATTATGGTTTTTTGGGATCCCATGCATTTTAATCCAATATTAATAGGATATTAAGAATTTAGGACCAAAGCCATATGTTCTATATAAAAACGTTAAAACAAACTGTTTTGATGATGTTACAATCTAACAAATTCGATCAAAAAAGTTTGGCAATTTAGTAGAGCTAAAGCGTCCTACTAACTATTTTATAAGACACTTTATATATTTTTGTCTTTATAAGTTGGCCAACATTATCGATAGAATTTGTTAGATCGGGTGATTATTAGGACATTTTGGGATCCTAAAAGACCAATTTTCTTAAGTTTACAAGATCAAATTAGAAAATGTCATATATAAAAGTGTTACAAGAAATTGACAGGATACTTTTAAGTGTTGAAGAAAATTCTTTAAGGCATCTTCGTAATAATGCACCATGTTAGTCATTTAATGTAAAATTATTGAAACAATTTCTTACAAACACAAGTGTCATATAAACCGATGACTTTATTGGACGGTTCTAAAAAATAAGCAGATCCTATAAAATAGTTAATCACGATACTTTATCTTAAAAACTTGTTAAAAACATACCTGGAGCGATATAGCCGTACGAGCCAGCGATGGCCGACATACACTCCGATGCTCCGCCTTCTTGCAAGAACTTTGCGAGACCAAAATCCGCTACGTGGGCCTCGAAATCGGAACTAAGTAAAATATTGTTGGACTTAACATCTCGATGAATGATAAGAGGCGAGCAATCGTGGTGCAAGTAACAAAGACCCGTTGCAGCTTCGATCGCGATCTTAAGCCTCATGTCCCACTTAAGCACACACCCGCCTTTCTTCCCGTGAAGAAGTTCACCCAAGCTACCATTCGGCATGTACTCATAAACCAACAAGTTAGTCTCCTTATTCGAACAAAGCGCCATTAACCGAACTATATATCGATGCCTGATCCTTCCTAGGGTTTGGATCTCGGCTGATAAGCCACTATCGTGCGAACACCCGTTATTATTTCCTTTACTTGTTCCAAGTTTCTTGATCGCCACTTGCTCCCCGTTCGGCATCGTCCCACCGTAAACGACCCCGGCCCCGCCTTGCCCAATGACATTATTGTCCTTCAAACATTCCAAAATGTCTTCACTACCAAACTCTAGCTTTTGGAATGCGGTGAGCTTCCAAGATGATTTCGAAGGGGCGGTTCGCATCTTTCGAGTCTTGATAACCGCCAATATGACAAAAGCTAGCGAGCAAACTAAAAGTCCCAAAGCGAAAACGAGCTTGTATCTAGCCGGAACCTTCGTAGTTTTGTTATCGGGTTGACCGTCGGTTTCCCGGGGAGAATCGGAAGCCGAGTCGTGGCACGGGCGGTTCGAGAACGGTCGACATAGGTACGGATTTCCCTCGAAGGAGGTCGATTTGAAGACGGAATACTGCCCGGTTTCCGGGATCGAACCGGAGAAGTTGTTGTACGAGAAATCCGCGGCCGTGAGGCTCTTCATCGAGCCGAACTCGTCGGGTAGGGTTCCGGCCAAGTGGTTCCACGACACGTTCAAGTAATTCAGTATCCGAAGCTCAGAGATTCGAGGAGGGATAGAACCCGTGAGCTCATTTCGGCTGAGATCCAAGTACGTAAGTGACGAACAGCGAGCGATCTCCGGCGGGATCCCGCCGGAAAACTTATTTCGACTCAAATCCATCTTCAAAACACTCCTCAAACCTCCGATTTCCGGCGGAACTTCCCCGGAGAGCTTGTTCCCATCCAAAAGAAGAATCTTGATCTCCGAAAAGTTGCCGATAGAAGCCGGAAGAACACCCGATAATCGATTGTTCGAAAGATTCAACTGCGCCAATCTACTATTAACATTCGGATTCGATCCTTCCAACATTAATCCGGCCAAATAGTTATTCTGCAACTCAACCAGCGATAACTCCGGCAAGTAAAGAAACCCATTCGGCAGCGATCCGCTTAGATAATTCTGCCCCAATCGAACCCGTCCCAACGACCGACATTTTCCGAGATCATCCGGTAAACTTCCGAAAAGAAAATTGTTAAACAAGATCAAAGTTTCCAACTTCCGGCCAAAACAAAGAAACTTCGGTATAACCCCGGTGAGCTTATTCGTCGAAAGATCGAGCTGCTTCAATCTACCATTTCGTCCCAAATTCGGAGGAATGATTCCAGTGAAGTTATTATCCCAAAGATTAAGAACTTCCAAATTTGGAAGCTCAGCAACAAACATGGAGATATCTCCATGCAATCTGTTAATAAAAAGGTTCAAGATTCTGAGTTCTTTCAAAGCTGATAACTCCGGCGGGACCTCGCCCGCGATCTGATTGTTCGAAAGATCGAGATACTTCAAGTTAACCAAATTACCGAGTTCGAAAGGAATCAAACCCACCAACCGATTCGTTTGCAAGAAAAGCGTATCTAAATTCGTTAAGTTCCCCAATTCTTTCGGAATCTCACCTTCCAATCCGCAATTCGAAAGATCAAGATGTACCAACCGTACCATCCCTCCGAACTCCGCTGGAATCCCCCCGGAAAACTGGTTGAAATACCCGAGAAGAAGCTCGTTTAGACTCGTGAGATTCCCAAGCTCGCGGGGCACGAAGCCCCGCAAGTCGTTTCCGCCCAAATGGAGAAACGTCAGCCGCGACAACCTGCCGTAATCCGCCGGAATTTCGCCAGAAAAATAATTCCCGCCAAGGTTCAAGTGATTCAAACCACTTAACCTCGAAACCCCCACCGGAAGCAAACCCGTAAAATTATTGTTGTAAGCATCCAAAACCCGAAGGCTTTTCAACATTGCGAAATCGAACTCGAGTCCGCCATCGAACATGTTGTTCGAAATGTTAAGAACCCGAAGGTCCGAGAGCTCGTGAACCTGCTTCGGGAACGCGCCGGAGAATCCATTTCCGGCAAGCGATAGGTTCTGGAGCGATCGGAGTTGGGTTATCTCCGGCGAGAGGGTGCCGGAGAGGTTTAGGTTCGATAAATCGAGAGAGATGATGGAGGAGGTGGTGGTGTCGCATTCGATTCCGGTCCAATTTGAGCATAAAGAAGGGTAATGCAAGTGATTCCATGAATCCAGAGAAGGGTGATCAGAGGGTTTGAAAGATTGCTTCAATGAAATCAAAATGGAGGCTTGCTTCTTGAGGGAGTTGAAATGAGAGTTGTTTGAATGGCAACAAGTGAACAAGACAAAGAAGAGAAAGGTGATCAGAAATGGTAGCTTCATTTTGTGGTGATCAAATTAGGGGTTAAGTTTTCAGGAGGTGTATATATATGTGTATATATATTTAGATATATATATATAATATAATATATGAAAGTTGGCTGCAATCTCAAATTTCATTGTGACGTGACGACAGCCAATAGCACGCCACGTGGCATATTCATTCTGAACAATCATGTATTATTCAGACTGGATAATACAACATTCGGTATTATTCAAACTGCATAATACAATATTATTCAGTCTGAATAATGTTGTTTGAATAATACATGATTATTCCGATTGAATATGCCACGTGGTGCGCTCTCGGTTGTTCTCACGTTCACAATGAAAAGCTCTCGGTTGTTCTCACGTTCACAATGAAAGATGAGTTTTCATCTAAATCCTGACCCTATATATATATATATATATATAGAAAAGTTTAAATGGAAACTAATTTTTCATTGTGAACTTGAGGATAAACAAAACTTGCCATGTGGCATATTCGGTCTTAATAATATAAGATTATTCACACCGAATATTATACATTATTATTATTATTATATAGAAAAGTTTAAATGGAAACTAATTTTTCATTGCAAACGTGAGGAACCATGTGGCATATTCGGTCTGAATAATATAAGATACCGAACATTATGCATTATTTAAGGTGAATAATATAGTATTCGGACTGAATAATATTGAATGTTGTATTATCGTTTGAATATTGTATTATTCGTTTGAATATTTTATTATTCACTTTGAATAATGCATAATATTCGGTTTGAGTAATCTTGTATTATTAAGGGATTACTTCTTCAAAATGTATCCAACTATCCCCAATATACTATTGTGTGTATCAACCTAAAAAAATTCCTTTTGTATATATCAAATTTTATTTTTGAGTCTATTATGTGTATTTTTGATACACACAATAGTATATTGGGGGATAGTTGGATACACATAATAGACTCAAAAATACACACAATAGACTAAAAAATAAAGTTTGATACATACAAAAGGAATTTTTTTAGGTGGATACATACAATAGTATATTGGGGATAGTTGGATACATTTAGAAGAAGTAATCCCTATTATTAATATGAGCCGAATACGACACGTGGTGCACTCTCGATTATTCTCACGTTCGCAATCAGATTTGAGTTTCCATTTGAACATGACATATATATGTATTATATAAATATAAATATATATAGAGGAAAGTTCAAATGAAAACTCATTTTTCGTTGTGAACGTGGGGACCACTAAAATCGTGTCACGTAGCCATATTCACTCTGAATATCATGCATTATTTAGAGTGAATAAAGCATAGTTGTCTTTATTCACTCTAAATAGTGCATGATATTCAGAGTGAATATTACCACGTGGTGCGATTTTAGTGGTCCTCACGTTCACAACCAAAATTTAGTTCACATTGGAACCTAACCGGTATATATATATATATATATATATGTATATATATATATGTATGTATGTGTGTGTGTGTGTGTGGTGAGTTGGTGAAAGAAGGTGCAGTAAGTAAGTATATATGAGAGAGTTCGGATGTTGTCGAGTGATGATAGCAACATCTGATGTTGTTATATTCGCATGCTTTCAAAGTGTTGATATTATTGTCAGGAATGCATGTAAGCAAAGTGCATTCATGATATATGAGCATTTTGAGATATTGTTGTTTTTTGGTTTCAAGTAATTTTAAACCATTTTATCGTTTTTAAATTGTAGTTAAAAAAAGTTAATTTGGATCAATCCCATTCTAATTTTAATGTTCTTTTATTTCTCATCCAACTGTTGATAATCATCTTTTGCGTTTCTTACCAAAACCCATTCCTCATGCGAGTACAATTACTATATCATGTATGATTCCAGTATAATAATATTCATGTTTGGTTCGCAGAATGTTTTTTGAAGGAGTAGAATCTTTCGAAGGAGCTTGGTTTTAAAGGAATTGGGATGGTATTTGACTACCCGTGTAGTTGTGGCATGAATCTAAATGTAGCTGTTGCATGAATCTGGATAGGATTTGTTAAATAATTTAGAATCTACATGTTTGGTTGGTAGAATGTAGTTTCTAAAAAAAATGAATAAACGCAAAATGACCAAAATAACCCTTTTATAACAGTGGTGATTCAGGTTAGGGGGTGGTCGATGATGGTTCAGATTGGTGGTGATCGGCGGTAGTTTAGATAAGTGGATATAAGACTTAAGGTTATATGACCAAACAAAAAGAAAGCGTCTCGTCCAAAAATATTATAATAAGTTATTGAAACATTCTTTTGGTAGTTTCTATCATGTTTTTTAGAACGTATGAAAATAAAATGCCATATTAATTATTTATACAACATTATTTAGAAAAAGGGCTTCATAAACAATTGTGTCTTGAAAAGGGAATACATAGGCTATTTTTTAAAAATTACAATAAAATAAGTGATAATGACATTTTGTTGTAAGAGCGTCTTAAAGAACTTATTAAACCATTTAAAAGTGTTATATGAACCTATCATAACACTTCTAGAGAGGACAATATATAGTTTGGTAATCTAAACCTATAAAGTATGTCGTTAGGACTTAGGACAATTAAAGAGTTTAAGCATCCTATAAACCCAATTTTTTTTATAGCGTTCAATATGTTCTAAATGATAAATTATTTTCTAAAACAAATACGTGAGAATGTAACAAATATTGACTTAGTTCCTATCTAGTTTAACAACGCTTATTCTTTTCTCAATTAATAAACAAAGTTTCCAAATATCCTGTTTCATATAATTTTTACTGTTTTTTACTTATTGATCTTGTAACATCTAATATTGTAGATGACAAGTTTCATGTCCCATACACCATAACACTTTAGAATTCATTATATAAAAATGTTACAAGACCATAAACAAGTATTTATTATATATAAAAATGTTACAAGACCAACATACTTCTACTTATCAAAACAGATAAAATCATACGAAATAAAAAAAATAGAATTCATTATAATGGTTGAGGAAAACAAGTTTGTTAAATTAAATAAGAATTAAATCAAAATTATACATTCAGTAATAATGAAACATGAAATATATATACATTCCTAGCCCTACCCTTTTTATTTAATTTTGTGTGTACTTATTGGATTTTGGATCATCTTTAACTTTATGAGGTAAAGTAAAAGCTATGTTTTTTGATAAAGAAGATGCACTTCTCCACTGCCAATATACCCTTATCATTCTTCCTCCCTATCGTCATACTCAATAATTACCATTGTGCCCCCACCATATAATCTTTTTTTTTCAAAAATCTCGCTTTTCTAGATCGGTTTATACCTACCTTGATTAATATCATGAATATCTGAAATTAACAGCCTGAAAGACTCCAATAATCTTTGTCAGACTTAAGCCCGTAACCAACGAAACTATGGTAAAATTAAGTTTATAGGATGTCTAAAATGTCTAAAAGTTCTAATATGATAATTTATAGGACTTATGTTTATAGGAAACTATAAAGTAATTGTATGTATTCACATGTCGCATAATTTGGTTTTATAAACCTATGTCCTAAAAACTTGATGTTCTATATTTAAGTATCTTATTATGACATCTTTTTATTGGTCCTATAAACTTACTTCCTATAAAATATCCTATTGTGATGTTTTTTTGTTGGTCCTATAACCCAAAGTCATAAAAGTATCATGTTACAATGCTTAAACATATATAAATACTTTGTCTTCTAGTGTGAAAAACAAACTCAAAACTTGAAAACACTTAAGCTAGCCAAGGGAACTTGAAAAGCATATACACTATGATTCTATGAACAAAGTTGACAAATGATAATTCTAACCCTTGTAGTAAGTATATAATTAAATGTTAATGGGTAGTTGTGTTGTTTGTTTTTATAACATTATTATGGTAAAAAGGGAAGAGATCTCTTGGGCAGCCATTTTTTTGCTGTGTGCATGAAAATACTGAATCCTATTATTAAAATAAATAAATATTTGCACAATAATTTTTGAAAGAGAGCCTTTGTTGCTTTAGTTTTTTAGGCCACTCTCCCAAAGAGAAAAAAGCAAAAGCAAAAAGCAAAGACATTAGCATTAGCATTTGCTTTTATTTTACACTTTGTTGGGATTCATTCCTAGCATGGCCCTCTTTCTGGTCAAAGGTTAAGAAGCACCAAACAAGTATTCAGAGGGTTGCAGACCATATTTTGACCTCTATTCATCCCTCCACAAGTACCCTCTATTCATCCCTCCACAAGTACTATTCACATGTGAATCAATCCTGCCCATCTCATCTTATTATGGGTCTAATTCACTTGTTGCAAATCTATTACACACTATGCCACTATGGGCCCACAAGACTAAAGAAAAACCATAATGATGTGGAACCAAAATGTTGGGGAAGTTGGAATCAGTTCAGTGGTAGTATATATGACATATGTGTTCAATATGAAGAAACACTTTTGAGCACAATTTGTTGCACATTTTATATGATGTTAGTTCAATCATGATGATATATGATGGCTTGGCTGGTAGAAACACAACCAATTATCACATCAAGAAACACAAGGAATTATTAACCGTTTCATAAACCAAACAAACTCAATGTATCTTACACAAAGGTAGAGTCTTGTATATTGAATTACCTTATATTTACATGTGCATATAGATCATCTAATTTATGCTTACGTAGTAATTACAAGAAGGACTTGAATTGGGTCAAACAATATGCTATGAATAGAATACCCTTTCCATTTCATTCCAACCCTCTCATGTTCAATTCTAGACCAAAGTTACAGATTTTGATAAAATTAAGTTTATAGGACGTTTAAATTGTTAAAGTGTCCTAATAGAGTACTTTATAAGACTTAAATTTATAGGATCAAAAAGCAAAGGTTATATCTAAAAGTATTACGCTAATTTATAGGACGATTTTTTGGTGTCTTAACAAGTTTTTAGGATTTTTTTTTTCAAATATAATGATGTGTTAACTATTTTATAAAACGTTATTTTAGTAAGTGTCTTATAAAGACAAATGGTCAATAAAAACATGGGTTTTTCAAAATTTTATCAAAAATATCCTACAAGATAGCTTATAAGACAATTTTATCATAGAAAAGTCACATAAAATTTGTTTTGGAGTTTACAGGTCAGGGAGTAAGTAAGCAACCAGATTTGTGTGTTTAACCACTAAAGTTATATGTCCACCAACTTCTGAGTAGGAGAGGGGCTGGCAGTTAAAAAGGCATTTTATTTAGGGATTGTATGTTTTCTTAAAAATTACCTCTTAAAAGCCCTTTTAAGTCTAAAAATTAGAAAGTTCACATACTTAAAGGAAGTTTGTTTTATTTTTACGAAAAATGTTTGAAAATCTTTTATCGTCCTTTAAAATTTCAAGAGATGCATTATCCATCTTCTATTTTTATAGGTGAAATCAATTTTTAGACTTCTGAACCTCTTAAAAAACAAACGACAGCATAGTTTAAGTTTAGTCGTCTAAGGATGCATTTCATATATATGGGACATGACTAGACAAGACTATAAAAATGTAATTGTTCCATGTTTGGCACGACATAGGACATGTCAAAATATTAAGGTTGTAAATGACATGAGGTATGGCGTTGCAGTGAGGCCAGACCTCAGTCTTATGAGTCACGACAAAGTCATGTCGTTTTGAAGGCATGACTTATGGCGTCAAGTTTCAAATTCATATTATATATGAACATATATTTTATATTGTTACTCAATGAATCAATAATAATAAACAAGTTAAATTAAGTTATATATTTAAAAACTAGTAAAAAAGATATTAAAACGTAATGAAAAAAAATCAAATGTCACATTATGAAAACGGTGCATTAAGCCATAGCGTTCCACAGGTTTGACATCAGACACAACTTAGGGGTGAGCATTGGGCGGGCCGGGGCCCAAAAACCAAAAACCCGATCGGGTTTCGGTGGAATTTGGAGTCCCCGTTATCCGATATTCGGGGGTTTGGGGTTTTCGGGTTTTCAAGGATTTCGAGTTGGATATTCGGGTCATCCGATTTTTTTATTACTTATTTTCCGATTTCAAAGTTCAAAAAAACGCAAACTAAAACTTGATTCAAATTAACAACTAAAGTACCCAAATACCAAAATACCGAACTTACTAAAGTACCAACTACCAAAGTAACATTTAGGTAAATACTAAAAAAAAAACATTTTTTTTAAATCGGGTTTTTAAGTTGTTCTTTTTTTCTGCATTAGCTACTAATCACACGTTTGGAATCGATCTAGTTGCTTAGCTTATCTTATGTGGTTTGGGCATGTAGATTGTGTTTTTTCGGGTTTTGGGTAAACGATTTTCGCACCCTACCCGACCCCGATCAACCATCGGATAATTTGGTTTTTGGGGAATCGGGGATCAGTGATTTCGAGTTCGGGTTTTTTTTTCCTATTTTCGGGTTGGGTTGGGTTGGGTCAGGGATTTCGGGCTTCGGTTTTTTTGCTCACCCTAGCGGTTGTGTAGCAGTTTTTAAGAACAATGCAAAAAATCACTCCATGTGGGCGCAACAATGGGACATTGACCGTCTTCCACGAATCAATATTGTCTCTATCCCCACCACCATTTCCACTGCAACAACTTTCATTGCGCCTCCACCGGTTAATTTTAACGATTTTTTAAACCAAATAAAACATTCCTTTGTGCGTATAATGTTTCTTCGAAATACTTTATATCAAATACATCATTCAACTTTGGTCTTATTGTATATATATGTGTATTCTCTTATATGAAACCATGTAAAAATGCTCATAAAATAAATTATTTGATTACTTACTTGATTTATGTCATTTATAATTATTATAAAAAATATAAAATCATCATATTTTAGGGGCTACTTGTCTACTCTTTTCTATCCGGCTGTAGTCATAACAAACACGAGACAAAGAACTACTCCCCGTCCCCGTCCCCGTCCAATCTTGTCCAGTTTTGTTCTTCTGTCATCTCAAGTCCGGTCCAATCATATCGTGTATCAAAGGCTACCTAAAGTCCAAAAGGCCAGCCTGTTAGGATGATCGGTTACTAAGAACATGTACAGCCATGGACCTCTTTACGGTTGCGTTTGGTACGCAGACAGGACAGAACAGGACAGGACAGGACAGAACAGGACAGGACAGGACAGAACAGGTGTCCAGCGTTTGGTAAGGTAGAATAGCATAGGACAGGACAAGCCAGAACATGTTAAAATGACTAGTTTACCCCTGATGAGTTGTTTACTGTTTTATTAATAAATAATCAATTTAAATTCATAATAACAAAGAATTTAAAACGTTATAATATTGTTTTATTGATAAAGTCTATAAGTTGTCGCCGGACATCGGACGTCGCCGGAAGTAGCAGCCGCAGGTCGTTGGACATCACCGGAGAGAGAGACGGAGGTCGTCGGACGTCGCCGGACATCATCGGAGAGGGAGACGGAGGTCGTCGGACGTCGCCGGAGGTAGCAGCCGCAGGTCGCCGGACATCGCCGGAGAGGGAGGCGGAAGTCGCCGGAGAGGGAGGCGGAAGTCGCCGGACGTCGGACGTTGTCGGAGGTAGCAGCCGCAGGTCGACGGACGTCGGACGTCGCCGGAGGTAGCAGACCGGAGGTAGCAGCCGCAGGTCACCGGACATCGCCGGAGAGGGAGGTAGATCTGAGGTCGTGAAATCGAAGAGGAGATGGAGTTTGGGAGAAAGTGGTTGAAGAAAAAAGAAGGGATATTAGATTAGGTTTCTTATTTTAGGGGTATTTTGGTCAATAAGTTCCTTGTTCCACTTAGTTCCATGGGTAGGGGAGTGGACACACTTGTCCCATGTCTTGTGCTAGTGTGTTCCACTTAGTTCCATGGGTAGGGGAGTGGACACACTTGTCCCATGTCTTGTGCTAGTGTGTTCTACTTAGTCCAAGGTTGGGGTGCGCCAAACGCAGGACAGGGCTGTCCTGTCTTGTCCTGTCCCACCCTGTCCAGTGCACCAAACGCACAGGTTCATAACTTTATTACGCCAATTATTTCCTCACTCGCATCAAGTTTCTTGTTACTACGTTTTTCGTGAACCTTTTACCTAAATTCGTGACCATGTCATAGATCTTTTATATTTTATAAAATGTTATATTTTTATTATAACATTATATAAGGTCATCCTTAATACTTGCTTTGAACCCAAATCAACCCAACTATCACATTAGCGTCATATCAGTTTTCCACCACCTTACCTAAACCAACCCAAATCATCATTTATACCTAACCCAATCTTGCTCTATTGCTCGCACTTTTATTTCATTAAATAACTTAAAGGGAGAGAGAGAGAGAGAGAGAGAGAGAGAGAGAGAGAGAGAGAGAGAGAGAGAAAGAGGGGGGTGAGGGGGTGGGGTGTTGGCTCTTGGCATGTGGAAGCCGAAATCAACCAAACCCGATTGATGCTTGATGGTGTAGCCGAGTGACCCGATGAAGCCGATGTAAAAGCCGAGAGCTTCGACATATGCATAGTGGATGGCCTAACATTTTATATGAAAAAGAAAAGCAAAAGAATAATAGTAAATGATGTAAATTTAGTGGGGTTGTCAATTTCTCTTCCATTTCCAAGGACCACTCCCTAAATTGGAAACTTTTATCCGGTGTGGACCACGATGAACTTGCTTCTCTCCGCCGCTGCCTTGTTCTCTTTAACCCAAGTACTTTCACTTTTTACTTTTACTTTTACTATTATGGATGGTAAATTGGTAATCCGTTGGTAAAGTTTTACCATTATCATTTCTCTGATCATGGTAGAAAACTTATCTAATAAGAAACAACGCAATGACGTAAGAATCGATATTCTTACCAGTAAATAATTATCGCATGTAAAATGATCACCAATTAATTTGTTTTCATGGCCAAGAATATTCTTCAATGATAAGGTAATTAAGTGTTAATGCTAAAAATCGCATCTAAGGACGACTTAAGGTTCGCTTATGAGGCTTATCCGTGTCGAGAAAGGAAACTTCAATAAATCGTGCAAAAAACAAGTAAAGAAAAGGACACGAGATTTGGTGACGCGGGAAAACCTCAACCGAAGAAAAAATCCGCGGTCGACTAAGAAATAGTCGACGATGCACTATGTATCACCAATAAAGGGTGATGCGTTTAGTAATACAATAGTATATCTTACGTTACAATGAAGATATAAACACAAATCATGCGAAAATAAGTTATGTCGTAAGTACAAATATCGCATGTAAATATCGAAATACAAAAGAATTTGAAAGTAGATGATTCGGTTGTATCGGTTGTCGGGGTCTCTTCCAAATGGGATGAAGTCTCATTTTATCGTGCAAAAAGTTGTAACCGCTTGAGAGTTAATGCTCTTAATGGCAACATTTGTAACGGTCGATCACCATCAATTGTGTTTTTATTCACGGTCGTCGGTTACATCTCTTGAGTATTGATGAGCTTTAATCCTACATTAAACAAACATTAAAGCAACAATTATAGGTTAGATAATCGAGGTCTTACGAAATCATACGACGTCGTACGATATCATCGTAAGATGAATGATAAAATCGTAAGACGAATGATAAACTCGTAAGAAGATTGTTTCTGCTGTATTCGGTCTTAAGAACCTTGTTTAAATACAAATATGTCCTGTAATATTTCATCTTCTAATTTCATCGGTCAAGCGTCAGAATTTGACCATAACATTAAGTATGAAACTTTTACCGATAAGCGAAGTAAGATTTTCGTAAAGTGCCCTAGCTAAAAGCATGGACGGACCTACAATGGAGCTAAAGGTTGCCCTTGCACGTGCCACCATATTGTTTCTCCACTGTAAGGTAAATTAAATTAGGGTGCGTTTAGTTATGGAAAATTTTCTAGTTTTTCAAGGAAAATGAAATTTTGGAAAATGTGTTTAATTCATTTATGTTTATTAACTTCTATGTAAATTAGAAAACCAATTTTATTAGTTTTTCAAAATTTTCTAAGCGTGTTTTGCGTTTGGTTGTGGGTAATTGTTTTTAATTTCTTAGAAAACATTTTAAAAAATGGAGTTGAGTTTTCATTTTCAGTTTTGTTTGATAATTTTAGAAAATGTGTTTGGTTAAAACTATGGAGTTTGCATTTTCTATTTTGGAAAATTAGAAAACTCGTTTAGGAAATTTTGAAAAAAAAAAATAAACTCAGTTTTCTAATTACATAAAACATAGAAAATAGAAAATTTTCATTTTCTCGAAAAACTTTTGAAAACTAATTTTGTTAGGAATTATGTGCAGAGTTGACAAACCAAGTGATTATATATCCAATGTTACAAGACACTTGAGGGTCACACCTGTGAGGACCTATAAGTCGAACAAGTTAGATGAAACCCAGAAATGGAGAGTTAGGGTTTATAATAGTATATTATAAATCAATTGGGTAATTTCAGTCAGAATTACCAAAGTTGGAGGGTTATTGATTAATTAGGATATTATATATTTATTAAGATAAATAAATATATAATAATTAATTGATAAGATTTTATATATTAAATAAATATATAAATTATAATTATCGTATGCAAATTCTTTTCCAGCTAATTAAAAGGAAAAAGGATTAGAGATAATTATAAAAGGAAACTGAATCTCTTACAAACTATTTTTTTTCCTCCATATAAATAAGTCTTATGGGTTAAGGAAAAATCTAAGCTATCAGCTAAGAAAAATCAGTTTTTCAGTCTCCTCCCTCTCCCTCTCTCTCCATCGGCGCCGATCACCCCCCCAGGTCGGATTCCAGTTTTTGTTGTTCGGGTTTCACAGTTCTGCTAGAGGAACGTTCGTTGGTCGATCACCGGTGGACTATCGTCAAGCAATCCAGGTAAATTGATCTAACCTGATCTTTTAGGTTTAGAACTATAAACGATTAAAGATCATTAGGCTTAATGGGTTTTTTAGCTTTTATCGCTTCCGCACAAATAAGATCGAAAACAGCGTGTTTTTGATCACGTAGGTTTTATCAGTTTGATTAACCTATGAGATATATCAAACCAGCGAGGTTTGATAGATCTGAGATAATCCTCGAGTCAGTTTGATCCGAGGATACCCACAAAAACCCAACAGTGGTATCAGAGCCAGGTTAATAATCGTTTTAGTTTTATCAGATTTATCTGCTTACATGTGATCCGTTAAAATTGTTATTTAACAAGTTTAAAAATCTGATTTTTATAAGATCTGTTATTGTTTCATTATCATCATGTAAACACCAAACCAATGATCGGCGGTGGAACGGCGGCAGCTAGCCGACCAGACCGCCAGGCCGATCACCGGTTACGAAAAACAAACCAAGCGAGACCACCAAATCGGTGGTGATGGCATCGGCCGCTACCACAGACCACCAAGCCGCATCACCAGATTGGTGGTGGCGGCGTTGACCGTCGAATGAAAACCACAGGACCGAAACCACCAGATACGGTGGTGGCGGTGATTGATGGTGGCCACAAACCGCAACCACCAGCGAGGTGGTAGCGCTGCCTGTTGGCAACCACGGCTGCCACGTCGAAACAACATACCACCGTGACCGGTGGTGGTGACGGCTGAGGCCAGAGCCGCCACAGATGGTGGTGACGAACGTCGTCGTCAACCACGGCGGCGATCGAGGCCGTTTGCCTCTTCTGAATGAAACGTGGTGGTGGCGGCGGCTATGGCCGTCGTTGCCAGACGAACCACGAACCACCAAGCCGTCCGCCGGCTGCCTTGCGGCCTCGCCGGGCGGCGGCGGTGGCTGTTTTTATCACCGGCCAAACCGCAGTTAGCGGTGGCGGCAGACGCCTGGCCAAACCACCAAATTGATGGTGGCAGGCGGCAATTGGTGGTGGCCACAACCGCACTTAGCGGCGAAGGCGGTGGCGGCGGATGTCGTTTAAACCGTCGCTGGCCAAAAACCACCGTGTTGGTAGTAACGGCATTGATTCCGATCGCCAATCGGACCGCCACCAGATTGGTGGTGACCGACGGTGTTGTGAGGCGGTTTCCAATCGCACCGGTGGCGTTTTGTCATCGTCGCCGGATAACGGGGTTAGTAATGGTCGCCAATCGCCACCTGTGGGTAGCGGTCATTAGCGGTGGAGGTATGCATGATAGCAGCGGCGTTCAAATCACCAAGTGACCGCGGCCAAACCACCAGCGTGGTGGTGGCCGGCGGTCTCCAGAAACGGTCCAATGGTGATGATAATGATCATTAAGGTCCTTCGCGCTGCGAGCCAGTCTTTCCCTTCGCGACGCGAACGGTACTGCCATGCTATCCATCTAGGGTTTTTCGTATTGTTGGGCCTAAATGAAATCAGGCCCAAAGCCCAGTTTCTTGGACCAAGTTATGGCCCAAGAGGGGTTTATCAGTTTTAATTGTTTTATCCAAATTAGTCGGTTTTTAGAATATTTTAAAATAATGTTTTATCAAACTAGTTATTTTAACCAGATTGGTCAAATAGTTTTTGTGTCGTGTCTTGACCAGCTGAGTCAAACACGACGCGATTTAAAGTTCACTCATTTTAGACGATCAATTTGTTTGGTAAAACCCGTTTTGACACAATTTTGGATAAAAGGAATTCTTTTTAGCAAGTCAATTTTATTTATAAAAGTGTAATTTTATAAAACTAATTTTAGTTTCGATTTATAAAACTGTTGTTTTTATAAATCAGTTTAAAACATGTTTTGCGATAATAGAGACAAGATAATTTTAACGGATCCAGGTTTATTACTCGTAATTATAAGATTGTTGCATATATATAGTTGCGTGATTGCTTGAGTTATATGTATATACATCTCAGTTTGAGTTTATATCTATCTATTATAGTATTTTGCCAACCTAGACCCTTGACATATTTGCGGGGAGGCCTGCGTGCCATTTACAACCCCTTATGTAATAATGACCTTAGGATAGAAAATTTTTCTTTCTTTCCCTTTCGGGATAACGAGGCCAGTGGGAGCTACTTCATCTCTACCGGAGTACTAACAAAACATGGCGAGGCCAGTGGGAGCTACGCGAGTTTTGAAGCCTTTTGTAGAATAGGTCATTATTGGTCCCTAGGAAACGTTGGCAAAAACTATAATTAGGTACTATGTGATTAATTATTGTTTAATTGCATGGTTGATTAATTATTTGTGATATCCTGCATGTTAATAGTTTTAAATAGAGTTGTTACTTTAAAACTAGTTTATATCACAAAAGGAATATAGGTTTTTAGTTTCGTTAAACTCTTCAAAACGATAGTTTTTGATTTAAAAACCTATAGATGATTATTTTATATAAAAGGCAAGTTGACAAAAACAGTTAGTTTTAATCAACTAGGTGTGCTGTTAAAACAGTTAGTTTTAATTAGCAAGTAATTTTAGAACAGTTAGTTTTAAAATTATGTGTGTGTTTGAAACAATTAGTTTAAAACATAAGTAGCCTTTATAACAATCAGTTTTTCAAAAGCCTGGAAGTAAAGTTTTTCAAAACCCCGAAAATCATAGATCAGTAGTGCAACCCATCTAGGGGCACCTTCGGCGTAAAGTACATAGGCGTTGTAAGTGATCACACATTCAACGTCTGTGTTCAAACTGAAGCTGAAGGGGTTACATAACTCTGCGAATTATCTCCGGGTGGTACCGGCCAGAGTATAGTGATCAGGTCCCCAAAATGGTGAGATCTGTTTTGGTACTATAATGTTCACCGGGTGGTACCGGGCCAAAAAGCACTTAGAGGGACTAAAACATGCACAGGTAGCTGCCAAGGTCCCGAAAAGATCTAGGAGTCATGTCAGTTAGACATGATTGGTAAAAGTCCTTACCTACCGAAATAAATACGGGTCTAGTGGAGCAAGAACATTACGCACATCAGGACGTATGAAATAAGGATCCTAGTCCAATAAATTGATCATTTAAGGGTTTATTGATATTTTATTGGAAATTAGTCTATTTACAGTTGCTAAGACCAAAAGTTTTATTTTGTGTAGATGGCAAGCACTGTTACCAGCACTAACAATCTTTCCCTCCGCTCTATCCTAGAGAAGGATAAGTTGACCGGCTCTAACTTTCTCGACTGGGAGCGCAATCTGATGATTGTGCTCAGACATGAGAGAAAGTGGTATGTGCTTGAAGAGCCACTCGGGGAGGCACCTCCGGCAAACGCTCCGGCCGCTGCCAGAAATGCCCACAAGAAGCACTCGGATGATCTCCTTGATGTCGCCTGTCTGATGTTAGCAACTATGAGCCCAGATCTGCAAGCAGGGCTCATAAACACAAATGCTTACGACATGATCCGCCAGCTGAGGGACATGTTTCAGACTCAGGCTCGTACAGAACGCTACGATGCCACCAAAGCATTCAATGAGTGCAAGATGGTAAGAGGGACATCAGTAAGTGACCATGTCATGAAAATGAAACGGCACTTAGATCATCTGGAGAGGCTTGGTCATCCTGTTCCGTTGCAGCTAGCAACAGACACCATACTCAATTCACTGTCAGAAGACTACAGGCCCTTCGTAATCAATTACAATATGAATAACATGGAGAAAACAATAGCAGAATTGCACTCCATGCTAAAGACAGCTGAACTGAATATGGGGAACAAAAACAAGACTAAGGATGTCTTGATGGTGAAAGACGGAGGGGTGAAAAAGAAGAATGGGCAAGCTAGCACCAGTAAAGGAAAAGGACCAGTCCAGGCCATCCAGAGTGCACCCAAGAAAGGCAAAGGCAAGGGCAAGGGCAAGAAGGTTAAGCCAAACAAAGCTAGGACCGAGAATCGCTGCTTCATATGCAATGAGATCGGTCATTGGAGGCAAAACTGCCCTAAGCGTCATGAAGCAGGTATGTAAACCTCAGAAAATTTATGATTGCTTTGTTTTGTCACTTCTTACTTGTTAGCTTACAAGTATACTGATACCTAGAGCAAATGATTATTGCAGGAGGTCAGAAATGAAGTGAAGTGCCCAGGAGTTGCCGAGGATCTTAAGTACGAGACGATTTAAGTCAAGACATTTTTTTGAATTTATAGTTTTAAAACAGTTAATTTTGGGGGTTTATGTTTTAAACATTTTTGGATAATTATATTTTATAATTTCATGGTTTTATTTTCAAAAGTTATTGTCTTGACATAGAAATATCTGATTGTGCCTGATATTCTTATATCTGTATGATCCTAGTTGATGCCTGTTATAATTACTTTAATGAAATTGAAGTAATTTGTATAAAAACTATCAAAACACACGAGATTCTATAGGAATGTGTTTTGAGAATAAAACATTTATGAATAATAGTTTTGTGATCAAAAGGGAGAATTTAAGATATTAACTCAGATAGCGTTAATAACAGCATTTATAAAACTAGAAAGATTCCAAGTTCTGGAATTAGGATTTTAACAAATCCAGTTAAGTTTTATAAAAGGAAATTCTCAGAATTAAGTAATCAAGTTTGATCAAGTTTTATTCAAATGTTTTGAAAGGAGAATTTAGGATATTAACTCAGATGACGTTAATAACAGTATTTATGAAACTAGAAAGATTCCAAGATCTGGAATTAGGATTTGACCAAATCCAATTAAGTTTCATAAAGGGAAATTCTCAAAGTTCATTACTTGAAATTAGGATTGACTAATCAAAGTTTTGACTAAGTCAATAGTAAATTTTGAGTAATAGTTAGTTTTTATGCAAGTAAGTGGGAGCCCAATTTATTCTCTATCTAGTCTGAGATAAAAGAATAAAAGACATAATTATTGATATATCTCGGAATTCATAAATCCAGGTAGGATAAGAATTCATAAGATATAATTTACCCTTTTTGGTTAAAAGGATAAAAGTTTCAAGACCCATAAAACAAAGGTCGTGACTGACTTAAAAATCAATAATTGAAGTGTTGGATTAAAATATAGGATTCCAGTAGATTTGCCAGTATTGCAAATGGAATCAGATTTCAGGTAGAAATCATTCATCTACACAGCAACTAAGGAAAGTTGCAGTCTTACATATTCAGGAACTGGAAGTTAGTCCAGGTCTCCAAGTTCACAGAATATGATAAAAGACTAATTATTGTTTTAAGAGGTGTTTGCAAAACAATAATTAGCAGATACAAGTAAACAGACTTGTGTTTTTGGTTATCACTTTGATTAGATTGGTAAACTTTAATCAAAGGGTTTAAACTAAAGATAGGTGATACTTTATTTTAGACCAGTATCTAACAAACGTTAAATAGATATTATGAAAGTTATTAAAGAAAAAACATTCAATCTTGTTATTATTACAGCGTGTAATATGGACTATACAAGATTGATTTCTTTATCACTTTCACATTTTGCATGTTTTAATTAATCCAGGAATGAAACTAGTTTCCAGTTTTCATTCAAAATCTGTCCGTGACAACTTATCAATGTGGGAGCATGATAAGGTGTTAAAGTCATTGTGAACTTTTAGGTAGTTATGATCAGTTGCTGAATAACAGCTACAAGTGTTGTAGACTAAAAGTTGCACAGATATTTGATAGAGTAGCAAATATCGGACGTGATCCGCGGTTGAGATTACTTCTTGGAATAAAGTCATAAGTGAATCTCACAGTGGTTGTCCCTATCACCTGAGGTATCTGATTTGATATCATGAGGACTACTGAATTCTTAGTACACTCAACCGCTACGCCGTAACAGGGTGGCTATAAAGGGTGTAACTAGATTCAGCGGAAGCCGTGGTGTCAAAGGCAGATATGCAAGATGGGATTTGCACCTCTTCTCAGAAGAGAGATATTTCTGGGCCCATCTTGACTGACTAAGTATACTGATGAAGTGCATGGCCATGCCCAAACGAACTGATTAGTTCTTTGTCGTTTACCTATCAGTGAAAGTCAGATAATCAAGAGAACAGAATCTTGAGTATTTAGAGTTGACACTTTCCAAGCTCATACTCACAGATGAAATATCGCGATGCAAAGGGAAAAGCCAAGATATACCCAATCAATGAACAGTAGTTTCATAGATACCAAGTTCCTCACGGAATGTTTAATATCACCAGTCTGGGTATAAGAGTTCTTGTAACCTGGTCAGCCTAAGTGCCTGTCTAGGGGCCTCCTTAGGTCCGTATAGTCAAAGGTGGTATTGCCAACTTGCACAAGTGGGAGTCTGTTAGGAATTATGTGCAGAGTTGACAAACCAAGTGATTATATATCCAATGTTACAAGACACTTGAGGGTCACACCTGTGAGGACCTATAAGTCGAACAAGTTAGATGAAACCCAGAAATGGAGAGTTAGGGTTTATAATAGTATATTATAAATCAATTGGGTAATTTCAGTCAGAATTACCAAAGTTGGAGGGTTATTAATTAATTAGGATATTATATATTTATTAAGATAAATAAATATATAATAATTAATTGATAAGATTTTATATATTAAATAAATATATAAATTATAATTATCGTATGCAAATTCTTTTCCAGCTAATTAAAAGGAAAAAGGATTAGAGATAATTATAAAAGGAAACTGAATCTCTTACAAACTGTTTTTTTTCCTCCATATAAATAAGTCTTATGGGTTAAGGAAAAATCTAAGCTATCAGCTAAGAAAAATCAGTTTTTCAGTCTCCTCCCTCTCCCTCTCTCTCCATCGGCGCCGATCACCCCCCCCCCAGGTCGGATTCCAGTTTTTGTTGTTCGGGTTTCACAGTTCTGCTAGAGGAACGTTCGTTGGTCGATCACCGGTGGACTATCGTCAAGCAATCCAGGTAAATTGATCTAACCTGATCTTTTAGGTTTAGAACTATAAACGATTAAAGATCATTAGGCTTAATGGGTTTTTTAGCTTTTATCGCTTCCGCACAAATAAGATCGAAAACAGCGTGTTTTTGATCACGTAGGTTTTATCAGTTTGATTAACCTATGAGATATATCAAACCAGCGAGGTTTGATAGATCTGAGATAATCCTCGAGTCAGTTTGATCCGAGGATACCCACAAAACCCAACAAATTTATCTAAAATGGAAAATGAAAACTCCGCTATTTCAACCAAACGTCTTTTCTAAAAATTTCATAAAAATGTGTGACGTCCCAAATCTTTTAGCATTTTTTTTATTAGTCCGTTAATTATTATTGCTACCGTGATTTAGTTGTTTAAATTAAATTAAGGAAAAGTCATGTTGGACCTTATTAGGTTTTGGACTTAGGCCCGAGAGAAGGCCCGGCCCGAAGTATATAATTACCTTAAGTCTCCTAGGTTTAGCCTCTTGATCTTGTAGCTTGCTTGGGAAGAAAGAAAGAGAGGAAGGGAGAGAGACGATCGAGAGACAGAGAGAGAGAGAGGGCCGAGAGAGAGAGAGAGTAGATTGAGAAGGGAGAGAGAGAACCGGTCGAGGGTTTCGTTCGCGTTCCGTTTTTCCGTAAGGTAATCTTTATGTTTCGTTTGCATAGCTAAGGTTTGGTTATTGCTCAATTGATGATCTCTAGCGTGTTTAGGGTCGAATTAATCGTTGGTAAATGTTAATAATCGACCCTAGTTAGTATAGAATCGACTTTGGGTTATCGTTGGTCGAATAATGAGTTTTGGGTTGATTTTCGGATTTTCGGCAGATTTGCGCAGTCGTGGGAGAACAGCCGGTTCTCCTTCGTTAACCGTTGGATCGTCGTGAAATTTTGACAGTGGCTTCTAGACTCACTGATCTACGATCTGACCGGAGGGATTGATCATCGGAGTTTCCAGTAGAGAGCAGCATTGGATCGAAGTTTCTGGAATTTCCAGAAAGTCGATTTTTGGTGTTTCGGAGATTTGATTGTGGTGTTTGTTCGATTCGTGAGGGAAATTGGAAGAGATTCAATTGTTTGCATGGAATCTCTTAAGGTATAACTTCTATCCATGTTATCGTTAAGATTAAGTCTAGATTAGGATTAAGATTTCCGGGTTAGTTAAATTACATTAAGGGAATTATTGAGAGATATTAATAGCTGTAAATTATTATTGTTTACAGATTCGCTGTAGGGAGATCGTGATAATTCGTATTTAATTGCCTTGTGAACAGGTGAGTTAATTCTCACGTGACTTATTGCATGTTATGTAATGTGTTATGATAGTGCATTGATAGGGTATCCACATTACCCTTTGAGTGTTGTGGGGTCCGACCCGTGTCCTGAATGACGGGCGTAAGGGAAACCACATGCCCTTGGTGAGTTGTGGGGGCCGACCCGTGTCCAAACTGACGGGAGTTATTAAACCTCATGAGTGTTGTTATTAATTGCATGTGACATTGGTTGTTATTGATGATTGATATTGATTGTTATGGATGGCTGTTATGGCGCGTTGCCTACCGTGTGGTAAGGCGCGTGTGGTATTAGCTCACTAAGCGTTATCGCTTACCCCGTTGTTTTCCATCTTTTTCAGGGACTAGTTCAGGTGTGGATAAGGGGAAAGCTCTAGCTTGACTTCCGGCGGCGACTATCCGATGACTCTCGACACTTTATCACTTTATTAAATTTTTTTATAACATTCGAAGTTGGTTACTTATTTCAAATTTTCGGTTATTATTGTTGACATTAAATTAATTGTTACCGTTGGGGGTCGTTTATTTTTAAAAATCCGTTTTACTAGTTAAAATTTTAAATAAATTGCACCTTTGGATTTTGGGTGTTACAACTTGGTATCAGAGCCTCGGTTTGAGAGAATCAACATACATGCTTGCGAGCGTGTGTGTGGTTGGACTCAAACCAGGTGATTTTGGAAAAAAAAAATCGAGAGTCGGAATCGTCGGCGGAAGCTTCAAGATGGGGGTGAGCAATATCTTATATATATTTTCTGATGCTAGTTAGATATCGAACGTGAATGCATGCTAGATTTTAATGAGTAGTGGTGATGTAACTTAGGCTTATATGTTATGCCTAGGATTAAATGAGATAAATTGATGCTTGTTTTACCTGCTTAGTTATTATATTGGGATTCGTCTAGGATGGTATCAGATTCAAATGTAAACGCCTTTGAGACGTCGGTAAGGGGCTACGGGACATGTTCTTGTTTGATTGTTGTCTCGTGGTCTTAAACCGATCGATCATGTATGGTTAGTTATAATAGTACGGGCCTAAATAATAGTACTATTATAAACACCGGCGTAGATTTGAACTTGATTAAATCTTGAGGACCTCAATGTAATCACGACAGTCGGGAGTTGTTGGTTATGTTTGGTTGGAGTCAAATGATGATGTATGTGCTACGTGTGTATGTTTACAATCTAGGCTATAGGTGGCATGCGCACTAATGTCTAGTAATAGGTACATACATGAGCACTGGGTAGCGTTGGAAACAGGTAGACAGACGCTAGTCTAGGTAATGGAACTGCCTCTTTATAAACCTGTTTCTAAATTTAGTTTTCTTAAGGGTACAGAGTAGTGACTCTAAGAAATCGTTTGATTGAGGAGAACTAATAGGTTGTGTAAATATATTAACACTCGGTGGATTTAGTTGACTTTTCTGTGAGTCAGGATGTCTGGTGGTGATGTTGAGATCAAATCTGTATTGTGGGTAGGAATCTTGTGGAGAACTCTCGGGCATGTTCTTGTTGATTGTTGCCTTGGGGTTCGAAACACGATTCTTATATCTGGTTGTTTATAATGGTACAGGCTCCGTACCATTATAATCACCGGTACGGATTTGATTTTGTCATAATTATGAGGCATCTTGAGGATCTAAAAAGAGTGGGTTGCGTGGTATGAGTTCTCTGTAAGTCGAGTTTGGCCTGTAAAGTTGGTTTAGAGTTGGGTTTGCACTATAGGTTAGTTTAACCTGTAGAGTCTATTTGGAGAGCAGTGGCTTAATAGAACACTCTGTTAGCTGTCGTTGATTCTCGAGCTGTACTGAGGAGGATGTGTTTAGTGCCTGTGGTATGACATGGTACTAGTAGTGTGTATTGTTTAGGATTTGGTGGTCGTTAGAGAAAGACATGGGAAGACCGTTTTCCGCATGGACAGTAAATCCGGACTTAAGCGACAGATGTTTATGACTAGAGTTGGAGAGACACTCCAGCAGTCGTGGCTAGGTTAGACTCTCTAGTTTAAGAGGGATGTTGGTTGGATGTTGGACCCGAAGATCAAGACAGCTCCAGCAGCTGGGAATCATGAAGTCAAGGTCTACGGCAGAGGCGGGAACGAGGTCGCAGCTATGTCGACGTCCAGGAGCAGGAGATGCACGCTATGCTAGTGCTGGAATCGAAGGAAAGTAGTTGTCGGTTCTCCTAGAAGATAGGCGAGGACAAGTAGGACTTGAAGTCAAGTTTTGGATGGGATAACATCCTTAATTTGAAGTCACTCTAAGTAGTTGTTTGGAAAGCAGTACTTTTCATTTTCAGAGTTGCAGTTGAGAAGACCTGGGAGGTGGAGAATATCTACAAGAGGTACACCAGAGAGATCTTCGAAATCAAGTTCTGGATTTACTTCATGCCGAATCCCATGAGCGAAAATATTGTGGTGATCGGTATGGATCGTTTTAGTTGGAATGGGGTGATCGTGGACTGTGCGGCCAATTGGTTCGGATGCAGAGTCCGAGTGGGGGAGAGTTGGTCGTCTACGGCAAGGGGAGCGAGCCAGGGTGGCAAGCTGTTTAGTCGCGAAGACGAGAAGGTACCTGCAGCGTGGGTGCACGGGTTATTTTAGGCTAGTGATTGGCAAGGAAGTATCGGTAGTCAGGGAATTTCCGGGCATGTTTTCAGAAGATCCATCGGGTTACCGGCCGATAGACGGGTTGAGTTTCGGTTTAACGTGACACTCGGGTCAACACCTGTTGCAGAAATTCCTTATAGTTCGGTGTCACCTGAACTTTAAGAGCTACTGAGTAGCATCAGCACTTAGAGGAAAGATTCACCCGCCTCAGTTAGCTAGCTTAGAGGTGCGCTATTTTTGGCTTGTAAAGAAGAAGGACGGGAGTCATCGCTGGTGTAGTGACTACCAGAAACTCAACAAGGATACCATCGGGAGTAGGTATCCCTTACCTAGTATTGGTGACTTGGTTGAGCAGTATCAGGAAGCTGCGTGGTTTCGAGTTTGATTTTTTTTTCCTGGAGGATAGCACCAGCTTGAGGTGGAGGAGGAAGACATCCATAAGATAGTGTTCCGAACCAGATGTGGCATTTTGAGTTCTTAGTGATGCCTAGCAGCCTCGCTACTACCCAGATGCATTGGTGGATTTAGGAACTGGGTTTGTAAGCCGATGCTTGATAGATCGGTGATAGCCTTCGAATGTTATTGTAGTAGTTTATGGAACGAACGCTTAGTTGTGCGAAATCGTTGTTGCTACAATATTTGAGGTTGGAGGAAGCTTAGGTATGAGGGATTTGTGGAAGTTGAGTTGTGGTCCAGACTAGTCTTACTTGATACTTGTGTTTCCTACATTGGTGGTTACACTCGTAGGCTTCAAGGGTCAAGTAGGTACTGTCGGGACTGGGTGTTTAGGGCAAATCAGCAAGCGGCAGTCGAGACTTGCGGCGGAAGTTGTGTGAGGCGCCGATTTTGGACGCATCCCGAGGGTGTCGAGGATATGCCAGAACTTTGCGATGTGTCATGGTTCAGTCGGGGTTGTGTTGTTATGCAGAGAGACCGAAATTTTAGCTTACGCTAGAGGTAGCGGAGCAGTAAGCAGAGCAGTGTGTTCCATTCGGATAGCGCTCCTTAAGGTGATCATGACTGTGTCATCCCTTGACGTGGTTCTTCAAGCTTAAGATGGAGCTAATCGAATCGAAAACCAAAGTGAGGAGCGGGTTAGAAGTTAACAGCCATCGGTTAACGAAGATAGCAGGAAGAGCATAACCATGAATTTAGTCACCAGTTTAGGGTGATAGTAGATCGGTCGATCGTGAGTGCCAGATTTTTGTCTTGCGGGAAAATTCTCACCGGAGCAGTTGGCGAAAGTCTTTTGAGAGGAGTGGTGGTGAAGTATTAGGTGCCGGTGTGGATTTTTTTCTGTTGGAGATACTCGGTCGCCTCTCAGTTTGGCAGTGGTTCCATAATGTTTTGGATTCTAAACCGCATTTTGTACCGCTTATCATCTGCAGACCGTTGAGTGGAGCGAGTGATCGATCCAAACGTCAGAAGATGTGCCTCGAGCGTGTGATCTTGGTTTTGGTGGTGTTGACTTGAGTACTGCCCTTGTTCGAGTTTCGTAGTAGCAACTTTCACTCGGGCTTTGGGATGCAGTCGCACGAGATGCATACGGAAGGGGTGTCGTACACCGATCTGTTGGGGGGAGGTTGGTCAGCGTGCTATGGGGAGCGGGAGTGTCATAGAAGACCATCGAGAACATTTAGAGGATCAGGGACCGTGCAGAGTAGGTAAGGGAGCGATGCAGTTAAACGAAAATCGGACCTGGAGTTCCAGGTGGGCAACTGTTTTCGGTGGAGGATCTCACTTGGAAAGAGAGTGAGCCGTTTTCGGAAGAGAGGCAAGTTTGGTTTTTGATTTTGTATCGGGCCGTTTGCGAACCTTACTCTCGTTGGAAAGGTAGCTTATCGTAAGGACTACCAGAAGTCTTGCGGCGGACCCATGACACATTCCATGTGTCTTAGTTGCGTAATCGCCTCACAGTCGGAACAACCTACATCGTTGGACGATATTTAGCTTGGACTTGGGAGCCGGAAGCGGAAATGTAGGGGAAACCCTTGTAGGTGGGGAATAGTGGTACCCGGAGACTTTCGTAGATTGATTTCGGGGACGAAATCTTGATAAGTGGGGGAGAGTTGTAACGTCCCAAATCTTTTAGCATTTTTTTTTATTAGTCCGTTAATTATTATTGCTACCGTGATTTAGTTGTTTAAATTAAATTAAGGAAAAGTCATGTTGGACCTTATTAGGTTTTGGACTTAGGCCCGAGAGAAGGCCCGGCCCGAAGTATATAATTACCTTAAGTCTCCTAGGTTTAGCCTCTTGATCTTGTAGCTTGCTTGGGAAGAAAGAAAGAGAGGAAGGGAGAGAGACGATCGAGAGACAGAGAGAGAGAGAGGGCCGAGAGAGAGAGAGAGTAGATTGAGAAGGGAGAGAGAGAACCGGTCGAGGGTTTCGTTCGCGTTCCGTTTTTCCGTAAGGTAATCTTTATGTTTCGTTTGCATAGCTAAGGTTTGGTTATTGCTCAATTGATGATCTCTAGCGTGTTTAGGGTCGAATTAATCGTTGGTAAATGTTAATAATCGACCCTAGTTAGTATAGAATCGACTTTGGGTTATCGTTGGTCGAATAATGAGTTTTGGGTTGATTTTCGGATTTTCGGCAGATTTGCGCAGTCGTGGGAGAACGGCCGGTTCTCCTTCGTTAACCGTTGGATCATCGTGAAATTTTGACAGTGGCTTCTAGACTCACTGATCTACGATCTGACCGGAGGGATTGATCATCGGAGTTTCCAGTAGAGAGCAGCATTGGATCGAAGTTTCTGGAATTTCCAGAAAGTCGATTTTTGGTGTTTCGGAGATTTGATTGTGGTGTTTGTTCGATTCGTGAGGGAAATTGGAAGAGATTCAATTGTTTGCATGGAATCTCTTAAGGTATAACTTCTATCCATGTTATCGTTAAGATTAAGTCTAGATTAGGATTAAGATTTCCGGGTTAGTTAAATTACATTAAGGGAATTATTGAGAGATATTAATAGCTGTAAATTATTATTGTTTACAGATTCGCTGTAGGGAGATCGTGATAATTCGTATTTAATTGCCTTGTGAACAGGTGAGTTAATTCTCACGTGACTTATTGCATGTTATGTAATGTGTTATGATAGTGCATTGATAGGGTATCCACATTACCCTTTGAGTGTTGTGGGGTCCGACCCGTGTCCTGAATGACGGGCGTAAGGGAAACCACATGCCCTTGGTGAGTTGTGGGGGCCGACCCGTGTCCAAACTGACGGGAGTTATTAAACCTCATGAGTGTTGTTATTAATTGCATGTGACATTGGTTGTTATTGATGATTGATATTGATTGTTATGGATGGCTGTTATGGCGCGTTGCCTACCGTGTGGTAAGGCGCGTGTGGTATTAGCTCACTAAGCGTTATCGCTTACCCCGTTGTTTTCCATCTTTTTCAGGGACTAGTTCAGGTGTGGATAAGGGGAAAGCTCTAGCTTGACTTCCGGCGGCGACTATCCGATGACTCTCGACACTTTATCACTTTATTAATTTTTTTTTTATAACATTTGAAGTTGGCTACTTATTTCAAATTTTCGGTTATTATTGTTGACATTAAATTAATTGTTACCGTTGGGGGTCGTTTATTTTTAAAAATCCGTTTTACTAGTTAAAATTTTAAATAAATTGCACCTTTGGATTTTGGGTTTTACAAAAAGTGAAAATGAAAACTCAACTTCATTTTTTGAAAACGTTTTCTAAAAAAGTAAAAACAATTTTCCACAACTAAATACACTCTTAATATTTGTGGAAGATACAACCCTATTATTTTAAGTTGTGCAAGAGTATTATTTTTAGGTGTAATCGTACTTCTAAACAATCAAAAAAATCTCTTGAAATAACCCAAAA
This sequence comes from Centaurea solstitialis, assembly GCA_030169165.1. Classification (NCBI taxonomy): domain Eukaryota; kingdom Viridiplantae; phylum Streptophyta; class Magnoliopsida; order Asterales; family Asteraceae; genus Centaurea; species Centaurea solstitialis. The sequence goes on along the minus strand of CM058042.1, from coordinate 60,136,510 downwards.
TCTAAAAAAAATTGAAATCAACAAAAAAGAACTGTAAAAGTCCCTCGACATTGATTAAAAAAACCTTAAAGATCTCTCGAAGTTAAGCAAAAAAAACTTTAAAATCCTAGAAACGTCGAAATTTGGCTAAAAACATATCAGGTGATATTAAACGTAGATAAAAAGATGGATACACATAAATAAGAACCATGTTTTTTGTAATTATTATTTATCTATATATATTTTTATGGTGTCATCATATGAAGAAAAAAAAATTGGGCCCGACCCAACCTAACAGTCTTGATATTTCGACCTGGTTAAGGACTCGACAAGTTGGCACTAGAGATGTAAGCGAGCCAAGTTGCCTCTGAGCTACTAGGGATCAACTCGTTAAAAGCTCAATTCAAACTTGAGCTAAACAAGTGAGCCAAGCTTCATTTTAAGCTCGTTTAATAAATGAGCGTGAGCTCGAGCCTCTGATTAAGCTCGCAAGCCTAAATGAGCCTTCATTAATAATATATTGTTAGTAATTATGTGCATAAGTTGACAAACCAGAGATTACACATCCAATGTTACAAGACACTTGAGGGTCACACCTGTGAGGACCTATAAATCGAATAAGTTAAATAAAACCCAGAAATGGAGAGTTTGGATTTATAATAGTCAATTATAAATCAGTTGGGTAATTTCAGTTAGGAATCCCAAAGTTTAAGGTTATTAATTAATTATGTAAATTATATATAAATATGTAATAAGATTAATTAAAGATAATTATCTAGAAGATTCTTTCTTAAAGGAAAAGAAAGAATCAGATAATTATGGAAACTGAATCAGTTAAGAATTCATTTCCTTTAAATAAACCTTAAGGGTTAAGGAAATTCATTGATTCAATCTCTAATCAGTTTCCACCAAAAAAAACTCTCTTCTCTCTCTCTATCTCTCTCCAATTCGGCGCCGCCCCCTCCCTGTCCAAACCAGTTCGGTTTTCCGGTCAGCTCGGGTTTTAGAGTTCTGCTAGAGGAACGTTCGTGTGGTCGATCACTGGTGGATTAAAGCTCAAGCATTCCAGGTAAAATCCTTATCAGTTAACGATTAAATAAATTACAACGAACGATCGTGGTTTTCGGGTTTTTTTCCAAATCGCTTCCGCATGATTAGTGTTCTTCTTATCAGTTTGATTCGGAGATCACAGTAAAAAGAAACCCAACAGTGGTATCAGAGCCACAGTTTTTCGTTTTAATTTATCGTTTAAAGCTTTTAGAGATCTATTAAAAATTGTTCCATATAAGCTTTCTTTGTTAATTGTTTTTAATGGTTCGATTTTATCAAGTTAGAATTAAAGATCTGAACTTTATTTATTTCCAGTTTATTATCTTTAATGTGTTCATCGAACCCTAACCGACGATCAGCGGTGGAACGGGGGCAGCTAGCCGACCGAACCACCAGGCCGATCGCCAGCGAGCCTTAGCCGCAAGAAACTCAACACCGGCCGCACCACAGTTTGTGGTGGCGATGCCGGCTGCTGCCAATAAACCACCAGGCCACACCACCAGTTCGGTGGTGGTGGCCGAACCACCCTCAAAACCGTGGCCGATCCACCCGACGGTGGTAGCCATGGTTGATCAATCGGTTGCCACCAGACCGGTGGTGGCCGAATCGGTCCTTGGCCGTGATCACAAACCACCGAGACCACACCGCCAGGTCGGTGGTGGCCGTGGTTCCTAAACAACCTCAGCCGCACCACCAAATCGGTGGTGGCGGGTGTTTTACTCCGGAAGGACAGTGGCGGTGGCGGGGCGTTTTCTCCGTTGCCGTCGTCGCCGGCTGACGGTGATGATTGCAGCAGTGACTGTTGTCGCGATTTAAAGCCGCACCACCGATTGTGGTGACGGCATCGGTTATCACCGACCACCAGAACGGTGGTGGTTCTTGTTCGCCGGAAGTCGCAGCCGCACCACAGCAAGTGGTGGCGGCATTGACGGTTGCTTCGATCGCCGACCGCATCATGTATGGTGTTCGTCGGTGATGGCGATGGTTGATGGTGGTTGTTTCGCCATAACCGCCGAAAGCGGCGACTGCTGTTCATTCAATCGCCGGCCGCACCGCGCCTAGCGGTGGCGGCGTTCGGCCATCGTACCTCGACTGCACCACAGACGAGTGGTGGCGGCGTCGGTAATCGTCGATAAAAGATGGTAGCGGCAGCGTTTGTAATCGCGAACCATGGCGAGTGGTGGCGATGGGTTGAAAAACGCCGCAACCGGTGGCGATGGTGATTCCGTTCGCCGGCAGCCGCAAAGAGCAGGCGGCACCGGCCGCACCACAATGGTGGTTGCGGTGACGGTATTGATCGGCGACGGTGGCGTTCGATGATGGCGGTGTTGATTTTGGTTGTTCGCCGGTCACGGCGATGATGGTGGTGCACTACCCATTGGTGGCAATGGCGGGAGTCGTCGTCGTTACTACCAATCATCGGCGTCTCGAGATGGTGCATGGTGACAAAGGCGGTGCTGATGCATCATCGAGGTTCGCGCCGCAAGGTCATCAACTCGCCGCGAGAGACGGCAATGGTAGCATTCGTACCATTGCTGTCGCCAAGAACCGTTGCCGTGAGTAGTGCGTGCGAACGCTGGGAACATCGGTGGCCGATTGCTGCTGATGTTACCAAGTAATTACGGTCGTTATCTTTTAGCCCGAATCAAACAAAAGACTAGGATTCTAACCCGTGATTGTTTTCCGATAAATTCTCAAAACCCCGATAACCCCAAAACTACCAGTTTGGTAATAGGCCCAAACGGTCCAGTTTTGGACCAAGTTATGGCCCAAAGAGGATTCTTTTGTTTTTCTAAGCATTTAATTATCCAAATAAATTTTGTTTAGATAATCTTATTGGGATTTTTCATTATTAATTTTGGCCCGTTTAAGTTAAATGAGCCTAGTGTCATGTTTTTACCAGATGGTTAAAGCACAATACAGTTTATGGGCTAATGTTTAGACCAGTTGGTTCGGAGTGTCCGGTTTGATATATATAAAAAGGCAAATATTTATAAAATTGTTTTTCGTTTTATAAAATAATTTTATTATTTATAAACCTTATTTTATAATTCCAAGAAAATCATTTTTTTCAAACTAAAACATTAATTTTGGTTTATAAAACAGTTTGTTTTATAAAACAGTTAAAAACCAAGTCTTGCGATATATGAAACGAGATAATTTTAACGGATCTAGGTTTGATTTACGCTTTATTATATATTGCTTAATTTTGTGCCTTATATTAGATGTGTGGTTGTTATATATACCTGTGTGTGTATGTATATATATGTTATAGCTTTTGCCAACTTAGACCCTTGAATTAATTTTTAGGGAGACCTGCATGCCAATTACAACCCTTTTGTAAAATGACCATAGGATAGTTATTTTTGGTATTTCTTTCATTTTTCAAATAAGGGAGCTAAGGCCAGTTGGAGCACACGAAAAAGGTAAATTTTTCTTTCGGAAGTTGTGTCGGAGATGCCAAAGCCAGTGGGAGATTTGCAAGGAAATAGGTCATTAATGGTCCTTAGGAATAAAGTTGGCAAAGCTATAATATATCTTAACTGTGTAGTTATAGATTCATTAACTGCGTGGTTGTGATTGCTTATTTGTGATATGTATACGCTGTTTGTTTTGAAATGAAAGTTTTTTTTTTTTAAGACTAACTAATATCAAAAAATGAGATAGGTCTTTGTAATTAAAATTACCAGTTTTTCAAACTTTTTTTTAAACGGTAGATTTTATTTTCAAAACCTATAAATAATAAATGATTGTTTTCATAAAAGGCAAGTTGACGAAACAGTTAGTTTTTAGTCAACTAGTGTGCTATCAAAACAGTTAGTTTTAATTGGCAAGTGACTTTAAAACAGTTAGTTTTAAATAGCATGTATGTTTGAAACAGTTGGTTTAAAACATCAGTTGTCTTTTTAACAATCTGTTTTTCAGAATTGTGTCTTCCAAAATCCTGAAGATAAAAGTTTTTTTTCAAAACCCCGAAAAATCATAGATCAGTAGTGCAACCCATCTAGGGACACCTCCGGCATAAGGTACGCAGGTGTTGTGAGTGAACACACCTTGAACATCCGTGTTCAAACCGAAGCTGGGGAGGTTACATAACTCTGCGAATTATCTCCGGGTGGTACCGGCCAGAGTAAAGTGATCAGGTTCCCAAATGGTGAGATCTATTTTGGTACTGTTAAGTTCACCGGGAGGTACCGGGCCAACATGCACTTAGAGGGACCGAAACATGTACGGATAGTTACCGTTGTCCCGAAAAGATCTAGGAGTGATATCAGTTAGATGTGATTGGAAAAGGTCCTAACCTACCGAAATAGTACGGGCCTGGTGGAGTAAGAACACACCGCACATCAGGACGTATGAAATAAGGATCCTAGTCCGATAAATTGATCATTTAAGGGTTTATTGATATTTATTGGAAATTAGTCTATTTACAGTTGCTAAAAACCAAAGTTTTTAAATGTGTAGATGGCAAGCACCGTTACCAACACAAACAATCTTTCCCTCCGCTCTATCCTTGAGAAGGACAAGCTAACCGGCCCCAATTTCCTTGACTGGGAGCGCAATCTGATGATTGTGCTCAGACACGAAAGGAAATGGTATGTCCTTGAAGAGCCTCTTGGGGAGGCTCCTCCAGCAAATGCTCCGGCTGCTGCTAGAAATGCTCACAAGAAGCATTCAGATGATCTGCTAGATGTCGCTTGTCTCATGCTTGCAACTATGAGCCCAGATCTACAAGCGGGGCTCATGAACACGAATGCTTTTGACATGATCCGCCAGTTGAGGAACATGTTCCAAACACAGGCTCGTACAGAACGTTACGATGCCACAAAAGCATTTAACGAGTGCAAGATGATCAAGGGGACTTCAGTTAGTGACCACGTCATGAAAATGAAACGACACTTGGATCACCTGGAGAGGCTTGGTCACCCAGTTCCGTTGCAGCTAGCAACTGATACTATACTCAACTCACTGTTAGAAGATTACATGCCTTTTGTAGTCAACTATAATATGAACAACATGGAGAAGTCAATAGCTGAATTGCACTCCATGCTTAAGACTGCTGAGTTGAATATGGGGACCAAGAATAAAACCAAGGACGTCCTAATGGTGAGAGATGGAGGGGTGAAAAAGAAACATGGACATGCAAGCACCAGTAAAGGGAAGGGACCAGTTCAGGCCGTCCAGAGTGCACCCAAGGTTCATGGCAAAGGTAAAGGCAAGGGCAAGGGCAAGAAGGTTAAGCCAAATAAAGCTAGGAACGAGAATCGCTGCTTCACGTGCAATGAAGTCGGTCACTGGAGGCAAAACTGCCCAAAGCGTCATGAAGCAGGTATGTAGACCTCAGATATTTATGATTGCTTTAGTTTGTCACTTTTTTACTTGTTAGTTTACAAGTATACTGATACCTAGAGCAAATGACTATTGCAGGTGGTCAGAAGTGAGGTGCCCAGGAGTTGCAAGGATCAAAGATAGAAGTTCATTTTAGATATTTTTCAAGACATTCTTTATTATTTTAAACAGCTGTTTTTGGTTTATGGTTACATTTTAAATACTAATAATTTATTGGATGATTTTTAAATTTATAAGTTATTGTCTTGAATGAATATCTGATATGCATGAAGTTTTAAATCTGACAAAGTCAAGTTTTGACTTGACTTGAAATAAGATCCTAGACATTGCCTATTACACCAACAGAGTTACTTCAATAGTTTTATTTAAATTGAAGTAATATGAAAACTGTCAAAAACACACGAAATACTATTTTATAGGAATGTATTTTTGGGAATAAAACTTTATGAGTAAAAGATTATGAAATAATTTTTGTGATCAGGTTTAATTACTTAAATGTATAAAGGAGAATTTAGGATATTAACTCATATAGCGTTAATAATAACAGTGTTTATAAAACTAGGAAAATTCCAAGTTTTGGAATTAGGATTTAACAAAATCCAGTTAAGTTTTATAAATATTAGAATTCTCAAGTTCATTACTTAAAATAGAATTGACTAATCAAAGCTTTGACTAAGTCAATAGTAAATTTTGAGTAATAGTTGGTTTTCATATAGGCTAGTGGGAGCCCAGTTTGTTCTCTATCTAGTCTAAGATAAAGAATGAAAGATATATTTATTGATTCAATATATCTCGGAAATCATGATCCAGGTAGGATAAAAAATTCATGAAATATAATTTACCTTACAGTCAAAAGGATAAAAGTTTCAAGATCTCTGAAACAAAATAAAGTCATGACTGACTTTGAAATCAATAATTAAATATGTTGGAGTAGTAAAATATAGAATTCCAGTATATTTGCCAGTATAGTAAATGGAATCTAATTTCAGGTAGAAATCATTCATCTACACAGCAACTAAAGAAAGTTGCAGTTTACCTTTACATATTCAGGGTAACTAGGAGTTTTTCCAGGTCTCCAAGTTCATGGAATATGATAAAATAGAAGTCTAATTTTGTTTTAGTGTTTGCAAAACAATAATTAGCAGATTCAAGGAGATTGTATCAGTGGATACAAACTTGAATTGTTTTGGTTATCGTTTTGATTAAATTGGTAAACATTAATCAAAGAATCTAAACTGAAGAAAGATGATACTTCATTTTAGATCAGTATTTAACAAACGTTAAATAGACACCATAAAAGTAATTAAGAAATATTAGTTTTGTTATTATTACAGAGTGTAATATGGACTATACAAAACTAGTTTCTTTATCACTTTTATATTTTGCATGTTTTATAATCCAGGAATGAAAGTAGTTTTCAGTTTTTCATTCAAAACTTGTCCGTGACAACTTATCATTGTGGGAACTTGATAGGGTGTTAAAGTCATTGTGGACTTTTGGGTAGTTATGATCAGTCGGTAAATAACAGCTACAAGTGTTGTAGACCAAAAGTTGCACATATATTCGATAGAGTAGCGAATATCGGACGTGATCCGCGGTTGAGATTACTTCTTGGATTTTGTCATAAGTAAAATCTCACAGTGGTTGTCCCTATCACCTGAGGTATCTGGTTTGATATCATGAGGACTGCTGGATACTTAGTGCGTTCAACCGCTACACCGTAACAGGGTGGCTATAAAGGACGTAACTAGATTCAGCGGAAGCCGTGGTGTTAAATGCGAATATGCAAGATGGGATTTGCACCTCTTCTTAGAAGAGAGATATTTCTGGGCCCTTGACTGACTAAATATACTGATGAAGTGCATGGCCATGCCCAAACGAACTGATTAGTTCTTTGTCGTTTACCTATCAGTAGAAGTCGGATAGTCGAGAAACAGAATCTTGAGTATTTAGAGTTGACACATTCCAAGCTCGTACTCATAGATGAAATATCGTGTTGCAAAGGGAAAAGCCAAGATATACCCATTTTATGAACAGTAGTTTCATAGATGTTATTTCCTTACGGAAAAGTTTAAATCACCTATCTGGGTATAAAAGTTCTTGTAACCTGGTTAGCCTAAGTGCCTGTCTAGGAGCCTCCTTAGGTCCGTATGAACAAGACGGTATTGCCAACTTGCACAAGTGGGAGTCTGTTAGTTATTATATGCATAAGTTGACAAACCAGAGATTACACATCCAATGTTACAAGACACTTGAGGGTCACACCTGTGAGGACCTATAAATCGAATAAGTTAAATAAAACCCAGAAATGGAGAGTTTGGATTTATAATAGTCAATTATAAATCAGTTGGGTAATTTCAGTTAGGAATCCCAAAGTTTGAGGTTATTAATTAATTATGTAAATTATATATAAATATGTAATAAGATTAATTAAAGATAATTATCTAGAAGATTCTTTCTTAAAGGAAAAGAAAGAATCGGATAATTATGGAAACTGAATCAGTTAAGAATTCCTTTCCTTTAAATAAACCTTAAGGGTTAAGGAAATTCATTGATTCAATCTCTAATCAGTTTCCACCAAAAAAAACTCTCTTTCTCCTCTCTCTCTCTCTCTCTCTCTCTCTCTCTCTCTCTCTCTCTCTCTCTCTCTCTCTCTCTCTCTCTCTCTCCAATTCGGCGCCGCCCCCTCCCTGTCCAAACCAGTTCGGTTTTTCGGTCAGCTCGGGTTTTAGAGTTCTGCTAGAGGAACGTTCGCGTGGTCGATCACTAGTGGATTAAAGCTCAAGCATTCCAGGTAAAATCCTTATCAGTTAACGATTAAATAAATTAAAACGAACGATCGTGGTTTTCGGGTTTTTATCCAAATCGCTTCCGCATGATTAGTGTTCTTCTTATCAGTTTGATTCGGAGATCACAGTAAAAAGAAACCCAACATATATATATATATATATATAATAAAAAAATAAAAAACATATTATGTATTGATTTGCATGTAAACAAGCCGAGCCCATACCTACTAAATCATTAACAAGCCGAGCTCGAGCTCGATACGTAAGTCTTGAGACAAACAAAATTCAAGTTTACCCGGGCTCGAGTTCGGCTCAACTCGTCCTTTTGCACCCAACTGCACCACTTTTATCCCTTTTTTTGGCTTGAACGATTCATAAAACCTACTTGGTTTCTTAATTCTACTTTTACTAATTCTGGTCCCGATACCTCACAAAGTTGACGAGGAACATGCATACTAATTTTTACACAAAAAGTCGGGTGTTGTGTAACTGCTCAACTTACTTTCATGAGCAAATTTTTTGGGTATGAAAAGAATGCTTCGAGATTAATTTAAAATACAAGGATCATCAACCAAAAATTTAGAAAAACATTGATAGGATCAAAAAGAAAAATTAAAATTCTCTTAAAATCTACGAACTTTCTTTAACAAAATCCGTTGAAATAATGTAGTTTGATAGAAATACATCAAATAACTTTATAAACCTTTAATCTATAACAAAGTAGCCGGAGAATGATTATTGACTAGGCAAATAAAATATAGTAATATACGTGGATGGATGAAAAGATAACTATATAAGAAATAGAAGTGTGTGTATCACCCTAGGGGGTCCCAATATTAATTTGTTAGGTATATCGCGAGTACAATAAAATATATGTGTATAAAGCTTGGATAGAAACTTAAGATTGTGTGATATTTCAATCCAAATTTGTTTGGATGTAACGAAATCCACTCATAAATAGTCTTGAAGAGACCCCGTAATTTTATTGAATGAAAAAAAACCATTAAACTCTTTAATTTTGAATGGTTGAGCTCCTAAACATTTTTTGTAATAAATAAATTGTCGAATTTTCAAAAAACAGGTTATTTACATGATTTTAACAAAAAATAAAAGCTATTTGTAACCAACTAGAAAGATCTTAAAGTAAAAAAGAAACCTAAATCATTTTTACGAGGTCAGCCATACAAAATTCAAACCCAAACAAACACCATCATCATTCCCCATTGTCACTCCTTGTCACCTCATCCTTGTCCGTTCTCCATAACGGGATATCGCCTATCATGTTATTGACCCCTACTATCGATCTTCTTTTTTATTTCTTTTTATTTTTTGATTCTCCCTCTTTGATAGATTTGAAATAGATCAAAAAGAGAGAGATCTATGGTAGAGGCCAACAACATGATAGACGATTAGAAGAACAAACAACGATGGAGAGACAAGGAATGGCGAGAGAGAGTGAACAACACTTCACAAAGGGTTAGAAGAGGGTAGGATTTGGGAACGGTAAAACTTATTTAGGTTTATTTTTACTTTAAGACATTTTTTAGTTGTTTACAAATAGTTTCTTTATTAAAAATGTTAAAAAAGAACAATAACTTTGTTAAGCAATTGAACTTTGGCAAGTGTAAGCCAAGAAATTAAATGAATAAAGATCGTTGACTGGTCTTTAACCATTTAAACTTCAACCGATGTCTCAAATTAGTTGAAGTATAAAAATTAGTAATTTGTAGGAAATAATCACTCTCATATGGTTCCTTTGTATAAGTTAACTACACTCATGCCCAAATAGTAATCAATTAAGAAAGAATTAAACTTAACTAGATAAGTAACAGTCGTACAGAATCACTTAAATAAAAATAATTTTAGAACAAGATCTACACAAGGTTTTATGGATCCTTTATGGGATCATTTAGGGGGACCATAACGGTCATTGAAAATTTCAATGTTATGTCATTTAGCCAATGGTATTAAACAAAATATAAGTATAATCTTGGATTATTGGATAACTTTAAATAAACAAAAAGAATAAGATAAAGTAAAAGAAAATTCACAATCTAAAAAATCCGATCACATGACGAATAGGGATTATATGGCTTCTTTTTACTTTCTTTTTTTCAACATGACATTATAATTGGTGGCTTTGAATATATAGTTGTTATACCACAGTCTATTTTTATTACCACGATAAGAAAATAATTATTACATATTATTATATAAATGTTAATTTAAAAAATTAGCCATGTATAATCTACTTTTATTTCAAAATAACGACCATATATATAGTAGAGGGAGGTTCAAACAAGAACAAATGCAATTTGTAAAAGCAAAGGAACAACTTAGAACCACATATTTCTATTTAGAAAACCAAAAAATAATTCAATACATATTTAATTACTTGAAGGGTATTATGGTCCAATGTTATTTATGACATGTTACTATTCATCATCACATCATGTTCCATCGCAATATACAATGTACAATTGTAGTTAATTTTAAGAGTAAATTACAGATTTGGTCCCTGTGGTTTGATACTTATTACGAAATTGGTCCCCATACTTTGATAATTATGGATTTGGTCCCTGTGGTTAAAAGTTTGTTTTGGATTTGGTCTCCAGCAAAGATGTCCGTTTGTTTCCTGCCGTTAACTCACCCCACGTACATAGCATGTGAGGGCAAATCCGTCCATCTCTCGTAGGGGCTAAATTGTATATATTGAAACTTTGAGTGCAAACAATAAAATTGTTCAAGGGCCTGTTTTGTTATTTCTAAAAAATGAAGAACACCCATTTAGTCTTCTTGATGATTTGCTATAGGAACACAGAGAAAACCCAACAGCACCTTAACAAATCTAAAACCCAACTTAAATCTACACACACACACACACACACACACACACACACACACACACACACACACATATATGTATACACACACACCTAAAACCATCACCACCATGAAAAACCCAATATATACACGCCGGTGAAAGCCTCCGTCGGGAAACCCACCACCGTGAAACTCTCACCGGAGCACCGCTACACCACTACTCATCTGCATCACCAGCACCGTCGCACCACCACCCACCTGTACCACCAGCACCGTCGCACCACTACCCACCTATACCACCAACACCGTCACACCACTACATTTGTTGAGACCTCCACTGGTTGATGAGGAAGGAGATTAGGTTTGCTTTAGGAGTGTGAAATAGAAAAATGAAGGGGAGAGGAAGAGGGTAAAGCATCATTGTGGTCAAAGGTTTGCTTTTTCCTTTTTTAACTTCTTGGACACTTGTCATTCAATGAGGGTTTGTAATGGATTTTTTATTCAAAAATTAAAAGAGAAAGAGAGATGGAGAGATTTACCCTCACATGCTATGCATGTGGGGTGAGTTAACGGTAGGAACAAACGAACGTCTTTGCTAGGGACCAAATCCAAAACAAACTTCAAACCACAGAGACCAAATCCATAATTATCAAAGTATGGGAACCAATTCCATAAAAAGTATCAAACCACAGGGACCAAATCCGTAATTTACTCTAATTTTAAACTCTTTAAATATTAAATATATTTAAATAAATATAACATCAAGATAAATGTTAAATGTCAAATATATTTAAATAAATATAAGATTTAGATAAATAATTATAAAATCAACAAACATATAAGAAACTAAACTCAGTATCATACATGATTTTAGAAAAGTGAAATTTTATTATTTTCAAAAATTGAAATATGAAATATCTTTAAAGAAAAGTTTGTTATTTTTAAAACTTTAAACATTGAAAAAGTTTTTTATTTTTAAAAATATCTTTAAAAAGTTTATTACAACATCAATTATATAAACAAAATCACATATGATTTCAGGATCATATATATGTTAATATAAATTATATGTGATTTTGTACAAATGTAAATGTAAAATCATTTATGATTTTGTACAAATGATATTCACACATTTTAAGTATTGAATATGTTTAATAATATAAAATTAAGATTTAACAAATATCTTTACAAAATTAAAACTTCCGCTAATTTTCATGAATTAAAATAAAGTTCAATTGTTTAAACCATTTAAATAAATATAAGATCAAGATAAATTACAATATATGTCAATAAAATCACATATGATTTCAGTATCATATATGATATTGTACAAATGTTAAATGTAAAATCATATGTGATTTTGTACAAATGTAAACGTAAAATTATATATGATTTTATATAAATGATAATCATACATGATTAAAATGTTAAATATGTAAACAAAATCATATATGATTTCAGTATTTTATTCAAATGTTAATGTAAATCATATGTGATTTTATACAAAGATAAATGTATAATCATATATGATATAATTATAACATAATATAACATTATAATATATTATCAATTGATTTTACAAAATTTATATATTAATAATATATTATAAAGTAATCTATATATATATTAAAGAAAGATTTTTGCTGATGTTATGATTATGAAATTGAGCCATGTGATTGGCCAATTAAAAAATAATCATCAAATGATGATGTCATCAATTATTCTTATTATTTTAATACCATAATTATCTTTATAATTTACATTTTTTATCCTTATAATTATTTGATTAAATTACTTTTTATCCATTAGTTTTCTCATCTTTCACTTTACATCCTTATCATTTTAAGATGATAATATATATTAATTAAAATGTATTAAATTTTTTTTTCTTTTTAATAAATTATACCATTATAATCGTCTCGACAATACCTTCAAAATGAGTTTAATATTGAATATTTTTTTAATTTAACTACATTATTAAAATTAAATATAAATTAATTTGTTTAGATTTTATTTACAATTTTATTCTTGATATTCTTGAAATTTAAAGATTTTATCTTTTTAACCTAAGTATTTTTATAGATTATTTATAAGTAGTTAAAATTTATTTTATTTAAAACTCCATTGTTGATATTCTTGAAATTTAAAGATTATATCTTTTTAATCTAACTATTTTTATAGATTATTTATAAGTAATTAATTTTTTATTTAAAATTCTACAAATAAAAAACACTACATAATTTATTTTTGAATCCCTCCAGTTATAAAAATAGATATAAATTAATTTTTTTAGACTTTATTACAATTCTATTCTTCATATTCTTGAAACTTAAAGATTTCATCTTTTTAACCTAATTATTTTAATATATTATTTATAAGTAATGAAATATTATTTTATTTAAAACCCAATTGCTAATATTCTTGAAATTTAAAGATTCCATCTTTTTAATCTAACTATTTTTGTAGATTATTTATAAATAATTATATTTTTATTTTATTTAAAATCCTACAAATCAAAACACTACACATATTTTATTTCTGAATCCCTCCAGTTTTAAAATCATTCACGAAATTCAAATCTTTTGACAAAATAATAATAAATTTTTAATTTTTAAAATTTTAACAGCTATTGGATAACTAAAATATCTATTGTAATAAGCAATTATAATGGCAATTGTCGTATAGCATATAATTTACATAAGTATTTAAATGGTAATGACAATTGTCATGTAAATGTCTATTCTTATTAAAAATTAAAATAACATGTTTCAAATGCCCGTATAATATACGGGTCATTAACTAGTAATATATTATAATAGAAGATTATTACTATTGAGCTATTCCAATTTTACCCCTAAAAGTATTTACCCTTGGAGGAAAGTATATATCAGCATTCATTAATTACTATTATGCCATCCAATATAATATAATTCTTTTTTATCAAACATGTGGCTATAAGATGGTTGTTTTGTTCCTACATATTGGGTTGTTCTTGTATGAATCTCCCTCATATATAGTATTCTATTTTTATTTTCAAAATCGAATCCTAGCTCTTTTTTTATTTTTTATTTTTTATTTTTTATGCTTAAGATTAAAATTTAATTATTATATATGGTAAAAGATTATATATATATATATATATATATAGAGAGAGAGAGAGAGAGGGGTTCAAACAAGAACAAATCCATTTTGTAGGAACAAATGGACCATTGTGGATCACATGTGATGTGGGCCCACCCACCCCTATATATACATACATATATATATATATATATATATATATATATATATACAGAGGGAAGTTATTTTGCAAACCATAAAAAACGTGCAAACCGTGCAAACTCATGGTTGCACACGTAAAATCAGTGAAATTGATTCATGGAGTTGTTTAATATGATGAAAATGTTTCATAAACATCAAATTTTGAGGAAATTGTTTCATATGTTGGTGTTTTTTATTCATATGAAACTTTTTTATCGTTTCTATGAAACTTTTTCATTTCTACGTAAATAAACACCTTCATATGAAACAATTTCATCACAAAATTTAGTATATGAAACATTTTCATCATATTAAACGACTCTATAAAAGATTTTTCATTGATTTACGTGTGCAACTATGAGTTTGCACGGTTTGCACGTTTTTTATGGTTTGCAAAATAACTTCCCACTATATATATATATATATATAATTTTTATAAAACAATATTCTAAGTTGAATTAGATCACTAAATGGACGATAAAAACTAAAATTAGACTATAGTTTACGTTTGTATAGATAGAGGAAAGAAAGAATATTCTAACAGAAATTAAGTTGAATAAAATTATGTTTTTATAGTTAATCATACATGAATGCACCTCAAAATGGCAAAACCAAATATAAAATCCAAAAAATATTAAGAGTTTGAACTTAAAAGGAATTTAAAGTTGTAAGTTTATTCCAATCTTCATGTTTGGTTCGAATATTTCTTAAATTTAACTTTCTTTTATTTCATTAAATCCTAACAAACATAGAATTTCAAAATCCACATAAATGGTTGATATTCACATCGTAGGATTTTTATTTACTAGCACTTTAAAATAAGTTGAAAACATTTATTTTATAACAATCCATTAATAAAAGATGATTTAATTATTTTGTAAATTATTTCTAATAAGAAAAATAAATTCCATTCTAAATCCTACAAATTAAACACAACAAATATTTTAGATCCTTCCATAAAATCCAAATACCACAAAATCATTCCATCAAACCAAACCCCCTTAATTAAAAATGGAAATTCAGAATTCAAATTGATGGTGCTATAAGATGAGTGACTTGGTCGAGCAGCTGTTTCCATCAAGACCCTTGCCGCCTTGTGGCAAAAAGGAAAAGAAAAAGAAAAGGGGCAAGAAGAATAAATCAAGATGATTCTTAATGTTTGGACTTTGTGTAACCCAGAGAATTCAGCTTCTGAATCAGCTTCTTTTCCACTTCTGCCTATAACCAGAACAGGATATATTTTAGATTATGCCTATAACCAAAAATAGCTAAATTTGTGTGTCAAAAGGCCTTTTCGGTTGATTTTCCATTAAGTCTTGTATGGATAATTCTGACTATGGATTAATCTGTATGAATGAACTAGAAGGGTTTTTTCATAAATGAAAAGAGCATGTTGATTTAATTGGGAGGGGCAACTTTAAAAAACTTGGCTGTCTGCATAAAGCTTCCCTTAGAAGCTTACGAGATAAGCCACTTTCTATATCATTAAGAAACCGTTTGTTTTTTAAAGTTACCTCTTAAAACCTCTTAAGGCTGAAAATTAAGAGGTTTGCAGACTTGAGACCATTTGTTTTATTTTTAAGGAGAGGCCTAAAATCCTCCTACCGTCCTCTGAGTCATGTATAGCTGATTGAGTCATGTATAGCTGATTGAGTCATGTATAGCTGATAGAATAAGCTGTGAATCCTATTAAGCATTTAAGCTCATTAAGTTGTTAACAAAGATGCCCTAAAGAGAGAGAGAGGAACCTCAAGGATGGGACTGTCTTTCGGAATGTTGCATGCCAACGTTACTGGAAGTCCGGTCTTCATAACTACAAAAAATGTTGCAGATCAGGCCTCAAACTATATAAATGCATTTAATGATGTTCAAGGCTATGTTTAGATACTAGCCAATAAACTAATTGTTGGTTGATAAGCTAGTTGTTAGCAAATAAACTAGTAACATTTGGTAGAAACTAGTTGCCAAACATGGCCCAAGTGTAGAAACATTTACAGTAATAAGATAGCTTATGGTTGCCAAACATGGCCCAAGTGTTTAGAGGGCTTACCTATTCTACGGGAAATACCAGACCCTGTGTTATCAGAAGTTCCACCAAGAAGCGAGCTTACACTAACTACGTTGTTCTGCAGAAATAGTCACAGTATTATGATGATGGTATTAAATGAGACATGATTTCAAGGAATGTGAGAGATGTACATACAGCTAATAAAATCAAGAATATTAGTAAGAATATTGTTCAAATGAGTTGGTTTCCAGCAAGAATGGCAGTTATCATGAGAAGTGTAAGAAGGGATCTCCACCTTGGATCAATCCTAATTAAATATCAATTGAGAATACATTTCTAAGCTAATTCATGGGTTATTTTGGGATTCAATCTGAACCATTAGATCAATACTAATTAAAAGTGATCAAGGGTCCAAATCCCTTCTTACAATTCTCACCTGAACTCCCATTCTCACACGATCCTTTGTCTTGTTCAAATTACGAATATCGGACATAAAAAGTTCTTACAAATGGCAGAAGACAACATATTCATAAGTAAAAACTTACTGGTCTTGTGGTTGCAGCAGCATATAGATGTCCAAATCTGGCAGAGTTGCAACCAATCCATACGTATATCTACAAGAAATATGGCATATGATGCCAATTGTGATCATGGGGAAAGGGAAAGCAATTGAAAATGTAATATAAAAAAAAGAGTTAATTACATATTTGGTCCCTGTGGTTTACACGAAATTACGATGAAGGTCCCTGAACCCTAATTTTCATGCCTACGGTCCCTGTGGTTTGCATTTCGTAACGACGGAGGTCCCTAATGCTAACGTCTGTTAAAAGCCTCCGTTAACTCAAGGGTATTTTTGTCATTTTACCCTTTTTCTTTTATTATCTATTAAAATTTAAATAAGATATTAAAACACCACCACTAACCACCACTAAACCACCACCACCAACAACCAACCACCCAACACCACCACCAACTCCCACCACCACCAACTCCCACCACCACCACCAACCACCACCACCACTACACCACCAGCACCACAACTACACCATCAGCACCACCACCCACCACCACCAACTACCACCACCAGCACCACCAACACACCAACAGTACCACCACACCACCACCACCACCATTACCATCATCTACGGAACGACCTAATAATCATCTACGGAATTCAACGAAACAAAAGCATACAAATCAAATTAACAGCTAAAAAACCACAATAACTGTTGCTTAACAGATAATAGAAACACGTTTTTCATGAAACAAAAGCATAGAAATCAAATCAACAACTAAAAACCTCATTAAAAAAAACAACTAGCATTCAGCAACAATCGAAGAAAAAAGTAATAAAATGAGGTTTCTTGTGGTGTTGTAGCTGTAGGAATGAAGCTGCTGAATTAGCTGCAATGGCCATCTACAATCAATCGTTTTCTTTCTTCTTTCTTCTTCGATTGAAATGAAATGTAGCTTGAAATCGAATAGTTGCAGGGCCCAGTGAGGGTTTATATATTTAAGGCAGATGATGAAAATGGGGGTTATTTACACCAAATGTTAACCCTGATTTACACCACCACCATTAGCAGATCTGGAAGAAGAGGGGAAGGGTTGTAGCCATTTTTAACAGATCGGAGAACAGATCTGGAAGAGAGAGCAGATCGGAGAGCAGATCTGGAACGGAGGTGGGCGATGGAGGTGGTTGTAGCAGGTGCAGATCTGACTTTCCGACGCCGACCTGCTACAGATATGACTTTCCGACGCCGACGCCGGAGATCTGAACGTGAAATCGACGTGAACGTCGGTTTTAGACCGTCAAATCGACGTGAACGTGGGCGGTAGTGCAGACTGAACGTGAGCGACGGCGGTTGGTGCGTGGAGGGACAGTGGAGGGTGGTCGGCGGCGGTTGGTGCGTGGAGCGACAGTGGAGGGTGCCAACGGTGAAATTGACGGCGGAGATGACCTGGTGCTCGTCGGAGATGACCACCGCATCCACGACGCCCTGTGGTTTACACGAAATACAAGGCGACGGATCTGCAAGGCGATGGGCGGCGGAGATGGTGTTGGTCGGAGAAGGCAACGTTGCAGCGACGGGCGGCGGCGGGCGACGGTCGGCGGTGGAGGTCGCCGGGGTAGAGGTCGCCGGCGGTAAGTGGCCGACGGTGAGGGTGTGGCTGCTGATCTAAAGAGGTTTGGGGTGGGTTTAGGGTTGGGGAAGATGGGAGGGGAAGGGTTGGTTTTATATCAAGGGCAATTTCGTCTTTTGCCTCACTTTTAACAGCTTCTTTTAACAGAAGTTAGGGTAAGGGATCACCATGGTAACGAAATACAAACCACGGGGACCGTAGGCATGAAAATTAGGGTTCAGGGACCTCCATCGTAATTTCGTGTAAACCACAGGGACCAAATATGTAATTAACTCTAAAAAAAATTACATGAAGCCTTACAATTATTCCCAGATAGATCTTAAACTTCCCATCAGACTGTCATGCACCGTCTATTGGCCCAATCCCCATATTATGCTAATATATATTATAAAAGGGGTAATTGGGTAATTTTGAATAAATTGAATTTTTAAATAGGGTTACGAGGGAGGAGAAGAGTAGCCAGTAAATTAGTGGGTGTTCGATGGTATCTGCTATTAACGATTTGGAACTCGGTTCATAACACAGACATCATATAAATACATATAATCTTTAATTTCCCATTAGAAAAACGAGAAATGCCACATTGTTGCTTATACATACATGAACTCCTATTCGTGACTTCCATACTTCTCCATACCTGTGCATGAATTTCAAATGTTTTTTTGTAATTCACTCTTGCTATAAGCCTATAACAATAACAACTCTGAGTAATCAATCATTTAACGTTTTTTAAGTATATGCTTATATATGCCTGAACTCACACATGATACTCACCTTTTGGTGAGGCTTGCACCCCTTTTGACCTCTAGGAATAATTTGGTAACTAGTTATAACCCTCTTTCATTGTTAAACTCCCTCTGTTTCACACTTTTCACAATCCGAGGGTCTTCACTCACTCTAATATTTGACGTAGAGGTAAGGTTTGTTTATATCTTACCCCCACCTCCATGTGGAATACATTGGGCTCGTTTGGTTTTTGTTTTTGTTTTTGATCATTCTATGACTTTTTCTAGTGATACTGGGCTATAAATTGAGTGGATATAGATTCGTAAGATGGAATAACATTACTAATTTACTTGAGAATCCATTTTGATGGTTGGTATTACGGCAGAGATGTAAAATGAGTTGAAATACCATCCATCAAGTTGTGCTACTGGAAGTCTGGAACCTAGAGTTTCATCCTGATCTAGTGAGATTTACATACAAACTTCTATTAGTTTCTATTAATTGACACATTGCACTCTAATTCAAAAACATATATCCTATTAGAGTTTGGCTCACATCGAGCTTACTCAACGGATTTCAAAACAATCATAGGCCTTCACTTGCTAACTATTAAGGCAAATGTAGCAAAAATGGAGAACATAACCATGAAGTTCACAATTCACGCTCTGGAAACCCAAAATCCATCTCCTTCATAGAACACCATCCTAGATGATCATTACCGTAATAATATCACATACATCGTAGCAACAACATACTTTCGTCTTTCTCTGAGGAAGAGGCAAAATAGAATCAACTTGAATTCGGGACCACTATTCGAATTTTTAGATTACCAAAAGCAAGATTTATGAAAAGGAATGGGGAAAAAATCATTATTACAATCCATCAATCCCATAAAAGCTGCAAAACATTCAATCATCGACAAAGTTGTTTATGGCTGAAGCAGCACTTAGGCGCAAAGGGGTACAGGGTCCTAGGTGTGACGCACAGGCCTCAAAAATGCGAGACGCATCTTATCAATATACACATAAATATATATAGACACACACACACACTGCCAAAAGAAACTCAAATATGCAGCAACTACAAGCCTCCAATGCAGCAACCAGCACTACTTCGCTCGATAGAGGTAGAGGGAGAAGGGTCTAAAAGCCTGAGCCGTGAAGGAGTAGTCTTTAAGATCTCGGTATTTATAGAGAAGTAGGCTTGAGTTCTAAGGACTCAGTATTTAATATTAGGGTTTGAATCATGTCATCTATTTAATAACTCTTTTTAAGAAGTGTAGGAGATGATGAGAAAACTGATGCAATATTATGGTTTGACTAGGTATTTAATAACTCTCTATGAGACGCGCCTAGGCCCACAAGACGCCTCAGATAAGGAGTTTCGCCTTAGTGAGCCTCATGAATACACGTCTAGCCTCCCAAGACCTTGAGCCTTATGAGTCTCAGAGATTAAGGCTGAGTTTGGCAAACTAGCTGATAAGCTAGATGTTGAGTAATAAGCTAGCTAGTAGCTGATAAGCTAGCTTATGAATAAATTATGTTTGGCAAAAACTAGCTTATGAGTATGTAAAAAGACCAAAAAAGGGTATCTTAGGGTATAATATATATATTAATAAGGGTATAATTGGAAAAGGCTACAAAAGGCTCCTGAAACGCTACTCCAACTAGCGTTTCAATAAGCTAGCTTATGGTCCATCCAAACATGTACTAGCTTATAAGCTAGCTCATTTTTGCCAAACACAGCCTAGGGGTGCGCTTTTAACAACTATGATCATGGATGTCCCACGAATAATATAAGGTTTACACTTTCAGAAAGTTTTGCAACTTGCAGCTTAAAGTTACCTATCTACAAAGTGCAATCACCAGACAAACTACAAAAACTCGATGATATTGATTTGGGTCTAAAATATTCCATTATCATTTTCATATGTGGTACACTAGTCATACATTAAAATGTTATTCTTGAAAGCAATGCGGCCAGTGAATCATTGCCAATTTCATGGTTCGTAGAGTTCCACAATTTGAGATGGCCTTTCTTCTTTTAGTCCCCTCCAAAGGATAGTGAAGAGAGTTCTATGAAGACTATAAACCGGCTTCATGTTCCTAAGTTAACGTAACATGTCTCTAGTATCACACCGCCACTACCAAAACTTAGAAGTGGGTGACTGAGAACGAATCTTTAAAGACAGAATCCAGCAAAAAGTAAAAAAAAACTAAAAATTGATTGGGATAAACCTGTTTGGGAAGCCGAATGATCTGAAAATTAAGGGAAATGTCGTTGAAGACGTCAGAGAAGCAAGTGATCTGCAGGCTACTTTCGTCTTCTTCTGGAGCTTTTGAGATCCCCAAATTCAGAAACTCATTAGTAATATCAGCACCACCACCAGTTTTTGTCATTAATGCTGATGACTATGACTCTTCTTTAGGGCCTGTCTTGAGATTTTGGATTACCACGGTGGAAAGTCAAAAGATGCCCCTACAATATAATGAAAAGAAGACAAAATATATTATTTTAACGGATCTGGAACCCAGTCAAGCTAGGCGGCTCTTCCCCATGCCGACGTATATTATATTATAAATATATATAAATATATATATATATTATATATCAAAATGATACAAAGGGAGGAGATAAACAATAACCAAACACAAAATATATCACCTAAAACGATGTCTTCTTGTGCTTTTTAAAACAAAAATATTAGTTACATTACCATTGCTAAAAGCTTACTTTCAATATTTAAATTTGCTAACCTGTTCAAGCTTTTTTTGGTTTGTTGTAGACCACATATATCACAACCAACAATATTATGAACTAATTAGACTATGAGAGTTAACATAACACCATCAATCAATCATCCAACTTCAAAATCGTAGGTTATCAACAAAATGGAAGTCAAACGAACAAACCAGTTTTGGCTATTCAAGATAAAATTAAAGTCAAATGAATAAACAATCCAGTAGCACACATCATATATTAAGAAATATGATTCATAAGCAAAACCACATTCAACTTGAGTATCAGAGTATGCGAGAATTTAGAGGTTAGTCTTGAGTGCTATTGTGCTATCATAAATTCATAAGCAATCCAATCATTCAAATATTCGATAACAAGTTAATATAAGTTGAGTGCTATCAAATAATCAAATATCAATGAAAGTCGAAAACTTGAAAAGTGTTGCCCACTAGCAACTGCCCAGATTCAGCTATTTTGTATCCAACCAAAAGTTAGTGAATCACTAAAAGATCATGAAAACCAACCAATAGTAAACCTGCATTTAGAATTGGGGTCTAGATTGAAGAATCTGGTCACTGGAATAAAAATACAAGGGTGTGCAACTCAAAACCGTTGGAAACCAAACTGAAACTCCAATTGGTCCAGTTTATCATTAAAAAGAATCTTTGATGATTTGGAACACCATAAGGAATTCTTTTAGTTCAGAAAGACAGAAAGTTGTGTTTTTATCTAAATTGAGCCCAAACTTATGCATGGTAAAATAGAAGAAACATACTTTATACGCAGATGACTCACAGAAACTACCATTCATAGTCAAGGTTATCTAAATGTTTGACAACATGTAAGATCTAGAAAAATCAAAGAAAATAAACCTTTGGATTAGACAAATGGCTCAAGATTTTACCTTTAGGAATGTGAGAGAATGCAGCCATTCTTTGGCTCACTATGCTATATGATAATTGTCTTATAACTAGAGATGCTTCCAGGGTCCGACTTATATAAACTTCTATGATTGTTGTTAATTCATCAAAGGCATCAAAATTTTCATATATCAAAAAAAGTCATACAACAACAGCAAGCCATATCCCAAACCAGCTCTTGGTCAAATAGGCCAGAAACATATTATACAACCAAAAATATATATATATATTCATCTATCTATAAAAAGACCTTGGCAATTTGTGGGCAAGGTTAACAATCATAATGTCATCCCAAATTACCAACAGAAGCAGATGATGCCTAGGATTCCAACAAGAACATAATATAGACTGCCAGAATTTTTCTGTGTTTTTGTTTCATTTAAAGTCTTACTATACCAGCAGCACTTGAGATTCTTACCATCTTTTACATTGATCATTGATATACAAACCAAAGTCATACTACAATATAGAACCCTAGATAAAACTCCTTGAATTCCTGAACTATTTTAGGGAAAATATCAAATCCCTACAATGAAAATGTATCACTTAAAAGGAGAAAAGATCTCTCTAAAAGCAAATTTATCAAGATATTTAGGTTTTAAAAGCAAAACGCCCAAAATCCCAACTAACGAAATCATCAAAAAAACATACTACTAGGGCAGGCAAATAAACTTGTGTTACAAGTAAGCTCCATCTGATAGCTAGGAAATTCAGGTCATGTGGTTGAAAGTGATTGATGATCATGGAAATCAAACCAGAAGAAGATAGAATTAATAAAATTGGAATCGATAGAAGTAACCTAATCGCTGTGATTGAGTGAGTCTTCTCGGTGTCAAGTTACCGAGTTGATGAACGATGCCTGATGAGCAGAAGTCGGTGGCTTGATGGACCGCCTGATGAGCAAAAGCTGACCAGTTAAGTCATGGTTTTCTCGATTAAGCCGGTACCAATGAACACAACTAATATATCAGTTTTCCACTATTTTACTCAAACCATCCACTATTATTTACCCAATATTACCCATCACATTTTATTTCATTGTGTTGATCCAACAAAATCAAACTAATTTAATTTTCCCTTATTAAACTAACAACAGGTTAAAGTTGATAAATGTCTAAATGAAATTGTTTGTTTTGGAGAAATTGGTCAGAAATCCAATCCTTTTATTAGTGTCTTATTCATTGTATTTTCATTTCCTGTAAAATACTCATCGGGTTCTTTAAATATGATTTATTTTAACAAATCCAGCTAAAAGACGATAAAAAATGAGTTAATTGATCAGATCAGCTAAAAAACGAACCTAGGTCTGCTAAAACGGACCCAGTCAATTAAAAAATTTGCAAATCTATCCTTTTTTGTCTTTTAGTTGGGCTCGTTAAAAACGGACACGATTTAATGGACCTGGTGGGTACTTTGCAAAAATGGGTAGAAGACCAATAAGGAGGTTGGGTTTGTTCATCAGGGCCAATTTCTCTTGTTTTGGCTAAACTGATAAACATCTGAATATATATAATTATACATTGTTAGACTTAGGTTCCGGTGAGACCATGTTGTTTATGTTAGACCGTTGAAACCAACACTTTTTGTATGAAACTTCACAACAAAACACTGTGAAAGTTAAAAAAATCAAACAATCATCATAAAAACACTATAAATGTTACGTTCACGGTGTTTTTGAGGTGAAAGTTCGAGTTTTTTTTACCTTCACAACATTTTTGTTGCGAAGGTTCGAATTATTTATTTGTTTACTTTCACTGTTTTTAGCTGTGAATGTTTCGTTTTTTACTTTTTTGATTTCTTTTCTTGATAGTGTTTTTTAGTATGTTTTTCCGATGAATGTTCGAATTTTTTTAACCTTCACTGTGTTTTGCTGTGGAGTTTCATGTAAAAACTGTTGGTCTCACCGATCGTGAAAATAGCTTAGTCTCACCGGAACCCAACTCTACATTGTTATGCTTAAAATTTCAACTTACATAAGTAAGTTTAAGTAAGATGTCATGATTGAGGAATAGAACAAAAAAGAAAAGCAAAAGGATGTTAGTAGATTTACGAGGAGGTGGAGTTTTAATCATTTCCAACATACTGTAGCCATGATTTAAACGACTCAAGGTGTTCTAGAAAGCCAACACACATAACTACAATCTTCATGTTTTGAGTTTTTGCAAATTCAAAGTTAATCTGGACTAAAATCGACGCTGGAATCAAAAGAATAATAATGAACATATAATAAAGATAATTAAATGGCTAAGTTATCACCTAAGGGTTAAAAGATGTTGAAAAGGACATAAATGGCAATTAAAAGCATATTTTGAAAAAACAAACACCATTTAAATTTCAGCAAAAACCCTTAAATACATAATTACGCATCTAAGACCGCTATGTTAAAATGGAGGGAAAAAAAAGATTTTAACAACAAATTACTTCAACAACTATGACATCTTATATGCTAAACTAGATAAAAAGAATTATAAAAAATATATAAATTTAAAGAAATTTTTTAGACATTGTTTGTCAAAAATAATTTAGCTTATAAGAGCATCTCCAACAGCTTCTTTAAATTAGAGAAAATGAAGTTTTTGTTTTCTAAAATTCTCCAACAGCTTCTCTATATGGCTCTCTAAAATAGAGAGAACTTGAAAAATCTTCAAATTTAGAGAATTCTCTATAATTTAATGTGTGGAGAGAAAAATCACTTTTCTATTCATTTCCACCAATGAAATTGCTTGATTATTATTTTATATAAAATATTTCTAAAAAATGTATTGGAATGATAAATTTATAGAATATTTTAATAATATAATAGAAGTCGAAGTCTCTAAAATAGAGAATTTTTTTTTTGGGAAGGTTCACATGGACTTTGGCCAGATTACATAATAGAGAATTTGTTAGAGCTAAATATAAATCGTTTTAAAGATTTTGACTTTTAAATCCCTATTTTAGAGAAACTATAAAGAAACTGTTGGAGATGCTCTAAGCTAACTTATTCTTTTAAGTAATCGCTTAGATACGTATGACTTATTGATAAGCTACTTGGAATAGTTTATAAAAAGCGTTTTAACTCTTTTTCTTTGCAATTATAAGGCTGCAAGCAGCGGTGAGCGGGTGAAGAGCAGGTATGGGGGAAGCTAGAGGAAATCCAACCGGCGGGCTCAACACCTTTGCGGTCTCACCACACCGCCAACGAACCCGTGAATTGTGTGTGTGTGTGTGTGTTGTGTGTGTTGTGTGAGGGTTGAGAGGGTTGGGTAAAGGTTGTAGAGGGTTATGAGAGGGTTGAGAGAGAGTTGGAGAAAAGTTGATGTGGCACTGATGTGGCAGTGTTAACTCGAAGGGCTCAGAGGGTTGGCTTGTGCAGCCTAAGGGCTTCGACCTCGGGCTGCATGCTTTAGCAGTCGGGCTTCGGCCCAAAAATTACCGAGGATTAGTCTGGGCCCAATGTGGTCTGGGATACCTCTTCCAAAAAAAATTATAACCTTGATTGATATTAATTTTTAGGGTTTTAGTTCCTCAAAATGTATCCAAGTTGTCACCTTTTGCTATTGTGTGTATTGTACTTTAAAAACTACCATTTAATACATCAAAGTTTCAAAACTTACCATTTCATATATTGTGACCTGCTATCAATGGTTACCAACCGGTCACCCCTCTCCGGCGACTTTTCCGGCCATCCGGTCATCTTCTCCGTCGACATTCCGGCGACTGCACCACTCCGGCGACCTCAACCATTTTCTCCACCACCCACCATCGCTAACCTCTCCCTCTCCATCACCCACAACCGCCAACCATCATCTTCTCCGGAATGAAGCTCAAATCTGATATCATCTTCTCCGGAATGAAGCTTATATCTGATATCATCTTCTCTGGAATGCACCGCTCCAGTGACTTTCCAGCGACCCATTTTTTCCGGCGACCTCAACCATTTTCTCCGGCGGCCTCCATCTCCCTATAATTATCTAGTTAATCCAACCTCAAGTTAACCCAACCACTTTACGAAAGTGCTAAGTGAAGACAACCTATACGAGAACCGCGGACGTGAAGCGGGTCTAGACGGTTTATACGCGACCCGACTCGCGTCACCCACAACGACGGACAACGGTTAACCCTGACGACACTTAGCGAGTCTAACAACCCTAGGCTAACCCGACTTAAACCTAAATAAATATATAAATATTTATATATATATATATATATTTTTAATATAGAATTTTAATAATTATAAACGTATATACATATTTAAAAGATAACAAAAGAAAAAGCTGCAACATCAACGTCAACCTCCTCGTACATCTTTTATATATATATATATATATATATATTTAAAAGTTATAAAATATAATTTATAAACATCAATAACAAACAACAGCATCATCATCAACGTGTATATATATATATAAACTCTAAAAACTTATAACTTAACAAACATCATCTTCCTCAACGCACACTCAACCACATCGGCGGCAGCCACGGCGAAAAGCCGCTGCCACCACCGTACTCCGCTACCGGACAGCAGCCGGCCAAGGCCAACCGCTGCCGGAACGGCCGCCGGGTCAGCAGCAACGGCGGCTACTGCCACCGCAGCCCCGTCGCACGACAGCAACAGCAGCAACGGGTTAACCCGCCACCACCGCCGCTCCAACTCAACACCGGCTGTGGCCGGTGATAAAATCAACAAGAAAACCGCCAAACGCCGCCGGCTATGGCCACCACCACCCCGCTGCCGGAATTACGCCGGTAATAAACCGGCCACCGTACACCACCACCGGCCACGATACAGCCTAACTCGCGAGAAGAAAACAACGAAAGCGTAAGGGGGGGATCGAACATATACCTTACACAAAGAACACGAAACCTAATTCGTAACTCGTCCCGTTCTCGGTCTCTCTCTCTCGCTCGCTGGCTGTCTCTTTATCTCTCTGAATTTCTCTAGTCGTTTCACTCTCTCTCTCACCCTGAATTTCTGATTTTCCATAAGTTTGAAAGTGATGATAAGGCTAGACTAGGTCTAAGGGTTTTTATAAGTCAACTAAGCTGATCTCTACCCTATCCCTAACCATCCTAATCCAAACCCAACTCAAATTCCCCTATTTAATTTATCTGATAACACTAATAATAATAATAATATTAATAATACTAATAATAATCACTAGGTAGATAAATACTAACTTAATTAACTAGCTAATTAAGGGGATTGGGGTGTTACAACTCTCCCCCACTTACTAGGATTTCGTCCCCGAAATCAGCCTGAGAAAAGCTCCGGGTACCGCTCCCGTATCTCTGCCTCGAATATCCGTATATTTTGGTGGCTTCTAGGTGACTTATCTGCTAGGCTGCATGCCAATCCGATCCTCTGGGACTACATTCGAAAATTCACTAACGACACGCACCTATGCATCTAACAATTCCCTTTTCTTCTATCTGACCACCAGAAACTAAATCCAACCTCATATACACCTAGTACCATATCCTACGACATGCACTAACGCATACTCCACCGTACTGCTCTAGGATCATAGTCAACCGACTAAGTCTTCTAACGAGCCAACTGCTCTCCACACTGACTCTATAGGTTTAACTAACCTATAGCGTAATCCAACTCTAAACCAACTTTTTGGGCTAAATCCAACCTATAGTGAACCCAAACCACGCAACCAAAATCACAGTTTTTAGGGATAGAAATCATGTTGGATGATATCAAAAAAGAAAATATACTCTTTTAGAAATTGCGAATCTTTACCGGTATCGTACGTTACAAATACATTTCTAAGGCAATATGAATTTACAAAATGTATGATATCGACAATTGAAATTAGAACAATGACGCGGTGAGGAACGAATCGGTCGGTTGCAAGCAATTCGTACCGAGTTAAAAGAAGGTTTAAATGCACATAATTACAAGTAAACGATGTCAACCAATCATGAGTGGAAAGGATACACGGTAGGGATGATTGAATAATCAAGCATTAAGCAACCGGGGTTAAATGAAATCTTAAATTTTCATATATCCATGTGTAAACGATGCATGTAATCGAAATGAAATAAGATATCCGTACAACAAATCCATCATAGACGTAGAATGTGAATTTTATACTCATGGCTATTAGAAATTCGAGTCGTACTATTTTCAGTATTTTACACACTTAGAAATGAAACAATTTAACATATTTTCGATGGTTTCTGGGAAAGCATGTCTAAACGGAAGTTTTAGATCAACGTCATAGGTTTCCAACGAATCAAGAATCAACTGAATCGGGTTTAAAATGAAGCCCGGTACGAATTTTTGAAAACGGTTGTGCTGCTCTCGTCTAGAACAGGAGCTGTTTCAGAAAACTTAAATTTTGGACACTTTAGCATAAAAATTACAGGTTGCTCGTGTGACAGTAATTTGTAGTACACCGCTGGGGGTTTTTAAAAAACGTATCGTATGACTAAATCCGATAAACGAGCAATTAGTTATGATTTTTACAAGTAACATGAAATTTTCAGAAAGAATTTCCAGCAGCTTTTAAATAAATATAATGTGATGTTTCTAAATGTAAAATCGAAAGAAGACGTCCGATCAGCGAACAACAAAATGAACGGAATCACACAATAACTTTGTTGAACTAAATCACGAAACGAATAGATCGAATGACACGAATGAAACGTAAAGAGTTCGTACACATATGTAACATATCACATAAACGCAACATAGGTTAACGATCGAATATACATGTACAACTGAGGAACAAGGAATCCGCACCGGTGCTCATAATCCACCGAGTGTAATTAAGCAGTCTATTTAGACAGCCTTATTAGTCCCTATCGGTCGAACGATTTCCTACGGTCACTACTCCGAACACCCAACAAGGGCCACTTTAGAAACATGCCTAACACGAGGCAATACTTGAATTTACAACTAGGGTGTCTGCCTACACTCACTACCCATCACTAAAGTTCTTGCAACTACCAGTCATTAGTGCGCATGCGACTCTATAGACTATATCCCTTAATCTACTCATGTAAGTACTACAAGCATCAATCAACCTCATTAGTCATCAACAACTAGTGAGACATGTAACACCCGTAACTTCGGTGTAATAACAACTCTTTAATGAGATATGGAATCTAGAATTTTAGATCAAATTATGTATTTTATGGTCTAATGTGTTAGGAAATTCAATTACGAGTCCAACGGTTCTTTCGGGAACGAAAACGGAGCTATAACGAAGAAGTTATGGCCGAAACAAAATTCCACCAAGAACAATCAGATGCTAGCGATCGCTAGCCCTCAAACCTAGCGATCGCTAGGCAAGATTTCCTTGGTTGCTGTTTGTGCTCGCGATCAGGCTAGCGACCCCGAGAGAAGGCAGCTAGCGATCGCTAGGTAGCTGGTGAAGCTGAAAACGGGTTTTAAACCCTTCCAATCTTCATTTTATCATAACTCTCTCATCCCTTGTCCGGTTTTGGCGATTTTTCTTCCTACACTCTCCATTTTCAAAGCTCTTCAAGATCTTGAGGTTGGATCTACACTCGGAGCTAGCTCGATTGGAGAACCACACTTCACCTACCTCATCTTCTCCACTCTTCCTTTCACCACCATTGTTGCTTGAAGAAAGGAAAACTCCAAACCCTAGGGTTCTAGTTGGATCTCACTTGGTAAGCTTCAAATAAACCCTTATAGGTTGGATCTATGTGTATAATAAAGGTTATGAACTAATCTAGGGTTCGATTTACTTGATTTAGGTTTGTGCTCGTATTTGACCTAATCTTGGGATTTGGGGGTTTTTATCACAAAACCCTAAGGTGAGTTGCTAAAACTATTTTGTTAAAACTGAGAGCACATCATCTTGATGATCTTACATACCTTACTTGATTATTGCGGTAAATGTGATTTTGGATGAAATGCCTAATTTGTCAAGTGTGAGGGTTTCCATGGAACGTATGAGAACTATGCTTGTATGAATGACTTGCACTATTGTATTGTATATGTGAAGTAAATTATCGCGTGTTACTATGGTATGTGTTAAATCCGTAGGATTACATGAGGAATGCAGTTATGAGAAATACGTGTATTGAAATATGCCATGAAATGATGCTAAGGGCTTGAGACCCTCGTTTAATGCCTATGATAGGTTGAAATGAATGTATGAGTCTTTTTAGACAGTACAAATATGCCTTCGAAGGTGTCATGATAGAAATGGCATCGAGGTTGATTGAATGTAAATAACATGGACGATCCAACGCAATGTGTCCACACCCAATAGTCTTGGGAGGTCCTGAAATAGGGGCGCACCTATGTCGCCGGCTCTCGGGTGGCTCCGAGATGCGCGGGCCTCGGGAGGTGTCATAGTTGAAATGGCATCGAGGTATTGGGAAGCAACGAATGTAGGGGCATTGGTTGGTGGAAATGGGTCGCTCCCATTGTTTCCGAAGATAATAATAAATCGGTTTAACATGCTACTTCCGTTGTTGTATGATATTGTATACTCGCATGCTTTAACGTATTTTATTTGCATAGTGTCATTTATACAACTCACTAGGCTCCTTTAGCCTAACACTTGCTTGGTGTCGATGTGTCTCTCAGGTACTAGGGACGCCGCTCCCAAGTAGGCTTCGGGAGTAGAGTGAGCATCTGGGGGACGTGGAGAGACCGGCTTTCTTGACCGTGAGAATGACCATAGATCAATAACCCTTTTGTAGTCTTTTCCTAATAGGATTTAGACTAATCGGTTATTGTACTTCTTTATTCGATTACAAACGTTGTAATTATACATTACTTATACCCCGTTTTGGGAAGAGCTCACGCCTTGGCGTTACAATTTGTATACCACCATTTGTGCAAATGAAAGTTTTTGTTCGCCCTGATTTTAGGGTGTTACAAGACACACTACACTCCCCTATCGTATCTAGAGCCCATGCAGGTACTTAACACTAGTCACTAATGCTGATCAATACTCACATGGTACATACAAAATCATTTAATCCCATTCAAGCACATCTCAACGATTTCCTACTATCATCGAGTTAATGTGACTCCCAAGACTTAATCAATTCCAAACCCATACAAACGTTTATAGTGGTGCTATTATTTGGGCCCGCGCCACTATAACCGTTCGATATGGTAGCCGGGTCGAGATCACTCGGCAACAATCAAACAAGAACATGCCTCATGACCCTTTCCCGACATACCATCGTACAAGCTTAGTCACGATACCATCCTCAACAGCCCCATTGACTCAACTAATCAGGTAATTAAATAACATTTAACCAAGTAAAATCATACAAGTGTCGTACTTATCGACAACCACTAGTTAGCATGCAAATAACATTCAATATAATAACTATGTATATATAGCTCACCTCCAGCCTAAAGCTCCGCCGATGATTCCGACCCTTGACCCATTATTTGTCCCAAAATCCAGGGTTTAAGTCCAACCACACGCACGCTCGCAAACGTGCGGGTTGATTCTCTTAAACCACGCTCTGATACCAAATTGTAATACTCAAATTCAATAGAACAACCTTTTTATAAAAGAATATCTAATTTATCGTTTAACTAAAAATAAAATTTTAAAACTAAAAATTTAAACCAATACTTAGTCAAATGTTAACAAAACCACGATTTTCAACGAATAAATAAACAAATAACGTCAAGGTCAAGTGCCGTCGGATCATCGAACTCGGAGTCACGCTGGAGCTTTGCCCTTATCATTGCCCGAACTAGCACCTGAAAAAGGGAAACAACTAACGGGATAAACGAAAACGCTTAGTGAGCTAGCGTCACCCACAAACTACAATATCACATGCACACATACCGATATAGGTTCCCAAGCAATCACAAATATCACATATCGCATACATTTAAACCAAGCAAAACTCGACTCTCATGAGGTCATAACACTCCCGTCAGTTTGGACACGGGTCGGCCCCCACAACTCACCAAGGGCATGTGGATTCCCTTTCGCCCGTCAGTTAGGAGACGGCTCGGCCCCCACAACTCACCAAGGGCATGTGGTTCCCAATCCACACTATAAAGTGCACACATACATACAATATCATAATTCATGCATAACGTAACTCACCTTAATTGCAAAAACGTCAAACCACGAACAAATCACAGCAAACCTGGAATAATTTTTAACAATTATAATTATTACCATTATTCACAACAATCCCTATAATTATCTAGTTAATCCAACCTCAAGTTAACCCAACCACTTTACGAAAGTGCTAAGTGAAGACAACCTATACGAGAACCGCGGACGTGAAGCGGGTCTAGACGGTTTATACGCGACCCGACTCGCGTCACCCACAACGACGGACAACGGTTAACCCTGACGACACTTAGCGAGTCTAACAACCCTAGGCTAACCCGACTTAAACCTAAATAAATATATATATATATAGTTTTTTTTAATTTAGAATTTTAATAATTATAAATGTATATACATATTTAAAAGATAACAAAAGAAAAAGCTGCAACATCAACCTCCTCGTACATCTTTTATATATATATATATATATATATTTAAAAGTTATAAAATATAATTTATAAACATCAATAACAAACAACAGCATCATCATCAACGTGTATATATATATAAACTCTAAAAACTTATAACTTAACAAACATCATCTTCCTCATCGCACACTCAACCACATCGGCGGCAGCCACGGCGAAAAGCCGCTGCCACCACCGTACTCCGCTACCGGACAGCAGCCGGCCAAGGCCAACCGCTGCCGGAACGGCCGCCAGGTCAGCAGCAACGGCGGCTACTGCCACCGCAGCCCCGCCGCACGACAGCAATAGCAGCAACGGGTTAACCCGCCACCACCGCCGCTCCAACTCAACACCGGCTGTTACCGGTGATAAAATCAACAAGAAACCGCCAAACGGCGCCGGCTATGGCCACCACCACCCCGCTGCCGGAATTACGCCGGTAATAAACCGGCCACCGTACACCACCACCGGCCACGATACAGCCTAACTCGCGAGAAGAAAACAACGAAAGCGTGAGGGGGGGGGGGGATCGAACATATACCTTACACAAAGAACACGAAACCTAATTCGTAACTCGTCCCCTTCTCGGTCTCTCTCTCGCTCGCCGGCTGTCTCTTTATCTCTCTGAATTTCTCTAGTCGTTTCACTCTCTCTCTCACCCTGAATTTCTGATTTTCCAGAAGTTTGAAAGTGATGATAAGGCTAGACTAGGTCTAAGGGTTTTTATAAGTCAACTAAGCTGATCTCTACCCTATCCCTAACCATCCTAATCCAAACCCAACTCAAATACCCCTATTTAATTTATCTGATAACACTAATAATAATAATATTAATAATACTAATAATCACTAGGTAGATAAATGCTAACTTAATTAACTAGCTAATTGAGGGGATTGGGGTGTTACTACTCTCCCCCACTTACTAGGATTTCGTCCCCGAAATCAGCCTGAGAAAAGCTCCGGGTACCGCTCCCGTATCTCTGCCTCGAATATCCGTATATTTTGGTGGCTTCTAGGTGACTTATCTGCTAGGCTGCATGCCAATCCGATCCTCTGGGACTACATTCGAAAATTCACTAACGACACGCACCTATGCATCTAACAATTCCCTTTTCTTCTATCTGACCACCAGAAACTAAATCCAACCTCATATACACCTAGTACCATATCCTACGACATGCACTAACGCATACTCCACCGTACTGCTCTAGGATCATAGTCAGCCGACTAAGGGGCCGTTTACTTGAACACTTACCCGGTAAGTGCTTACCGGTAAAATTGAACACTATCAACTACCATGTGGTACAACATTTTAGTCTCTTAAAACGGTATCGTATGCAACAATTTACTCGGTAAGCTCTTGTCGGGTAAGAGTTGTGGATCTCACTTACCCGGGTAAGACTTTCGGTCCATGCTATCGCTCTTACCGGGTAAGATTGTAGTCATGTTCATGTTCTCCCCGTAAGATAAATTGACCCGGTAAGTACTTACCGGGTAAGTTCAAGTAAACGGCCCCTAAGTCTTCTAACGAGCCAACTGCTCTCCACACTGACTCTATAGGTTTAACTAACCTATAGCGTAATCCAACTCTAAACCAACTTTTTGGGCTAAATCCAACCTATAGTGAACCCAAACCACGCAACCAAAATCACAGTTTTTAGAGATAGAAATCATGTTGGATGATATCGAAAAAGAAAATATACTCTTTTAGAAATTGCGAATCTTTACCGGTATCGTACGTTACAAATACATTTCTAAGGCAATATGAATTTACAAAATGTATGATATCGACAATTGAAATTAGAACAATGACGCGGTGAGGAACGAATCGGTCGGTTGCAAGCAATTCGTACCGAGTTAAAAGAAGGTTTAAATGCATTAATTTCCATTCCTGACCAAATTGTGGGGAATGAAACTTTTATTTCTACTTGGTTCTTTTTTCCATGCGTTGTACCATCAATGGATGTTAAAATGAAACATCTTTTGTATTTTCAAGTTGGAAAAACATATTTTTTAATATGAAACAATTTTTCATTGATTATATTGGCTTAACCAAACATCATCAATGCATTGCTCATTCCTATTTCCATTCTCCTGCATTCCCATTTTCATTTCCATTCCCATTCCCTGAAATGAACCAAACGCCCCCTAAGTTTATTTGTATTTTGAACTTTAAACTTGCTTTATTTGAACTTAGAACTTGGTTGTATTTGGTTGCTTTTGAACTTGGTTGTATTTGGATGCTTTTGAACTAGATTATATTTGGTTGCTTTTGAACTTAATTGTATTGGGACTTTGTTTTTGTTTGAATTGTATGAAGTATAAACTTTGACCTGTCAACCCGTTTATGACCCACCAACCCGTTTATGACCCATCAACTCGTTTATGACCCGTCAACCCGTTTATGACCCGCCAACCCGCCACTGACCCGCCAACCCGCCAACTCGTGACACGACCCACGACACGACCCTTCACGGGTAAGGGTTGAAGAACTCGACACGATTAACTAAATGGATGAGGTCAGGGTTGAGGTTTCTGATCCTCCAACCCGCCAACCCACCAACCCGCAAATTGTCACCCCTACGAAGAATGATGAATGCGGCGAAGATACATGATAAAGGTGACTACAAAAAATTGAGGAAGATTGTGAGAAAGAAACAAACCAATAAATATACTTCACCTCTTTTTTCTTTTTCTTTCTTTCATTCTTCCATCGTCTAACGTTTATCCAAGGATAATTTTAAAATCCCAAAGCTTATCTTGCTTTATTAAAAAAATAGATTTTTTATATGTTGTATTGTTGAAGAGGAAACTTTTATTATTATTTATGGAAAAAGAGATGAACAATTACCATTTTTGTATTTGAGGATTGTAATTTTAAAATATCATTGTTTACATGATTAATTTTACATTATATTTTTAGGAAAAGGGATTGCTTCAATCGGAAAACAACTAAACAAAGATACAAGTTTAGAATGGTAATTTGATGTGATTCAGATTTTCTATTCAGAGCATTTACCAAGCAATCATATTTTATTTTGAACTGTGTTATGGAGAGCCTCTTAACCATTCTGACCTCTCAACCATTCAGTATCAAATCATTCAGTAATTACCAAACAACCCCTAATTTATTATTGTATAGTAATTAAAAATAATTATTTTGTTTTATTTATACATTATATTATTAGCAATTATTGGTTATTTACAAAAATATTATTAATATACCAACTATTTTTAATTATTATTATTTAATATATTTAGTTATAAAAAATTAAGTCTAAAAACTCAAAAATATTTATGTGAAAATTAAAATCACACATGTTCAAACCGATCATCTTCTTCGACCAAAATCAAAACCTCGGATCATCTTCTTCGACCAAAATCAAAGCGTTAACCTAAATTAAACCTAACACCCAAAAATTTCTCCCAAAAGGCAGCTCTTCTTTGTGTGACGTTGTTTTCTAAAAGACAACTTCTTTTTTGCGATTTACGTAACTTTGCATTCAAATAGGTCTCTCTCCCACAAAACTCTTCCCACACTCTCTTGACCCTCGGCCCATCATCTTCTCTGACCACCGTAGCTCCCACAACCCGAACACCACGTTTCTCCTGCGACTTAATCTTCCCCAATGTACTCTCTCGACCCATCGCCAAAAGTCATCAGTCATAGGAACTTATGGATGGTCTCGATCCAACCACGGGTAGCTTCTATTTCTTTGCACAAACCCCTTTAAACCATCTCTGATCTACAACTTTGACCTCCATAAACGCACAAAACACTGGAAGGATTCCTTGGTTGCGCGAAGTGAGGAACTGGAAAGGGATTATAATACCAATATTCATGTGGGTGGTGCGACAGTCTTAGTCGGAGGCACGGAGCAATGGTGGAGGTGCTTGACGACATTGGTGGGATTATAATACCGATATTAAATTAAAGTAAATTACAATTTGGTCCCTACAATTTAAATAAAAGTACGTCTAATTCTTATAAAAGTTAAAAAATAGACAAAAATATCTCTAATTTTAGGAAAAACTTAACAAAGTTAATGAGAAAGAACGGTTTTTAAAGAAAAATGTAAACAATAAGGACGATGTCACACTCACGCAGGACCAAGATTCATGTAAACCATAAATACATACCTTGGTTTCATCTAATTCCATCCGATATATTGGAAGGAAAAAAATATAGAAAATCTTACTTACTATTGTCACTTTCAAACCAAAAACCCAAATAATATCAACAAAGCAAAACCAACATTCATGGACAGAAAAAGAAGTTAGAAATCAAATTGATCCAACAAAATCAAACTAATTTTATTTTTACCAAAAAGCAAGTTATGCTACTACAAAAAAAACCCATTTCAGTAACACTGTAAACATGTTATATTATCAAGTTGACCTCAAAACTTTGATCAAATCAATGGGCTCGAGTCACATAAGCCACAGAAACAGCAGCAGCTAAAAGGGTGGTTCCAGATGACACCATTGTCCAAAAGCTCTTCCCTTTATTGGCTTCATCAGCAGAGTTTCTAAGCAACTCAACTTCCATCTTCATATCTTCAATTATACTAGCTTTATCCTTAAAAGCACCCTTGATTGCTTCAAGATCTCTTATATGATCTTTCATCTCTTCCTCGATGCCGTTTTCTTGATCGAAATCGCTCATTTCGTCACCATTGGAAATTGTGTTCTTCAAGATACTCAATACCCTCTTCGATTTAGCTTGGGCTAATCCTAATCGACCCTTTGTAGCATTGAATTCCGTTCGGGTTTCCGCTAGTTTCGCCTCTAACGAACCCACTTGGCTCGCCAAGTCTGCACAACGATCCTCCAGCTCGTTTTTCTCTTCTAAATGCTTCCCGTTTGACGTTGTCATCTTCTCCAATTCTTGGCTCAAATCTTGAATTCCCTTTTCCATAGTTGTAATCTTCTGTTTGTAATCCGTTGTGATGGCTTTTTCTTCTTCGAGACCCTTCTGGGCTTCGTCTCTCGAGATCTTAACTTGATCCAATGAAGCTTTGTAGTTACTAACTTCGACCTCTAATCGGTTGAGTTTTTCTTTTTGGTCCGATTTGGAGTTTTCTAGCGACGAAATTGTTTCTTGAAACTCATTTAATTGATCCTTCATCTTCAAGATTTCGCTCTCTGCTTGAATCTTGGCCTCCTCAATTTCGGTTTTCTCCTGAACGATTTGCTCGATTGTAATCTTCTGGTGCTCTAACTCTTTCTTGGCCTCCTCCAAATCTTTCGTCATTGAACTCTTCTCAGTAACCAAACTTCCAATCCGTTCTTCGGTTTCTTTCTTTTCTTCAAGAAGCCTATCGATTTCCGTCTTCGAATCAATCTCTTTCTTAGAGCTTTCATCGTATTTCTTCTCCAAATCAGCAATTTTCTTAAGCAATTCTTCCTCTTTAATTCGCATACTCTCTATCGAATCATTGAGTTTTCCAACTGAAGTCTGCAACTCGTTGTTTTCACTTTCTTGCTTCTTCTTTTCATCTTCGACCACCGTTTTCTGTTTGATTAGCTCTGCGATTTTCTGCTTTGAATCATCAACAACCGAATTCAACTCGACCAAATTCGTCTGAATCGAGTTCTTTTCAGACGTTATTGATTCAATCCGTCTCTTACTTTCTGTGTTTTCCTCAACTAGTTTATCAAATTTCGCCTTTAATTCCGTAAATTCCTCCGAAATCCGATCTCCAATTTTCTCTGATTCAGCCACCTTCAATTCCAACTCACTCACCTCTCGAATTTTCGCATCCAATCGAGCCCTAATTTCATCCTTTTCGTCACAAACACGAGACGAAACAACCCTCTCGTTATCAATCTCAGCCCTAACTTCTTCTAATCTTCTATTCAAATCCGCAATCTCCAATTCCTTTTCGCTCTTCAATCTCTCGATCTCACTCTTCTCGTCCAAAACCGTTCTCATCTCGCTCTCCAAACCCTCGATTCTCGCCTCCATTTCCGCCTTTCCGCTACGAAACCCTTTCATCTCTCTACCTACAACCTCCGCCACTTGATTCACATGTGAATCAACAAAAACCGACACCAATCCTTTCTCAATCTCCACCATAATCGCTTCTTCAGCCACCAAATTCATCTCCGATTTCAACGAATCCTTATCCATTATCGACCGCTTCAACTCCAATTCCAAATCGCCGTTAGTCCGAACCAACGATTCAACCTGTTGACGGCGGTCAACAGTTTCTTTAAGCAGCATTGCGTTGAGTGATTTCAAGCTATCGATCTGAGAATTCTCGGAAGCAGCGTCGTCGGCCATGGCGGTCGGTTGATTTCGATTGATTTTGTTGTCTTGTTGGGGTTTGGTGGTGTCGGTTTGGGGCTCTGATTTCTTCTTTGCCATGATTGAATTGGAGGTTTTTAGTGGTTTGTGTGGAGTTGAGATAGGGTTTCTTGAGATTGGAGATGAAAGGTTTAGGAATTTCGTTAGGGTTTTTTTTGTGAATTTTGTGTGGATGAGGATAAGAAATGAGAAATTGGGGATTTTATTAGGGTTTTCGTTTGGTGTGTTGCCGATTTCTATTCCATTTTCGGTTGCGAAATTCAAAATTTATTGGCCCGGGAATCGAAAAGTACGCGCACTAACGTTTATAAGTAAAATATAAAAATATAAAATAAAATAAAGAGTTCATATGGTTTGTTAAAATTGTTATCCGAAAGGAGATGGTATTTTCTTTTTGGAACACATATGGTTTTCGAACCAACGAACGACTGTCACGAACATATACAGAGAAAATGGAACGGCGGCCTACTAAATTGTCGTTGTCCTGGCCCAGCTTACTAATATGTCGTTGTCGGGCATCCAAGGGCAACCCACTTAGGGATGGCAATGGGACGGGTATTGATAATCCTAGTCCCATACCCTATTATAAAACCATGTCCCATACCCGGTCCCGTCCCGTCGGGTGTCCCATTATCAAATAACCATCGGGGTCACGGGTATTCCCACGGGTATCGGGTATCCCATTTATATTTTTAGTCGATTAAAACTTAGTAAACAAAATTTCATTTATTAGAATTATATGCAAATCACGTGAAACGATGAGTTGAATACTTTTTAAACTTTCATTTTCTAGCAACATAAAAAATATTCAAAAAGTTCATCATTTAACTAAATGTAAGATAAATAAAATCACCATACAAAAGTTTAAACTATTCGTATTTCATGATAATCTAATTTAAATCATTACATAGATCTTAAATTAAAAACACTAGTAATCTTCATTCTTCCATTCTCACACACAAGCCCAAATATATATATATATATATATATATTAATAAATTTGTAATGTATATTATATTAATAATAAAATTATTGAATTATCAATATATATGGTTCGGGGCCGGGTAAATGGGATCGGGTATGGGATCGGGTAAATGGGCGGGTATTGACTTAAACCATAACCGTCCCAATCCCACGAAATTTTTTTGAAAAAATCCCATACCCGGTCCCATAACCAATTACCCGGCCCAATCCCGTCCCAAAAGTTTCGGGTTCGGGGATTCCCATCGGGATCGGGTATTTTTGCCATCCCTAAACCCACTAATATGTTGTTGTCCCGACCCAACTTACGCTGAACATAGAGCCCAACCACAGTCTTTGACTGGGGTGGGGGCGGCCCAGTCCAGCTCAAGAACTGCGTACTCCTAATGCTCTCAAATTAACTCCCATCGAATTCGAATCCGCATAGATTGGGATACCAATCATACCATCCACAAACACACCCCCTCCCTTAGGATATTATTGTCCTTAGGAAGACCAACTAAGCTAGACATGATGTGTAGATGGTATATTGGTAGTGTATCGTGCTTTATTCTATTTGTTTGTCAATGTTGATTTTATTTTAATAATTTTAAAATTATGGATCACCTTATATATAAACTCAATGTTGATATGGTTAAATGTTAGTTATTGGCTAGTGATTAAAAAGTGAATCGTATTATTATATCATACTACTACAGAAAGGTTAATAGACCCCGGTTGTTAGGCCATATAGTGCCCTCTCAGAGAACCGGGTCCTAATAAGCGGGGGTAGCATTGGCTTGTGTAATGGTACCCAATTTTCCAACCGGGTACGATCGATGTAATTGATCCCGATTCTTTGACTTCATCGGGTACCATTAGGGTCACGTAGGTATGGATTAGGCTACTAATATGATAATGGAACTTGATTTTCAATAAGAAAAATCGGGTAACATTAAAGGGGTTTTTTAGTATTTATAAATATCATAGAACCTAAACAGATATTGAAACGATATAACAATGTATATATGTTGATAAACTTCAAACACCCAACTAAACAAGAGTAATTTCAACAAGAGAAACAAAACGTAAAACAAATTATTCAACTTCATAATATGATAATCTAAGAAAACAAAAAATTGTAAAGTCCCAAATCCAAAAACAATATTTTATAAAAATAATTTTGTAAATAAATGAGTCAATTCAAAAATAAAATTTTAAAACTGAAACTTCAACCACTACTTGAACAAATGTCAATAAAACCCACGGTTTTTAACGAATAATAAATAAGTAATAACGTCAAGGTCAAGTGTCGTCGGAACATCGATCTCGGAGTCACGCCGGAGCCTTGCCCTTATCATTGCCCGTGCTAGTACCTGGAAAAAGGGGAAATAACTAACGGGGTAAGCGAAAACGCCTAGTGATGTTGCACGCACACATACCGAAATAGGTTCTCAAGCAATCACAAAACATCACGTAGCACGTTATACAATCCATACAAAACTCGACTCTCATGAGATCATAAACTCCCATCAGTTTGGACACGGGTCGGTCCCCACAACTCACCAAGGGCATGTGGTATCCCTTTCGCCCGTCAGTTAGGACACGGGTCGGCCCCCACAACTCACCAGGGGCATGTGGTTCCCTATCCACACTATAACGTATACATGATACATGCAACATAACAATTATAAGTAGTGTAACTCACCTTAGTTACGGAATTACGCAAGCACAAACAAATCACAGCAACCTGGAATAATTTTAACAGTTATAATCATTACTATTATTCCCATCAATCCCTATAATTATCTACTTAATCCAAACCTTAAGTTAACCCAGCCACTTTATAAAACTGTTAAGCGAAGAAAACCTATACGAGAACCGCGGACGTCAAGCGGGTCTAACGGTTTAAACGCGACCCGACTCGCGCCGCTCACAACGACGGACAACGGTTAACCCCGACGACACTTAGCCAGTCTAACAACCCTAGGCTAACCCGACTTAAACCTAAATAAATATATTTATGTATATATATATAGTTTTTCTTTTAAAATATTAATAATAATTATATATATGTATATTTAAATGTTAAAGAAAACATAAAAAAACCAACAACAACTAACATCATCATCTTCATCGTACGTCCACTTCCTCATAATCAACATCATCATCTCCAAGTACATCAATAGCAGCAGAATCGCGTCACCGACCAAGGCCGGTGCACCGATTGCCACTACTAGACTGCTGTCTCCGCATCCCCACTCCGACGCACACGACCGCCGCTGGCCGGTGCCGTCGAGAGCCCTAATCCGCCACCATCGTGGCCTGAATAAACAGGGGTCGCCGGACGGCGACCTTAGACACCGACCGCATCTGCTACTACTACCACGCAGACTCCGACGGCTCGCCGCCACGTCTGCAACCACGACGGTTGTTCGCCGTCGCAACCACCCACCCCTCCGCACCAGACGTGACCACAGCCACGCCGGTGGCTATGGCAGCCTCTCACTACGCCAATCGACGCCGCATTAGACACGGTTGCTTACCGTCGCCGCTGTGCAGATCACCCGACTCACCACCACGTTGCCGGCCACGCCCGGCGCATGTGGTCACACCCAACAACCGCAGGGAACGAAACAACCCCGGGGCCACGATAACTAGATGAGAGAAGC
Source organism: Centaurea solstitialis (assembly GCA_030169165.1). Taxonomy (NCBI): domain Eukaryota; kingdom Viridiplantae; phylum Streptophyta; class Magnoliopsida; order Asterales; family Asteraceae; genus Centaurea; species Centaurea solstitialis. The sequence continues at coordinate 60,093,299 of CM058042.1, read as the reverse complement.
TTACCTATGCGTACGTTAACCGTGAACCACCCTCTCTCGTGAATCCTACTACTCCGGTGGTCTTAACTTCGGCGAAGTTTCCCCTTTCCGGCAGCAAAACTCAAGGCACACTTAACTTTCTCTCTCTCTCTTTTCTTATCAGCTATGGGAATAAAAAGGAAAAGCCTAGGGATAGGGTTTTTAACCTACTATTGTCCTTATCCTACTCCATCTAGTTATCTAATAAAAAATTACCATTATCTAAAAGGAAATAATTAAAAATAACAATAATAACAATCATTATTTTAAATAATGGGGTGTTACAACTCTCCCCCACTTACCAGGATTTCGTCCCCGAAATCAGTCCAAGAAAAGTCCCTGGTAACGTTCTCGCATTTCCGCTTCCAGCTCCCAAGTCCACTCGGAACCCCCTTTCGATACTGCCACTGAACCTTCACTATCACTATCTCATTGATTACCAGCTTTCTCACCCTCCGCTCTAGCACCTCAACCGGCCTCACGATGTAAGTCAGGCGCTCGTCCACCTGAATATCATCTAAGGCACGGCACTATCTCCCCTAGTTGTCTCTGCTGCCCTTCGCGGTACACGATGAGCTCTCTGGATGCGGACCAGTTGTTCCACACAGTCTACAGTACCTCAACTGCGAAACATCTAGTCTACACCTACTATCACGCCTATCCCGCTCACGAGGGTGGGGGTCAAGTCAATGGCGGTAACATCCTCACAAACTCGCACCTCTCCGGCCGCTATGTCTATTGCTAAAGGTCTGGCTAAGCTACCCACTCTAACCGAAAGTCCTTACAAAACGCATTCGATACAAAAGACCAAGTGGCTCCCGTATCGAATGGAACCAACGCGGGTTTCTTATTTACAGGGAAAACGCCTAAGTTAACAGCTTAAGTTTCAACCACCAGATAAGCACATACACACAACTACGCTACTAGTTCAGATCTCAAAATATATTAAGGCTAACAACATAACTAAGGCGTACCTGCAACCACATCGGGATCCGCCTCCGTCTCCTCGGCCGTCAGCTGAAACACTCGACCACGGCCGCTAGCAGAAGACCCGCTCTTTTTGCCCGTCGAACCGTCGGTGATCATCAATGGAGTGGAAACCGGTACCGCCGCTACTGCTGCTCCAGCCAACTGTGGGCAGTTGGGTTTGATGTGCCCCGGCTGGAAGCAATGAAAACAAGTCCTAGGTTCGACCCTACACTCCCGACTTCGATGACCAGGCTTCCCACACTTGAAACACACGGGCTCCGACAACTGACACTCCCCTGAGTGGTTCTTCCCGCACTTAGGGCATCCTGGATATCCCTTACTACCGTCGCTCCTCTGACCCTTGGGTTTCTTCACGGGCACTGGCTCTTGCTCCGCCTTCCTCTTCCCCTGCAGCTGCTCCTCGAGATACAGCTCCCGAGCCCGCGCTATCTCCACCATGTCTTTGAAAGTCTTACACATTGTTGTGGCCACGAACTCCCGGATCTCCGTCTTCAGCACCTGGCGGTACCGATACTTCTTCACCTCCTCAGAACTCACGTAATCGGGGCAAAACAGGGACTTCTCCAAAAACTGGGTGGTGATCTCGTTTACCGTCTCCGTAGTCTGCTTCAAATTCATAAACTCTGTCGTGATCCTCTCCTTCTCGATGCGCGGTGAAAACTCCTCATCAAGCAGCGCCTTGAACTCCTCCCATGTCATCGCACTGATCTGCTCCTCCGTACGGCTCTTGAGGATAAGCCCCCACCAGTCCTTACCCGCATTCCGAAGCAGGTTTACCGAGTAGACCACCTTCATACCTTCTGGGAAGCCACTGGTGCGGAAAGTACCCTCCACAGCGGCAACCCATCGGTAGCAGGCGATGGGGTCCTTCTTACCCTCAAAGTGGGGTGGCTGGCACGCCATGAAGTCCTTGAACGTGCTAGCCCGGCCCTGTCCCTGGCTGGTACTGCCCATCCCCGACCCACGTGCAGTGAAGGCCGCCTCAATCCGCTCGTCCACGGCCACAAGAAGCTCGTCTTTCATCTGTGCAAACAGCCCTGGCAGAATCTGATATAGAGTCTTAGTGACCCGCAAGGCTATGACGTCCCTCAGATCTGGAGTCTCAGGCTCCTCAGTAGTCGATGTTCTCCTCGTGTTCACTATACTAAAGGTTTACGAAGAATTATGGCTTAATACAGATCTATAAAGCGCAGTTCAATACTCATAGCTATATACGACTACGACCCCGAATCTACCCAAGCTCATGTATATATCTATATCCAGCCCCAATGCGCATGCCACCTATAGACTAGATCCCTAACTATACACAAGTGGTAATAACAATTATACTGCTCAAACAAATCCCAACCATTTACCCAACTACCGTCATTCAATTGAGATCCCCAGGATTTAATCAACTTCAACTTTTACACTGGAGTTTATAGTGGTACTAGTATTTGGGCCCGTACCACTATAACCTATCCAAAACGATCACCGGGTTGAGATCACTAGGCAACAATCAAACAAGAACATGCCTAGTAACCCCTTATCGGCTACTCGAGGTGTTTGAAATTGAAATTGATACCATCCTAAATTAACCTCAATTAAATAACTTTAGCAAGTAAAAAAACAAATCATCACGTAATATATATAGCTCGCACATTTAACAAATTCACATTTTAATCATGCGAATGGCATTCCATACGTATGCTCATATTAGCAACTTATTGTTTAGCATGCAAATAACGTTTAATACAATAACTAAAGCTCACCTCCAGCCTGAAGCACCGCCGATGATTCCGACCCTTGACCCATTATTTGTCCCAAAATCCCGGGTTTAAGTCCAACCACACGCACGCTCGCAAATGTGCGCGTTGATTCTCTTAAACCACGCTCTGATACCAAGTTGTAAAGTCCCAAATCCAAAAACAATATTTTATAAAAATAATTTTGTAAATAAATGAGTCAATTCAAAAATAAAATTTTAAAACTGAAACTTCAACCACTACTTAAACAAATGTCAATAAAACCCACGGTTTTTAACGAATAATAAATAAGTAATAATGTCAAGGTCAAGTGTCGTCGGAACATCGGTCTCGGAGTCACGCCAGAGCCTTGCCCTTATCCTTGCCCGTACAAATACCTGGAAAAGGGGAAACAACTAACAGGGTAAGCGAAAACGCTTAGTGAGCTAGCACTAATTATAATTATGATATTGCACGCACACATACCGAAATAGGTTCCTAAGCAATCACAAAACATCACATAGCACGTTATACAATCCATACAAAACTCGACTATCATGAGGTCATAAACTCCCGTCAGTTTGGACACGGGTCAGCCCCAACAACTCACCAAGGGCATGTGGTATCCCTTTCGCCTGTCAGTTAGGACACGGGTGGGCCCCCACAACTCACCAAGGGCATGTGGTTCCCTATCCACACTATAACGTATACATGATACACGCAACATAACAATTATAAGTAGTGTAACTCACCTTAATTACGGAATTACGCAAGCACGAACAAATCACAGCAAACCTGGAATAATTTTAACAGTTATAATCATTACTATTATTCCCATCAATCCCTATAATTATCTAGTTAATCCAAACCTTAAGTTAACCCAACCACTTTATAAAAGTGTTAAGCGAAGAAAACCTATACAAGAACCGCGGACGTCAAGCGGGTCTAAACGGTTTAAAACGTGACCCGACTCGCGCCGCTCACAACGACGGACAATGGTTAACCCCAACGACACTTAGCCAGTCTAACAACCCTAGGCTAACCCGACTTAAACCTAAATAAATATATTGATGTATATGTATATAGTTTTTCTTTTAAAATATTAATAATAATTATATATATGTATATTTAAATGTTAAAGAAAACATAAAAAAACCAACAACAACTAACATCATCATCTTCATCGTACGTCCACTTCCTCATAATCAAGATCATCATCTCCAAGTACATCAACAGCAGCAGAATCGCGTCACCGACCAAGGCCGGTGCGCCGATTGCCACCAGTAGACTGCTGTCTCCGCATCCCCACTCCGACACATACGACCGCTGCTGGCCGGTGCCGTCGAGAGCCCTAATCCGCCACCATCGTGGCCTGAATAAACAAGGGTCGTCGAACGGCGACCTTAGACACCGACCGCATCTGCTACTACTACCACGTAGACTCCGACGGCTCGCCGCCACGTCTGCAACCACGACGGCTGTTCGCCGTCGCAACCACCCACCGCCTCCGCACCAAACGTGACCACATCCACGTCGGTGGCTATGGCAGCCTCTCACTACGCCAATCGATGCCGCATCAGACGCGGTGGCTTACCGCCGCCGCCGTGCAGATCAGCCGACTCACCACCACGTCGCCGGCCACTCCCGGCACGTGTGGTCACACCAAACAGCCGTCGGGAACGAAACAACCCCGGGGCCAAGATAACTAGAGGAGAGAAGCTTACCTACGCGTACGTTAACCGTGAACCACCCTCTCTCGTGAATCCCACTACTTCGGCGGTCTTAACTCCGACGAAGTTTCCCCTTTCCAGCAGCATAACTCAAGGCACACTTGACTTTCTCTCTCTCTTTTCTTATCAGCTATGGGAATAAAAAGGAAAAGCCTAGGGTTAGGGTTTTTAACTTACTATTGTCCTTATCCTACTCCATCTAGTTATCTAATAAAAAAAATTACCATTATCTAAAAGGAAATAATTAAAAATAATAATAACAATAATTATTTTAAATAATGGGGTGTTACAAAAATGTTATTCACCAAACCCTATCAAGCAAGTTAAAATTCAAAAAGTAGATAGCTTTACTGTTATTACAAAGAAACTTCTGTAATGGTACTAACATTTCGAGAGTAAGTTGTGTGTTTTGCCAAAACAAATGTTCCTTTTGCAACAAAGCTCTTAATCAGGGGCGGAACACAACTACCAACATATGGGGGGCCGAAGTATATCATGAAAAAAGATTAGAGATACACGTAATGCATATGTAAATTGTCTTGTATTATGATATTCTATATCTAGTTTTAGAATAACTTGTTAATGTAAAATCAAATATAGGTAGGACTAAAAATCTTATCCACCCTATTTTGTTTACGAGTTAAATTGTTAATTCCATATGATGCACTCTGAAGAATATATGCTTACCTAACAAGGTAAGTAATAGTGTTAAATCTTACCCGTAAAATTCTCTTAAACATTTTCTAAAGTGGAGAAAACAAGAATAAGTTTCTCTAAATTTGAAATTTGAAGAACTCTCCAAAAAATAGTAGTTCTAAAAGGAAACTATTTTTTGTATTTCTAAGAGATTTTTAAAATATAAAATCTTTTATAGAGAGAAATAATATTTTATTAGATATATAATATTATAATAATAAATAATCTGTATTATTTGTAACAAAAATATCTATTGAAATTAAATTTAACCTTGTATAAATACATATGAACAAATAATTATCTATCTTACTTCGAAAGTTTTTATTTGAGAAGAGAAAAATAAATGAATTTATAGTAAAGATTCTTTTGAGACGTTTTAAACTTTGAAAAAAAATTGGAGAGGAAAAAAACTGGCCAAAATTGTTGCGAAAGAGAATCAAAACCATGACTTTTGGTAAGGGGCCAAAGAGTGATAACCAACTAAGCTAAGTGCTCGTATTTGTTCCTCTATGCTATGTATAATATATAGAGTAAATTACATATTTGGTCCCTGTGGTTTGATGGTTTTAACACTCTGGGTCCCTCGATTGAAATAATTATGGATTGGGTCCCTGTGGTATGCGTTTTATAACGCTCTGGGTCCCTCTGGGTCACGCCGTCCATCTTTACGCCGTTAGGCCCATCATGTGCATGACACATGATGGGCATTTTGGTCACTTTACTTTTCAAGGACCAAACTTGTAATTTATTCTAATCTTTTAAAATCCTCATCTTCATAAAATGGAAATACATGAATTTCATGATCCTCATAAAGAAACCCAGATTCATAAATCTGATAAAAAAACCTAGATTCATAAATCTGATAAAAAAACCCAGATTCATCAATCTGATAAAAAAACCCAGATTCATGAACCTTAAGAACCCATATTCATCATTTTCATAAAAACGCCCATATTGATGAACTTTCCAGAAATTCATATTCATCATCTTCATTAAAATACCAAGATTAACAAACCTTTAAGAAACCCATATTCATGATCTTCATAAAAAAATACCCAGATTAACGAACTTTCAAGAAACCCAATTTTCATTATCTTAAAAAAAAAAGATTCCATGTTCATAATCTTCATTAAAAACCCAAATTAATGAACCTTAAAAAAAAAGAGATTCATGAACCTTTAATAAACTCATGTTCACTCTCTTAAAAAAACCCAAATTCATGAAACCCATATACATCATCTTTAAGAAAACCAGATTCATGAAACCCTCTATTTCATCTTCAACACCCTCTTCCAAATCAACTATAAATCAAGAACCCTAAATCAAAATCCCATATCAACCCTATATCAAATTTAGGCAAATCTACTATAAATCAAGAACCCTAAATCAAAATCCTAAATCAATCCTAAATCAAATTTAGGAACCCTAAATCAATCCTAAATAAAGCAAGTTTAGGAAACCTAAATCAACCTAAAAACGAAAGCTGGTGGTGGCGAGGAGATGCTCGATGCGAAGCATCAGGCGGCGGGACGAAGACAGAAGCAGGTGGTGGCGTTGATAGAAGTAGGCAGCAACGGCGTTGGAACCAGGTGGTGGCGTTGATGGAAGCAATAAGTGGTGACGATGGAACGGTGGCAGGATCTAGAAGGTGGAGGCGGTTTTGTGCAAATCTGTCGACGAAGGTCGTGAAGACGTCGTGGAGGGTGACTGGGTGAAGGTCGTGAAGACGGTTCGCTCCTCTCAGATCTAAGGTTGGTGAAGGTGTAGGGTGGTGGTGGTGGTGGGTGGTGGTGGTGGGTGGTGGAGGTCGGTGGCGATGAAGAGGGTGGTGGATGTGGGTGGAGAGGAAGACGGTGGAGATAGGTGGTGGAGGAGGTGGTGGTGGAGATAGGTGGTAGAGGAGGTGGTGGGTATTGGGATGGGTGGTTGGTGATGAAGGATATGATTTCTTGGAGGAGAAGAAGACGTAGGGTTGGTGATGAAGTAGGGTTTAATTTGTTTTTTATTTCTGAGAAAATAATTAATTTAGACAAAAATAATACCATGGTAATTAATTTAGACAAAAATAGACGCCGGTGACAAAAATAGACACCGGACCGCTACGCCGGCCGCTACCACCGTGTATTTGGGCCGCTCTCCGTCGATGCCACCTTTTCCGGCCACTTTTTTTTGGTCCGCTACCCATCCGGCCCGCCATCCGCGGCCTATTCTTGATTGGTCCACGAGAGCTCCACCTCAGCGCCAAGTCACGCCACCTCACCCGCCCCCGCCACGTGGGCCGCTACCAGGCCGGCCGCGAAGAGCGGCCCGAGCCCAAATGGCTTCACCCCATTGGGCCACGTGTCCATCCGATAAGAAAACCCTACCTACTTGTTATTTAATTCAGCCGACACCCACACCCCACCACACCCCTTTCTTCTTCTTCTTCTTTGTTTTTCTTTGTTTGTTTACTGTGGGGACCAAGAACACTTCTTTAATCTATCTTTCTTTCTTGAATCTTTCTTGTGGGGGACCAAGAAGACAAGCTCTTTCACTTATTTAATCTTTCTTTCTTACTTCTAGACACGTGTTTTTTCTTGTGGGGGACCAACAACCTTATTTTAGTTAATTCATACTTAAGAACACGTGTTCTTGTCGGTTGGTGACGATTATTTTAAGAGTAGTTGAGGTCGTGGTGACGATTATTTTACTTATATCATGGCAAATCAAGTAAGTGGCTATATTTTCAGTTGTTTACATTATGTGTTCACGTGTTCTTGTATGTTGTTTACTTGTGTATAAAATTGTTGTTGTATGTTGTTTACGTGTGTATAAAAGTGCTCTTGTATGTTGTTTACTTGTGTATAAAAGTGTTCTTGTATGTTGTTTACTTTTTATAAGTTTTTTATAACCACGTTTTTATAAGTTATTTTTGAACACTAGAAAATTTTGAACACGTGTAAAAAAATGTTGTTTTAACATGTTGGATGGTTTGGATCTAATTGTTTATCTAGTTGTTTTAACATGTTGTTATATTATCTACTTGTTTATGTAGTTGTAAATATTTATAAAAAAAATTTATACTCATTTTTTTATATATAAGTTATTTTTAAAAAGTATATGATTTTTATTAGTGTGTATATCTAGTTGTTTATATGATTTTTACTTGTTTATGTAGTTGATAATTTAAAAAAAAAATTATATAAGTTATGATTTTTATTAGTGTTTATATCTTGTTTATCTAAATGTTTATCTAGTAGATGATTTTTTATTAGTGTTTATAATTAGTTTATCTAATTGTTTATTTATTAGTGTTTAAGAAAATGCACTATTGGCCCCTGAACTTTAAAAAATGCACTATTGGCCCCTGAACTTTAGAAAATGCACTATTGGCCCCTGAACTTTAGAAAATGCACTATTGGCCCACGAACTTAAGAAAATGCACTATTGACCCCTGAACTTAAGAAAATGCACTATTGGCCCCTGAACTTTAGAAAATGCACTATTGGCCCCTGAACTTTAGAAAAATGCACATTGGCCCCTGAACTTTAGAAAATGCACATTGGCCCCTGAACTTTAGAAAATGCACTATTGGCCCCTGAACTTTAGAAAATGCACCATTGGCCCCTGAACTTTAGAAAATGCACTATTGGCCCCTGAACTTAATGAATTTACGATTTTGGCCCCAATACTTTAGAAAAGTACAATATTGATAAAAAATATATAAGTGAACTAATATGTAGATAAAATATGTAGATAATATATAATTGAACCAACATAAATACTTTAGAAAAGACACATGTAGATAAAATATATTATTGAAGTAACATAAATAAGCAAAATTATTTGAATTAAGTTGACATATTCATTAGCATGTGTCTTCACATGTCCATCCAATTAGATATATATATATATATATATAAAGGTGTAAATTATATTATTTATAAATGCATTGATAGTCAAATCCAGGGGCGTACTTACTATAAGCACTCTAAGGGGGTTTAAGGAGGTTGCCTATAAAATGGTAACCGAATGAGAATGGTTTTTAAAATGCTTTAGCGTTACCATTCTCACGGCCTCTTGTGTGGACTAGTGGAATTACCGAGAGGTTTGATAGGTCAATGTAACAAGTTAAAAGTATTAGGATAGAATTATGAAACAAAATCCCGTTTAACAAATGTAAAATTAAAATGCTATCAACATTCAAATGTGGAATTCACAAACGGATATAGTGACAACTAAATTTAATCAAAACGACATATATACACAAATAATTAACTTGATTAAATATATAAGTGAAATAACATAAATAACAAGATATATACACATGTGTCCTCACATGTATATATATTTTATATATAGAGTCAATCTAAAAAGTAAAAATTTTTATATTAGAATTATGAAACAAAATCCCGTTTAATAAATGCAAAATTAAAATGCTATCAATATTCAAATGTGGATTTCACAAACGGATATAGTGACAACTATATTTAATGAAAACAACATATATACACTTCAAATTAACTTGATTAAATATATAAGTGAAATAACATAAATAACAACATATATACACATGTGTCCTCACATGTATATATATATAGAGTATTAGGATAGAATTATGAAACAAAATCCCGTTTAACAACGTTAATATTTTTTTGACATAGGTATTAAGGATTGACTTGACGGTTAGGAGCAAGTACTCGTTATGTTTCAGACATTAGGGAAATGTTAGACGAGGGGCCGATGGTTATTTTTAGGCTTACTCCATTCGGTCCTTGGCTCGACCTGACGTGGAAGACCGGAGATGCTATGCTTGTGAGCAACTTTCTTTCGCGGGAGGTTGATGATTCGGGTGCAGAATTCCAGCAGTTAACCTACTCTATTGGAGATCATGTGCGCCGTTTCGGCCGGGAGGAGTTCATGCTAATCACCGGACTCCCTTTTGGTCCGCTTCCGGACTCTAGCATTGCAGTTGGAAATAGATTGATCAGAAGGTTGTTTCCAGCATCTGTTCCAGCCCGACCGTCACAAGGTCAGGCTTTTCGTGTACGAATGTCGGAAGTTGTTAGGGTATGGAACCAAGAATTTCGCGGCCTACCTGACGAGGACAAAGCGCGCATAGCGCTTATTATGATGGTGGAGTATGTGTTTCTAGGAAAGCAGGCAAAGCAATTTGTTTATGATGAAGTTATCTGTGCACTCGACGATATCAATGGGTTTTCTGAATATCCATGGGGATCGTTCGTATGGGACTACACATACAAGCAAATGAAAGGCGCTTTTAGCAGACGGAACCCAGTTAGCAACAAAATGTCACTATCTGGATTTTTACTCGCTTTTAACGTAAGTTACATTAATAATTTGACTTATATTTATTATAATCGTTTTTCTTAATACTTGTTTTAGACTTAGATATTTTTGTTTCTATAACTACAGATTTGAATTTTAGAGATGTTCCCTGTCTCTGAAAGGTGTTTTAGTAGGATCGATGATAGACATCCTAGGGGAATTCGTTGGCAGAGAAAGGTTAGGAGTCTGGCATATAAACAAGTTGGTGCGTTTTTTCGCTTTCCATCGGTATGTTCTACTGATATATACTCAATTACGAGAAGCTTTTTTAAATTAGAGTTTGTTTTATTATTATGTTAATTTATCATGAGTTTATTTCCCATACTAGCGCTCGAGGCACCCACACCAGACGCTTATAGCTGATGCGTTCGAGCTTCAGCAGGACTGGTATGCAGTTAGCATTGATTGGTTTCGTAACCCTTTGAGCATTCGGCCGTCAAAGAGGCTTAGAGTATCGGATGTGGAGCCTTCCGATGATGATGATGGTGATGGTGATGATGATGATGGTCATGGCGATAATGGTGGTGATCCTCAACGGGGGGATGCAGGGGCGGGTCCTAGTCATCAGTACCAGTCCACAGATGCGGGGGCGGGTCCTGGTCATCAGTACCAGTCCACAGATGCGGGGGCGGGTCCATATGTGGACGATTTTTTCCAGGATAGATGGACTCAGATGGATGACCTAAAGAAAGATGTCGGGTTCATCAGTGAGGAGCAGAGGAAACAAAGGGATGATATTGATAGGATTACGAGAGATATCGAACAATTGAAGGTAAACGATGAACCAAATTTAAAGCTTTCATATAATCTTATTTGTTATCGACTAACACATACATTTTTTAGATGTCTGGACGACATTCGTATTCTGCACGGATCCATATGCATGGGCTGGACAATATTCTATTCAGCATCGGATCCATGGGCATCGTCGTGTTACGGACACGGCTTACCCTACACACGGCAGCCGTGTTGGTCTTGTAAGTTTTATATGCGATTCATATATTTATTTTCTATGGTTTACGTTATAGTTTTAATTGTATTCAATTTTTAATTTCAGGATGAGTCATGGCGTTACGTTTTTGACAACGCGGTCCAATTCTTACTTCTCTCGTATTCCTGGCGAGCAGGAGATTCGCATGTCAACGCCGGTGCCAACCGTTTTCGTTCAGCGTTCGCTGGCATGTCAGCGAGATTCAGCATGTCCGCCGGTGGCCCACCGTGTCTCGCCGGAGATTCAGCATGTCTCGCCGGTGGCCCACCGTGTCTCGCCGGAGATTCAGCATGTCTCGCCGGTGGCCCACGTGTCTCGCGGAGATTCAGCATGTCTCGCCGGTGGCCCACGTGTCTCGCCAGAGACTCAGCTTGTCTCGACGGAGGTACGCCAGGCTATCCCGTCTAAAAAGAGTCCCCGTCCTCAGAGGGATATAAAGCCGGCACCGTCCATCTGCCCTCCGTACACCGTCGGGAAAGCAAAAAAGATGCTTGATAGTACGTACAGACCGACGTTTAAACCCTCTTGGCGGTCTACTACTACTACTACTACTGCTGCTGCTGGTACTTCTACTACTGCTGATGTTGCTGATGCTACTGCTACTACTACTACTCTTTCGCATATTATTAGTCTCTACAGGACAGGTCAACTGGATCCTATGTATATATCATGCTACCTATCGAATGCAGTAAACCGTAGTTTTTGGGGCACTTTGCTAGGGTTTGAAGATAGCGGGTATCTGACAGATCAGGTTAGTAATTAGTCATTTCTGTATACAATTACAATTAATTATTTCCTTATTTAACGATTTATATTATGCTTTCAGCACATCGACGCATGGGTCACCCGCATTATGGATGTACGACCCAGATCAGCCGATTGGGCTGTAATGATGTCAGGGTTCGCAGGATTGATGAACCTCCAAGGGGGCAAAGAATTGGCGAAGTTGTGCGTCGGGGGGAGTGGCTCATACGTAGGATGGGACACGTTGGTTAGGGTAAAATTTTGTGCCTTATATATATTATCTGAAATATTTCTAAACCTTATATTTATTTATGTCTTGTTTTCAACCTGTGATATTATCAGGTTTACATTCCGATATGCATGCATCCTAAGCATTGGATCCTAGGAGATCTAGACTTGATGACTATGCGTATGGCTGTGTACGATAGCTATCGTCATTCTGGTCTTAAGGGTGATGTGGATGCAAAGCCCCACGGAATTAAAGAAGGGTCTGCTAGACGTGTTTAGGGAGCTCAATCATCATACCCGGGTCGAGCAAGCTAGAAACTTGTCATGGTACACACCATCCGGTATACCACAACAAAATGGGTCACTTGGTGATTGTGGTGTATGGGTATGTCGCTTCCTGGAGGATTTGATAAGCGGTAGAGCCCCGCGGCTGACGAAAAACGCTATTTCGGAAGCTACTCGGTGGCGGCAGCATATGGCGGTGGAGTTCTATAAGTTGAGGATAGATATTAATCCCGCCGATTTGGAATTATAGTGTTTGTACAGTTTTTTGTTTTTGTACAGTTAGGTTAGACGTTTTTTGTACAGTTTTTTTTAGGCTTTTTAGTTAGGTTAGACGTTTGTTTGTACAACATTTTTTAAAGTCACTTCACAGTGGGATAAAGGACCTGGAAGGTGTACAAGCGCAACCTCTGCAAGCCTCACACACGCATATTCCTAAATTCCTATTAGCAATCGAGTGTCTTCGGTTCAGATACATTGTACCTTCTACCATGGCCCTGGAAACATGGATGCTGGTCCGAGTAAAGATAGGCAACATGATATAAGACCCGCCAAATGCCAAGCATCATTTTTATACGGTCGTTATGGTTGCACCGATACCTTATAAAATTAATGGTTGGCATTTGTAGGATTATCATTTATCGGGTTGCATATCTTTACTCAGACCAGCAGCCATGTTTCCAGGGCCTTGGTAGAACGTACAATGTATCTGAACCACAGTTACTCGACTACGGGTAGGAATTTAGGACTATGCGTGAGTGAGGGTTGTATTTGAAGTTGCGCTTGTTCATCTTCTAGCTCCTTTATGTCACTGTGAAGTGGCTTTAAAAAATGTTGTGTAGTTAGGTTATCAATTGTGTCAACTATATATGTGAATACTTTGTAATACAATATTTTCATTTTAATACACTTAATCTTCTCCCTTCGGGAATACGGGGGACAAAGTCATCAAACTTAGTCATAAATGAATCACGACGAACTGGTGATGCTGATTCACTAAGGCTTTTTACAGTAGACTTTTAAATTCACAAAAAAACACATCCGCCATGACACTCGGCCGATAATAGCGGCTCCCCAAGTATATAAATAGGATGCTCCTATCAACATAAACCTCACAACTCTAATACTTTCATCCATATCTTCAATAACACTTGTCTTTTTCTCTTCCCTCTAAACCGGATATGGCTCTTTCCCTAGCAACTAATCCCACTTATTTCATTGTCCAAATTGAAAAGGAGTTAACAGACCATGACATATTGGTAAGCTTAATTGACCTCTCTTTATTCTCAAATCTCACTCCATTCTTAAAGTTCATATTTTTTTCAGGTAATTCCAGCGCCGTTTGTGTTGATGTGGAAATTGACAGATCATCATAAGTGTCAAATAAGCCACGATGGATGGCACTATCACATGGATATGATGGTCATGGCTCCTGATCGTTTTGTCATGCGTGGTCCTCTTAACCTCGTGTTTGGCGAACACAACATTCGCCATGGCACTTGGTTGAAGTTCACTCTGTATCAAGGTCCACCTCGTCATCTGATCGACAATATGTACGATGTGAAGTTTGATTTCGTGGAGATGTGATTTCTTGTTGGTCTCGTGGATGTATAAGGGCGCCGTTATTGTATGTTTCTTACTTATGTGTGTAGCAAGTTATTGTGTGTTTCTTATGTATGTGTGTTTCTTATGTATGTGTGTCTTCTCTTTTACAATGTAACGTTTGGCCCTTGACCACAATTATGTTAATTGTATGATGCTTTAATACTTATGTGACATAAATAACGGTGTAGTAAACAATATTGTAATTTACGTCTAATAGTACCATAGTAATGACTGCAAACTAAGACAACGGGAAAATAACATAATTAAAGCATTTGAAAAGCATTTGGAATCATATATATATATATAGGTGTTCACGGGTCTTTATTAAGTATTCAATCACTGATTAAAGCTATACTGAACTATCTGAAAAGCAAATGATGTTTGATTAAAGCTATACTGAATTATCGTCTTTTTATGCTCTATATTCACGTGAAAATGTACGAGAGTTACTGTTTGTTCACCTATTTAAAAGAATGCTAAAACGTCTTAATGAGTTTATCAATGACATGATTCACTAAAGCTTTTTCAGACGAATGACCTGAATAGTGAAGTAGTACACTATTGCTTTTAGTAAAAGATGATTGATGCTTCTGCATAATACAGTAAGATTCGTCTGAAAAGCTAAATACTATTGCTTTCAGACCAATAATTCATGTTTGGGTCATAAAATAAGGCTGAAATACTGTAAAACGCTGAAAAGTAAAAGATGACTGACGCTTCTGCATAATACAGTAAGATTCGTCTGAAAAGCTAAATACTATTGCTTTCAGACCAATAATTCATGTTTGGGTCATAAAATAAGGCTGAAATACTGTAAAACGCTGAAAAGTAAAAGATGACTGACGCTTCTGCATAATACAGTAAGATTCGTCTGAAAAGGTAAAACAGTAAGATTCGTCTGAAAACTCAATTGATTCATCCAAAATTTTTTTAATAAAATAAAGAGAAAACATGGCTATAAAAGGGTCTATCCCATGAACCAAATACTCACACCTCTCATACAGTTCTTATCTAGCTCTTACTACAACAATGGCTGATAAATTGCCTTCCTCATCAACAAACCCTAGGTCTCAAAGAATGTCTGGAAACCCTCGTTCCTCTCAATTTGAAAACCCTCCTTCTCAAAGAATGTCTGGAAACCCTCGTTCCTCTCAATTTGAAAACCCTCCTTGTACTCAAATAATGCCTGGAACACTACGTAGGGAAATAGCAAAAAAGGAAGGGGAGATAGCGGCGATACAAGAAGAATGGGTGCGTAAGCGTGGGGAACAAGATATAATTGAAGAGGAGATCGAAACAAGAAGAAGTTCGTTAAAGAACTTCAAAAGGAGATTCGAGCACAAGAAAAACGTGTGAAGGAGGAGTATGTACCTTGGTATCCAAATATGCAACAACATATCAAAGCTAATGAAGACTGGATTGCTTCGATAAAACAACTCTATCCGAATGATAACTAGGGGATCTCAACTATGTTAGATCTGTTGTACTTTGGTATCCCACTGTTATTTGTTATTGTTGTTGTTGTTGTTTCTTTAACTTTTGTGTCTCAACTATGTTATCATGCTTTCAGTGAAATCAATTAAGTTTTATGTCGTTTTATGTCTACTGATTAATGTGTCAACTATATATGTATCAGTTAATTATTAATGCAATACAGTATTGTGTGTTTGTTCTCCTCTTTGTTACTAAAATGTTACATGCTAAAATAAGATACGTTTTATTAATGCAAGCAAAAACTAAAGACATTGACATGGGTTACATATTAAACGGCTAATTAAGATCGACAGTTCCTATTGGCTCTAGTTGACTGCTTCCTCTAGCGGAACTTGGAATCCAAGGACACTGTGAGCTTATATGTCCGTATTCTTCACACCTAGGACACTTCTGCTGTGAACGACTTTCACCACGAGATGGACGACGTTTGGTGCCTTTCGGTCTTCCAACTGGTCTCTTTATTATCAGTGGTGGAAGTACGGTGGGTATAGGGTTTTGTGGATAGTGCCATGTTTCTGCAGGTCCGACTGGCTTAATTACCCCATGGTATGTTGCCTTGTACAATTCGGCCATGTAATAAGCTTGAGTAACCAAATAAAATACATCATTTTTACCCAATCTTTTTGCAACTGTTATGGCATGACCGCACGGCAACCCAGACACCTGCCATTTGAGACATGTGCAATTACGGTGACGCATATCAACTTCAGCGTTATACCCGTAATCGCGGACCTCCCATTTGTCGTAGCCAATTCCATGAGCAGTCCATGTCGCGGACTTTACAATCCTTTTATGGATCTTCTTTTGGGCCCATTCTGTTAGCTGGTGGTTTAACTCTTCTGTAAAATATACAATATACAGTTTTAGAAAATAGTCTATTCGAATTATAAAATAATCATACGTAAAATTAAGATATTGATATTTTCTAAACCTCCTTTACGTCGACGAATAAAGTACCATTCTTGTTGGAATTCTCTAAAGTACTCCATGAGTCCGACAATAGGTAGTTTACGAGCACTCCTTGACAATGCGTTGATGGACTCTGCACTGTTCGATGTCATAATGTTAAAACGTTGTGCAGGAAAGTGAGCCCTTGACCACCTCTCCACCCCAACCTCTTGCATCAATTGAGCACCTTCGGGTACGACAACTTGAAGAATATTCATCATTCGGTCAAACACTCGCGTGGTGTAAGCCTTGCAGGCCTTCCAGTATGGGGTCTTGAATTGTTTTATCCTTGGCGCTCTTGATCTAACGTTCATGACCAAATGTCGACAACACAGGGCATGATGTGCATTTGGAAAAATGGCGGTAATGGCTGCGTTTATAGAAGCAGCTCTATCCGACATAAACACCAACTCTCTTGGCTCGCCGATACATGTTTTTAACTTGTTCAGGAACCATGTCCACTCGTCTGCTGTCTCGGACCTACCGACTCCAAGTGCAACGGGCACAATGTTGTTGTTTCCATCCATGGCCACAACCAAAAACATCGTACCCAAGTATTCCCCCTTCAAGTGCGCAGCATCTATTATAAGGACAGGTCGCAGGTTTTGCAAGAATGTATGGATCTGCAAGAAAATGTGTGTGTTTAGATACTGTATGAGCTAACGAAAATAATAAAATGTTTAATTTATAGAATTTTAACGTACCGCTACACCAAGGGCTACGAAACACCCCGCAAAACGCCCGCTAGAGTCTGTCCTTATTGATGTTATCGTACCTGGATTTGCACGCTCCAGGTTATACAAATACATGGGGAGCCGAGTGAATGACTCTGCATGGCTGCCTCTGATTAACGTTATGGCCTTCCACCTCGCACGCCACGCGGTGGCGTACGGGATCGTAACTCCATACTGTTCTCGAAAATCTTCGGCCATGTCTTTTGGCGTTAGTACTCTGCGGGAATTTCTAAATTTAGTTTTAAAAAAGTTACCCAGCAACCTTTGGTTGGCTTGACGGTGGTTAGGGTTCAACTGGGTCCTTGAACACTTGTGTACATCAACCAAATCTGTTACCATTAACATACCACCACCTCCATAGGCTTTCGCTTTCATGCTCCACTTACAATGATCGCGGGCACATGCAATCTCGTACCTTTTGGTGTAAGACTTTTTCGTCTTATACTCAAATTGTTCTTCTATAAATTTCATTCCGACCTCCAAAATCAATTTCTCTTTCGTATCAAAAACTTTACCAATACTTAGCCTTTGACTACGTCTATAAGGTACGCCTTCATTGTCTTCCGTCGAGAAATCTGGGGTTGGAATGAGAGGAGGTATTCCAAAATAATCATCTAACCCTGGTCGTAACCTGGAGGGTTCCACACCTTCTTCGTTTTCTTCATCTTCTTCGTTTTCTTCATCTTCTTCGTCTGAAAAACCCATGTTCAAAACATGGGATTCATCATCTGCACATCCGAAGAACTTTCTACGCTCGTCTTCGTCTTCATCTTCATCTTCGTCTTCGTCTTCCTCTTCTTGCACTTCTTGTTGTTGATCTTCCTGCGTCTCTGGGACAACTTCTGGGTAACTGTCACTAAGACCATATCCAAAGTCTGCACGATATGAGGTTTCGTGTGACTGTTGGATTTGGGACTCAGTATCCAAATACATTGGTTCTTCGTTTATAGTGTTTGAAGTACCTGCGCCATCACCCTCGCCAGAAACGTATACATCAACGTAAACTTCAGGAGGATCCTCTAACCCGTTTGCATATTGCAAAAATACGCTAACATTTTCATCGTCGGTTATCTGAAATAATTGGCCCTCATGCTTGTAGCAGATATGCAGTTGGCCACTTGATCGGTCGATTTCACATTTCCAGCTACAGTAATTAACCAGATGTTTAAATGTACTGTTTAATTTCACTCTAACACCTTTTCTCACGGTTGCTTCAACGTAATCCAATCCGTCGACGCCTGCAGCCCATTTCCCACCGGAACAAAGGTATAACCTCAGTTTATCCTCACTGGAACTCATTTTCAGAAACAAAGGAATTTTTGTATTCACGAAATTTAAGAAGAAGGAAGGTGCTCAATTTACACACTATTTTTGAAAGCTATTGTGTTTTAGAATTATGCATCTCCAAGTATTACAACTATCCAATTTAAACAAAATTTTGAAAAAAGTTTACAGACACAAACAGTACAAATCGTACACACATCACATGAATTTTCAGCTCCTTTACTCATACATTAAAGACAAAAACCGTACAACCAAAAGCTGATGTGTCTAGGGCTGAATTAGGGTTAGGGTTTAATATTGTGGACACGTGGCCCAATGGGGTGAAGCCATTTGGGCTCGGGCCGCTCTTCGCGGCCGGCCTGGTAGCGGCCCACGTGGCGGGGGCGGGTGAGGTGGCGTGACTTGGCGCTGAGGTGGAGCTCTCGTGGACCAATCAAGAATAGGCCGCGGATGGCGGGCCGGATGGGTAGCGGACCAAAAAAAAGTGGCCGGAAAAGGTGGCATCGACGGAGAGCGGCCCAAATACACGGTGGTAGCGGCCGGCGTAGCGGTCCGGTGTCTATTTTTGTCATCGGCGTCTATTTTTGTCTAAATTAATTACCATGGTATTATTTTTGTCTAAATTAATTATTTTCTCTTTATTTCTTTTATTTTTGATTAGTTTATAATAGGGTAATTTACAAATTTGGTCCCTTTAATTTTAATCTAAAATAAAAAACTAAAGTAAAATGACTAAAATGCCCATCATGTGCCATGCACATGATGGGGCCTAACGGAGCAAAATGAACGGCGTTAATTTCAGGGACCCAGAGCGTTATAAAACGCATACCACAGGGACCCAATCCATAATTATTTCAATCGAGGGACCCAGAGTGTTAAAACCACCAAACCACAGGGACCAAATATGTAATTTACTCTAATATATATGTTAGTAAAGCGGGGGCCATGGCCCCCAAAGGCCCCTATGGCCCTCCACCCCTGCTCTTAATCAATGCTTTTCGATCCATCTCGAGATTTCTTTCCACAAAAATTAGCCTCGGAAAGACTGCAAATCCTATAAAAGAAGTAATTGCTAGATCAACTTCATGCCATAGCAAGAAAAAAACTCATAAATTAATGGTACAAGCTATAACTAAAACCATCTTCAAACAAATGAAAAAGAAGACAATGTTGATAATCAGTGAATTCGAACTATAATAAGTGAAAAATCATCTTTGACTGAAGTAATCAGAGAAGGTATTTCAAAAGAAGGCCTAAAATTGAGCTTAATGTTTTTTGGAAAGGGTAGAACCCTGGCAATTTTATAAAAAGAAAAAAGAGTACAAATAGCACACTAAGGACCCCACAAGCCGGGGACTCAAAGCGGAACGCCAAAAAGGAATAACACCAAAAGAACCATCAAAAGGAAAAAAACCCCATCCCAAGAAACAAAAGAAAGAAAGGAAAACTAATGCTCCGTCTTGGGAATCAACTGTCTGTCAGCTTCAGAAAGCTGCTCACACTATTTGAAAAAGTAAACCACCTGTTTCTTCGTCCACGTAGCCATCTGAGTAACAGTAGGCCAATCCCTCTCAGCTAACCTACGATCAATATCTTGTTTTTGCCGAAATTGAGCTCAATGTTGTCATAATGTTTTCGCAAAAGTGTATTATACAATACAACTACCATTTAAAATCTTGACCTTAAACATAGCATATTGAAGTGGTAACGAATCTAACAATAAAGTTTGTTTAAAGAAACTAAGCAATAAATTTTTTTGGAGATAATATCAAGAAACTAACCATTATCAATTCCTTATATTCTTCATATAGATACTTGAGAACTGTTTAGCCCATGTCACAACCATATTGTCCAACATCTTTTGTGTAAGGGGAGTCATGTCATTCCATGGTACCTACAAGCAAATTAAAACCAAATGTGTTATTTGACCACAAGGTGGAGTGCAATAGATATTATGGAAACAATTTTAATAATTACATACTCTATTAAGGAATTGTGATTGATGATACATCACAAAGTTGAACATGAAATGCATAATGTAGTAACCGCACTCCCAACTAGACCTTTGTTGATTGCACTAAAAAAATTAAAGTACTTATTAGACAAAAAGAACAATAAAATAATTGTTTGTAAGTATATTGAGAGGAAATACGTTTAAGAGTTCCCATCTAAATGATTTTAGTTTATCTGTATTGCACACCCCTCCTTCTTCTTGATACCTTGTAACAACCCTACAAGAAACGTATGGAAGTAGTGTTCGAAATTAAGGAAAGAGATAACTTCTAAACCAAATTAAGAATTTCATACGCTTTCGCGTGTTCTTTGATAATGTAAAAATCCACGGTCTTCTCTTCAGACATTAACGAATCCAATATATATCTAGTGCGGCGGCGAGGAAAAAAAATAGCAAGCTCCAATGGTTGCTGGTGATGTTGAAAGCTATTAGTATAAATAGATACACCGTAAAAGATAAGAATAAATATGGTAGCTTATTATACCTCTGTGTACGATGCAAGAAAAAACCACAATTCCCTGTTGTGAGACATCGCACTAGTGATGCTACTTATGACCCCATTTGTGTTTAATAGACATTCATCTGAATGAATATGAGCAGGAAATATAAAACCACATCGATTCTTCTCCTTCGTTTGCATAATCCCATGTAAAAACCTAAAAACACCATCCCAATAAAATAGAATACTCAGAACTTAAGATTAAATAAGTAGTATTCATTGACTTACATCTGGAACCAAGCAATAATAGTATGATCGAGCCACTCATTCTGCACTAAACAATGTATGTCATCTCGAAAAATCATGAAGTCAAGTGATTGAGCTCCAAAGACCGCATGTTTGGCCTTTACTTTAATCCCTTCTGTTGGATTGGAGCGTGACTTCTAATGTTTATATAGGGATTGTAGTTCCTTCGGCCTATCGCTCAACGTTTGAACCGGGATCACACTTTTCACAGATTGTGTCGAGTTTTTAAGAGTAGTCTGTTTCCTTGTTCTCTGCGACGCCTATGAACTCTTGGTCGACACCAGTACTTGTGTGGAAGATTCCAGATTATAAATTGGCATACTCTTCACCAACCTAAGTGATTGTCTAGAATTCCCTTCATTTTGTATTATATGTTGACTCTTGAAGACCTATTAACAACTTGATAAGAAGAATATTGATGCGGTAATTATCATATATAAAAAGCGTAACAAGTTTTAACCTCTAATGTCTAGCCACTGTCTTACCACATATACAGGCAAGCGTACCTGATCGTGAGTAATATAGTGTAGGAAAGTCCAGGTATCGTATCTACCACTGGGAACGGTCAAGTTATCGTAGATTAAAGTCTAGATCAGTTTAATTAACCTAAAGCTTTTAGGGGTTTTTTATGAAAAAGGTTTTAATATTAAAAAGACAACTAATTTAATTATCAAATAAGAAAGCAATAAAAAGATTGATTAATAACTATATGAAGGAAAAACAGTAGCACTTATCATGGTATAGTGAATCCCCAAGTGGATGATTTAATTAGGCCAAAGGTTTGGTTGTTTTGATTATTGTAGGAATTTAAGTCTGGGACACCCTAACATGTAGTAATTATGGTTTTTAACTAGGTTTTGGTCCTCCTAGTCCAATACTTAGGTCGTTTGTCAGGCAACCTAGCACCGGAAATCCAATCATAACTCTATTGCATGGTTTTCTACCTCCAGGTCACTCTCGGTCCAAGTAACCACTTAACACAACTCTCTTGGTCAAGGGTAGGTTAAGGTAGGTTGATTATCCTATCGGAGTCTATCTACTTTAGTCAAACAGATACACCCAACCAAAGGAGTTCAAATAACCAAACAACAAGAATCAGAACGGAACCATAACACACATTCAATCAATCAAAAACAAACCAATAAACATTAAGTATCAAATCATCATCCACAATGGTTCATCGACCATGACAAGTACCACTATTAAAAGACTACTCACGAAACATAACGAAAATAGAAAACATGATAGTAGACATGATACCGATAATACAACGATAGATGATCAAAGATCGAACCCCGCAGCGTATCGGCACCACTCTGACTTTCACTCTACTGCTTCGTATCTTCCCTGTATCGTATCTCGTGTAAAACACCTCGAATTGCATGCCCTGAACTGAAGGAGGAGGCTGGTATTTAAAAGAAAACGTCCAGGGGCCATCTGGCGATCGCCAGACTGCTGGTTTGGCGGCGCCAAACACTTAGGTCAAACCTGGTCTTCATCTTTGTCGAATCTGGCGGCGCCAGATCTGGAAACTCGCGAATGCCAGATTGCTACTGTATTGACTTCGTGCACTTTTCACGTTTTCTCACCTTTTTTCGTACTTTTCCGTTCCACGGCCTCCAAATCCTTTATAAACAATAATAAGCTCATTTAGTGAGTGAAATGATCATAAACGGGTGAGAAATGGGGTAAAGTCATACAATTAAGCTCGACCAAAACATGTATAATTTTGGTGTTATCAAAATCCCCACACTTAAGCTTTGATTGTCCTCAATCAAAAGACTGAAAGATAAGAAAGATAACTCCAAAATTATCTCCACCCAAGATCATCAAAGAGAACAAAGTATACTCACACAATCGAACACACAAACAAAACTCATTAAGCAATCGGATACCAAGATCAACCTTTCACCCTCACATAGTATGAATAATCATATAAAGTGTATCTCTCGGTGGTAAAAGTGTATATGTAAGTGATCACACAAATACTCGACTAATTCCCGCATGCATAAGCTTGTCACCAAATCTAATCTCCACCACTGAGAAGTTGTCAACCGTCAAGAGGACTTTAGGGTTGCAATATTAGGCTAAGGGTTAAGGGTAGGATAAAGGATATATAAGTGACTAAGGGTTTTGCAACAAAAACTTGAAAACTCAATCAGTAATGATCCAAACAGTGAAGCAATCTGACTTTCGAACAATGAAACTTTTGGGATGAGCATTTACTCTCTTTTTCTTTTAGAACTGGCCTAAGCCTATGGCTTATTTGGGGCACAAATTCTTTTTCAATCTTTTCAGCTCTCATTCTTTTCGTTTTCCAACATTCTCGACTCTTTTGATTTTTCTTTTCTTTTCTGAGTCTCAAATATTTTCTTTTCTTTCTTTTTTTTTTTCAGAGCAGCAACTATGTTGCTTTTGGGCTCTTTTAAATCTCAATCCCATAAAAACTGTCAGATTTTGAAAACTGGATCAAAACATCTCAAGAATCAAATTTAAGTTACGGCCAAAAGATAGATAAAAATTAAGCTAAAGGATAAAGTGTATAGTGGGTAAAGAAATGAAAAGGCTAAGGCTCAAAATGGTTTCAAGGGATAAAGTGTTAAAAGGTGAACACTTTTCAATCAAAGGCTAGGCAAATCAGACAATCTTATGATGAGATCATCTGACGAAGGCTAAAAGGGTTAGAAACGAAGGCCTCTATCAGTGCAATGGTGATAAATACTTCTCTTATGTGGTCTCGACAAGCATTCTAATGACAAGTTCTACCTTGGGTCAAAGTCGGTATTCCTCACGAAATAGATATAACAATTAAGGCTCAAACTCTCAAAGGAATTGGGTGAGGCACTCATGGTAATCAGTATTCCAAGACATCCTTTTACTCAACTAATCCTATTCAGTGTTCTCCTATGCAAGCAACTCAGTCTCAAAAACAATCTCAGATTTCGAAAAAAATTGGGGTCAAATCTCAAAGCTTTCAAAAATTTGAAAAACGACAATCCATAAGCAAAAAGTGAACCCATTTAAACAGATAAGTCTACATAACCCCCTCCCCACACTTAAAATTTGCAGTGTCCCCAATGCAACAATCAAAAGAATTATGGAGTAATTGGGAAAAAGAGAAACTTCCCGGTTATGTGGCGAAATCTGTTCTGATCTCAGAGTGTTCCAAGTATCGTGCTCGATCAAAGGTCATAGCTCGCTGTATCTACTACCAAAAAGAAAAAGAAGAAGTAAAAACGAACTAAGAAAATAAAACTAAACTAAAGCAATTAAAAATACTTAAGATCCTAAGCAAACCAACGAAAATAAAAAGTTGTCCAAACCAAACCAAACCAACCACGCAGTTTAAAGTTCAAAGTAGAGTACAACCCAATCGAATCAAATAAAACCGCTTAGTTACAATTTTCAAAAGCCCATTCATCGTAGGTCGAGTATCCAGCAGGACCGTCATCACTATCACGCCACACGGGATGAGGTTCGAGAGGAGCCGAGGGAGCATGTCCCACGCTTTCGAAGTACTCGCTCATCGATGCGGCGACCCAAGACAACTCCCGCCGAACACCATACATGTCATATGAAATCCGATCCAATCTCTCCATCATCTCGTGATGCTCGACTCCCATTTGTTCCGATAGTCCTTGAATAGCTTCATGAATGGATCCTGATCCTTGTTGATTTGCCGGTGGAGGGTTTCTCGACTGCCCCGGGAATGTTGGTTGAGGTGGTGAAGTGGCCATGCCAATCGGCCCTTCATTGGGGGTAGCATCCCCAATCCAAACAAAAGTACCCCTCCGAGGTCCTGGTGCAAGCAACTTCATAGAGCGAAAGAGAACCTTATCGAGAAATCCCATAGGAGACAACTTGGTGAGAGTTTCACAAACGTCCGGTGTAAGAGTTCCCAACTTCTCCGCTATAACCGTAATGAAATGTCCCCCACAAAGGCCCGTTCCGGCCTTATCATGTACCTTTCCGGCGTTTTGGAACATCTTAGCCATCACATAAGAAAGATTGGTTATTGCATTCCGATTAACCAATCGCGAAAGAAGCCAAAGATCCCCTTCCGGCACCTTTTCCTTGATTGCTCTCCGGTAAGCAAAAGAGTGAACAAGCATCCGATGAAGAAGTCGATGCTCGGGTAGAGTGATAGAACTTTCCTTGGTGTTGGACTGTAGATACGGTCCCGATCCAATGATAACCAAAAAATCCGTGCCCACAAACTCGGCACTAGGCTCACAAGCATCGGTCAAGAAGTAGTGAGAAAAATACTCGGACCTCGACTGGGCCGCTGATAACACCAAAATTATACATGTTTTGGTTGAACGTAATTGCATGACTTTACCCCATTTCTCACCCATTTCTGATCATTTCACTCACCAATTGAGCTTATTATTGTTTATGAAGGATTTGGAGGCCGTGGAACGGAAAAGTACGAAAAAAGGCGAGAAAACGTGAAAAATGCACAAAGTCAACACAGTAGCTGTTTGGCGTTCGCGAGATTCCCAATCTGGCGCCGCCATATTCGACTGAATTGAAGACCAGGGTTGACCTAAGTGTCTGGCGTCGCCAAACCTGCAGTCTTGCGATCGCCAGATGGCCCCTGGACGTTTTCTTTTAAATACCAGCCTTCCCCTTCAGTTCAAAGCATGATTTTTTGGTACGGGATACGAGGAGGAACGAGAGTGAGAGTACGAAAGGTGCCGATACGTTGCGGAAGTCGATCTTCGATCATCCGTCGTTGTACTGTCGGTATCATGTCGATGTCTACTTTTGTTTATGTTTTCGTTATGATTAGTGAGTAGTTTTTAGTAGTGGTGCTTGTCATGGTCAATGAACCTTTGTGGATGATACTTTTGTGATTAATGATTATTGGTTTGTTTTGATTAATTGAATGTTTGTTATGGTTCTTTTCTGATTGATAGTGTTTTGGCAATTTGAATTCATTTGGTTGGATGTATTTGTGGACCAAAGCAGATAGACTCCGAAAGGATAATCAACCTACCTTAGCCTGACCTTGGACCAAGAGGTTGTGTTACGGGGTTACTTGGACCAAGAGTGACCAGATATTAGAAGAGCCATTGCAATATTAATCAGGACTGGTATACCGATTCTAGATTGTGGACCAAACGATTTAGGATTGGGATTAGGAGGATCGTGTCCTAGTTATTAACCATAATCTTTACATGTTAGGGTGTCCCAGACTTAAATTCCTACAATAGTCAAAAGAACCAAACCTTTGACTTATTCATATCATCCATTTTGGGGATTCACTTTACCATGATAAGTACTGCTGTTTTTCTTAATATAATCTTAAATCAGTCTTTTAATTGCTTTCTTAGTTTTTAATTAGTTAATTGTCTTTTTAATATTCAAATCTTTTTCATAAAAAACCCCCCTTAGGTTAATTAAACCGATTTAGACTTTAATCTACGATAACTTGACCGTTCCCAGTGGTAGATACGATACCTGGACTTTCCTACACTATATTACTCACGATCAGGTACGCTTGCCTGTATATGTGGTAAGACAGTGGCTAGGCATTAGAGGTTAAAACTTGTTACGCTTTTTATGTACGTTAATTACCGCATCAAGTTTTTGGCGCCGTTGCCGGGGCACGGTAGTTGTTAGATTTTAGTCTTAATTAGTTTTGTTAATCGATCCTTGTGAGGGATTCTGTCCCTTGCAAGTTTTATGCTTTTTAGTTTAGTTCGTTATTTTTATTTTGTTTTATCTCTTTGTTTCCCGCAAGTTGCCCGTAACCGTTTGTTGTGATTTCAGTCACGGCAGACTTGTTAGAGCCATTTGAGGAACCGGAGAGAGAGTTCAGAAAAAGAAACAAAAAGAAATCAAAAGCAAACAAAGTTCGCCCGAGAGCTTTGATTTTTGAGATGGGTGACGAGACACCGATGTGGACCGCTAGGAGAGACGCTCCAACAGTGCCCACCAATCCGATCACGAAGCCGAACCTGAACAAAGAAATCCCGGGGAAGGTCCTACACATGATCAAGGACCTTACCTTCGACAGGAAAAACGATAGCAATCCTATCGTTCACATGGAAAACTTCGTGGATATTTGTGATCTGTTCAAAACAGAGGCAGACCGGGATGATGCAATTCGTCTTCGGGTCTTTCCTCTAACGCTTACCGGAGAAGCTAGGGCTTGGTTGCGATCCTTAGAGCCAAGTTCAATCCTACTTGGGAAGGACTTCGTTCAAAGTTCCTTTCCCGATTCTTTCCACCATCCAAAATCGGCAAATTAAGAGCCGAGATCCGATCTTTCCAACAACAAGACGGGGAGACTATATCCGAAGCATGGGAACGTTTCAAGCACCTCTTAAACTCGTGCTCGAGTCACGAGTTGAATAAGAGTGAACAGGTTCAAACTTTCTATAGTGGACTTGCTTATTCTTCACGAGCTACTTTGGATTCATCTGCAGGTGGTGTCTTTATGTACAAAACGCCCACGGAAGGATATAAGCTTCTAGAAGACATGCTCATACACAACATAGATTGGAGGACGAACAAGCATTTGCAAATTCCGAGGATGGCCGGAAAGATCTCAACCGACTTTGATCCATCCGATGAATTAGCCGCAATGAAAAACCAACAGGTAAAGTTTGAACGCAAAATCAAAGAACTAATTAAATTTTTTCATGCTTTGCAGGTTGGATGCGAGGAGTGCAATGGGCCACACTTGACAAAAGATTGCCCAAATCGCCCAATGATGACACCCGAAGAGGTGAACTATCTTAACCGAGGCGAATACCAAGGGAGGTGGAACAACAATCGCAACTTCATTCCGAGACCTCCCGGTTTCTTTGCACCAAATCAACAGAACCAAAGACCGGATGGAGAGCCACGTGTCTCTGTCGAAGATCGGATTGTCCAATTCATGGATGCGCAAAAGAAGCTAAACGATGAGGTAAGTTCATACTTACGTAATCACCAAAGTACCATCCAGAATTTGGAATTGCAGGTTGGACGTGTTTCGCAAATGCTAAGTGAAAGAACGCAAGGGGAGTTACCAACGCAAACACAAGTCAACCCGAAGGTCGAGAATGCAAAGCCGATGCTCATGATGATCGGAGAACCATCAAAGAAGAAGTGGACGGACATCTACACAAAGAAGTACGTGGAAACCAAAAGTGAAAGTGAACCCGATTATGCCACGGATTACGATTCGGAGGGGTTCACCGTGTCATTTGAACATCTAAGACTCAAGGTGCCCGAAGCTTCAAGTGATGATGATGAAGAGAAAGATGGAAAGCAAGGCGGATACGCGGAGTTCATGATCCCGAAGAAAGAAGATAAAGGCAAGGAGAAAGAGAAGGAGAAAGCACCGGAGGATGATCTCATCTACATTGCACCTATCAAGCATGATCCAAGGAGTTATAACTTACCTATTTCTTGTCATAGATTTAAAGGTCTTGCTTTAGTAGGTTCAGGTGCCGCTCTTAATATGATGCCTGTTGGTTTTTGCAGGAAAATGGGAGTTAAAAAGATCATACCAACAGACTATCAATATCGAGGAGTAAACGGTTACATGACAAAACCGTTAGGAATAGCGGAAGGAGTCCCGATTCGCATTGGCAACTTTGTTTATTATACGGACTTCGTTTTAGCTAACCTTCCACAGAACACGGAGATCCCGATAATCCTCGGGAGATCTTTCTTGCACACCGCTCAAGTAAATACCGATATGCGAAACCAAGTCACGAGCTTGGGATATGGAGAAAATCGGATTACTTCGATCCTAACGGAGGCCGGTCAGACACCTCGATGAACCATATGAAGATCCTTCCCTGGCCTACAATAAGACACGAACGCCGTTACTCTCCGCATGAACTTGGAAACGAAAAGGAGGACTATCCTATCCCGATGCATCAAAAAGATCAAAAACTCAATGAACCGGGACCCGCCAAGAAAGATCACAGAAAAAAGAAGAGCTCGTCAGCCCGACGTGCCAAGAAATGAGCCGATAAGTGGGGTCGAGCTCTAGACCCGTCCAAAAACCGAAGCGCTTCTCGGGAGGCAACCCGAGCTTTTTCTTTTTCTTTCATTTTTATGATTTTTCGTATGTGTTTTTATTAAGGTTTTTGTTTGATATTGCTTAGGTAACCATACGGAGGAGATAAAAACCAAATTCGAGCGAATTCGGAGTGCGATGCAAATTTTGAGAAGTTGGAAACAGGGGCCAACTCGCGATCGCCAGTTTCCAAATCTGGCGACGCGAAGTTGGTGAGGTTGGTACCAGGTAAGAATATTCGAATCTCGCAACGCGAAGATGACCATTTGGCGACGTGAAAATTTTAAAAACTAGGGTATTTTTGAAAACCGCCTGTTTGGCGACGCGAAACCCTGGATTTCGCGACGCCAAGTCGGGGCAGACGGGTTTTAAACCCTCTTTTCTCACTTTTTCACAAACACACAACCCTAATTTCTCTTAGGCGCCGCGAAACCCTCTCACGTTCTTGCGAAATTCAACCTTCTTGAGCTTCAATTTCATCATTCAACATGAACACGGTACGTTTCCTAACTTTAATTTCATGAGGATAGCTTGATTTGGGAGATTTAGATCTTGTTTTGGGCATCAATGGTGTGCTTGTGCTAATATGGATTTGACATTGTTCTTGATACACCATTGATTGTTAGAGCTTATAGATTGATGCATGCCATATATTATGATTGAAATCTTGTTTTAGCATGCTATTTGATTGATTAATCTAGTGATTGTGGCTAAATGATAAGTGTGGGGATTTTGAGAACATCAAAATCCCCCATTCTTTCTTGATAGCTAGATTAGTTGTAATTGTGGTTGGACTAAAAGTTCAAGTGTGGGGATGTTCCACATCCCCTTTGTTCTTTGATCTTTGTGATTTTTCGTATATGATTGTGATACTTGAACTTGTTAGTCGTGGAAGTGTTTGTCTCGTTTGGTTTTGACATGAATAAACCTTGTCTTGCATTCATTGGATAAAAAATCTTCTAAGACAATGGTATTTTGGTTTTGTAGAGACAAAGGACCCGATCGTCAACTTCCACCGCAACCAATTTCTGTGCACCGGATGGTAGTCACGTGTTCACTTACTTCATGAATGACCCAACGCTGAATGCCCCGAAACGGGAGGAGTACCGGGATACCGTAACCGACTTCTTGCCCGTCAAGTGCTAATTCCGAGGAGAGTCGATTGGGACCTTCTTCGATCGATGAGTGTCGAAAACAACATCAAAGCGATACTCGAAAAGAATGCCTACGATGAGGATAGCACCGAGTATTATATTTGCCATGCATGGGAGCGAGTCTTCGACATCGCCGAGACCCTTTATCGCGAGCTTATTGTGGAGTTCGTGGCCACATTCCGTTTTGAGGCCATCAAGGCCCTTGAGGAGTTTCATCAATCATGCATGACGTTTCGACTTGGTGGCGTTTGGAGATCCCTATCTTTGATCGAGTTTGCCGTTGCTTTGGGGATATATACCCAAGAGGAGGTTGATGCTCCCGGATTCGCGGAGTACATGTGGGCAACCGCAAAGAGGCCGGATGGTTTTGATCCTCAATTGGCTTGGGCAATTCTTGGTGAAGGTGACTATGGTGCTAATCTCAAAGTGAAGGGTTTTCTTACTTCTTCGGATAGACTTCTACACCGCATGCTCATTCAAGCGGTGAATGCTCGTTCTTCAAGTGAGGAGAAAGTTTCGGTTTATGATCTATGGCTTCTTGAGCAACTCACCACGGATGACAAATATCCGAATGCTCCGTATCTCATCGCCGTTCAACTTGCCAAGGCAAGTGGTTATCGAGAGGGTAGTCACATAGTTGGTAGCCAGTACGTGACACTCTTGGCCAAGCACTTCGGTATCCTTACCGCGGGTGCCATTGCCTTGATGACAAACCTTGGGGAGATGGGATTGATCGACATGGACCAACTCCGTGGAATGGGTGTAGCAGGGGTTGAGCACATGGTGGGAAGAGATTACAATGCATGGATCCATAATCCTCAAGCTTACGGGACGAGAAGTCAAGCACCGAGGAGCACGCATGAGATTGGTGGAACAAGTGGGACGAGTGCGGGACAACAACCGGCGGAATGGACAGCATATTCGGGTTACCAAGACTTGAGTAACCGACTTTCGGAGATGTCACTTTCTTATGGCCGGCATCATCAACATGTGGAGTACAACACCGTGGAGGCTCTTCACCAAGCCAACTGGCAAAGTGGAGTGAACCAGATGGCCTCTCACTTCGGTATTCAACCAAATACCGCCTTTGCTCCATCACCTTATTGGCCATACTCCAAAGATGCTCCGCCCGGTTACCCGACTTACGAGGATTGGCAAAACCAACCTCGTGGCCCTTATTGATCTTTATCTCTTTTATCTCTCTTATTCGATATGGTTGTCGTAAACAATTTTATTTTTGTTTGTGTGGTTTGGTTTGGTTTGAACAATTTTTATTTTTGTTGGTTTGTTTAGGATTTTAAGTAGTTATTAATAGTTTGGTTTGGTTTATCTTTGCTAGTTCATTTTTACTTTTTCTTTTTCTTTTTTGGTAGATACAGCGACTTATGATCTATGATCGAGCACGATTTTTTTTGGACCACTCTCAGATCAGAACAGATTTCGTCACATAACCCGGGAAGTTTCTCTTTTTCCAATTACTCCTTAATTGTTTTGATTGTTGCATTGAGGACACTGCAAATTTTAAGTGTGGGGAGGGGGTTATGTAGACTTATCTGTTTAAATGGGTTCACTTTTTGCTTATGGATTGTCGTTTTTCAAATTTTTGAAAGCTTTGAGATTTGACCCCAATTTTTTTTCGAAATCTGAGATTGTTTTTGAGACTGAGTTGCTTGCATAGGAGAACACTGAATAGGATTAGTTGAGTAAAAGGATGCCTTGGAATACTGATTACCATGAGTGCCTCACCCCATTCCAATGAGAGCTTGAGCCTTAATTGTTATTAATTCTGTGAGGAATACCGACTTTGACCCAAGGTAGAACTTGTCATTTGAATGTTTGTCGAGACCACATAAAAGAAGTATTTATCACCATTGCACTGATAGAGGCCTTCGTTTCTAACCCTTTTAGCCTTCGTCAGATAACCTCATCTTAAGGTTATTTGATTTGCCTAGCCTTTGATTGAAAAGTGTTCACCTTTAACACTTCATCCCTTGTAACCATTTTGAGCCTTAGCCTTTTCATTTCTTTACCCACTATACACTTTATCCTTGAGCCCAATTGTTTATCTATCTTTTGGCCGTGACTTAAATTTGAATCTTGAGATGTTTTGATCCAGTTTTTCATATCTGACAGTTTTTAAGGGATTGAGAGTAAAAAGAGCCAAAAGCAACATAGTTGCTGCTCTGAAAAAAAAAAGAGAAAAGAAAATGTTTGAGACTCAGAAAAGAAAAGAAATATCAAAAGAGTCGAGAATACAAAAAGAATGTGAGCTGAAAAGATTGAAAAAGAATTTGTGCCCTAAATAAGCCATAGGCTTAGGCCGATTCTAGAAAGAAAAGAAAGAGAGTGCTCATCCCAAAAGTTTCATTGTCTGAAAAGTCAGATTGTTTCACTGTTTGGATCATTACTGATTAAGTTTTCAAGTTTTTGTTACAAAACCCTTAGTCACTTATATATCCTTTATCCTACCCTTAACCCTTAGCCTAACGTTACAACCCTAAAGTCCTCTTGACGGTTGACAACTTCTCAGTGGTGGAGATTAGATTTGATGACAAGCTTATGCATGCGGGAATTAGTCGAGTATGTGTGTGATCACTTACATATACACTTTTACCCCCGAGAGATACACTTTATATGGTTATTCATATTATGTGAGGGTAAAAGGTTGGCCTTGGTATCCGATTGCTTGATGAGTCTTGCTTGTGTGTTCGATTATGTGAGTATACTTTGTTCTTTTTGATGATCTTGGGTGGAGATAATTTTGGAGTTATCTTTCTTATCTTTCAGTCTTTTGATTGAGGACAATCAAAGCTTAAGTGTGGGGATTTTGATAACACCAAAATTATACATGTTTTGGTTGAACGTAATTGCATGACTTTACCCCATTTCTCACCCATTTCTGATCATTTCACTCACCAATTGAGCTTATTATTGTTTATGAAGGATTTGGAGGTCGTGGAACGGAAAAGTACGAAAAAAGGCGAGAAAACGTGAAAAATGCACAAAGTCAACACAGTAGCTGTTTGGCGTTCGCGAGATTCCCAATCTGGCACCGCCAGATTCGACTAAATTGAAGACCAGGGTTGACCTAAGTGTCTGGCGTCGCCAAACCTGCAGTCTGGCGATCGCCAGATGGCCCCTGGACGTTTTCTTTTAAATACCAGCCTTCCCCTTCAGTTCAAAGCATGATTTTTTGGTACGGGATACGAGGAGGAACGAGAGTGAGAGTACGAAAGGTGCCGATACGCTGCGGAAGTCGATCTTCGATCATCCGTCGTTGTACTATCGGTATCATGTCGATGTCTACTTTTGTTTATGTTTTCGTTATGATTAGTGAGTTTTTTTAGTAGTGGTGCTTGTCATGGTCGATGAACCTTTGTGGATGATACTTTTGTGATTAATGTTTATTGGTTTGTTTTGATTAATTGAATGTGTGTTACGGGGTTACTTGGACCAAGAGTGACCAGATAGTAGAAGAGCCATTGCAATATTAATCAGGACTGGTAGAAGAGCCATTGCAATAGTAGAAGAGCCATCCCAATCGTTGCTCACAAAACGAAGAACACCAAAGTGATCGCGGCACTCTCTCCTCAAGAGGCTTGAAAGTCTATCCCCAAATCCAATCTCCTCGACAAAGTGCAAATCAACAATCGAACCAATTTCAACCTCCCGCTTTTTCAAGCGATCAAGCTCAATCATCAATGACATCTTTTCGCTACGCAAGATGTTATCGGAATCAAAAGACAAACATGGGTGGTCTTGTACATTGCGAGAAGATGAAGCTCTCTACAAACAAATCATATATATTAATCACCACAAAAATCATAACCTCTCTTCCCCACACT
The DNA here is from genome assembly GCA_030169165.1 of Centaurea solstitialis. Classification (NCBI taxonomy): domain Eukaryota; kingdom Viridiplantae; phylum Streptophyta; class Magnoliopsida; order Asterales; family Asteraceae; genus Centaurea; species Centaurea solstitialis. The sequence goes on along the minus strand of CM058042.1, from coordinate 60,058,722 downwards.
TGAGTTGAACACATATCACAACATTTATAAAACTAAACTCAAGTGTGTACATCTAAGCAGATCAAAGCAATAAACATCCCTCCTCCTAACATCAAAGACATTCCTACCCAAGAAATCCCCTTTTTAAGGATCATACAAGTTTAAACAACTAGGGCTTGTAGGGATCTTTCAAATTAGAGCAAATAGAGGAGAAATACATACCTTTGACGCCATGGATTCGCAGAATAGGAAGAGATTTGCAGAGAAAAACAAAAGGGAGGAGGAGAAATACTGAAAATAGGGTTTTAGAAAACAATTTAAACCCTCTCGTTTCGAACTTCATGTCGCCAAATTAGAGACTTCACGTCGCGAAGTTGTAACAGACACACTATTTTCAAATTTCTCCTCGCGAAACTTACCTTACACTGACTTCGCGACGCGAAACTTGTAGTTTCGCGAACGCGAAATGGCTACTGTTTGGCTGTTTTTGAAATTTGATCGGGTTGTGATTTCCTCTGACTACTGCTGCAAAATTGATTAGAACACATACAAAAGCAAATATAACTAGTAAAAACACGGGTTGCCTCCCGAAAAGCGCTTGTTTTTGTAACGAGTCGCGAGCCTGACTCGGGGCATCACCTAAGTAATTGGCTCTTTAGAGAGACGACAGACCTCGCCATTTCTGACAGGGTCGTTCTCATTGTAAAGCTTCAGTCTATGGCCATTTACCTTAAATGATCCTCTTTCGGTCATTAGGTCCACATATCCCGAGGGGTAAGCTTTCAAGACGACATATGGACCTATCCATCGTGACTTTAGCTTACCGGGGGAAAATTTAAAGCGAGTTTGATACATTAATACCTTGTCCCCCTCCTTGAACACCTTCACTTCCTTTAGATGTGCATCATGCCATTTCTTTCGCTGTTCCTTTTAGATCTTCGAGTTCTCATAAGCAAGAGATCTAAGTTCCTCCAATTCATGCAAGCTTATCAATCTTTCTCTTCCACTTGAAATGTCATCCAAGTGAACTTTCTTTAGTGCCCACGGTGCTTTGTACTCGAACTCGAATGGAAGGTGACATGCTTTCCCATAAAGCATTCGATAAGGAGTGCTCCCAATTGGCGTTTTGTAGGCTGTACGATACGCCCATAGTGCATCTTCAAGCTTTTGCAACCATATCTTCGGGTTGTTATCGACCGTCTTTTCCAAGATTCGTTTCAACGCCCTGTTGGTGTTTTCCGCTTGTCCATTGGCTTGCGGATGGTAGGCGGTCGAGAATCGATGATGCACTCCATACCTTTTTAAGGTCTTTTCCAAAAGATAGTTTGCAAAATGAGTTCCTCTATCGCTGATGATCGCCTTTGGACATCCGTACCTACACACAAGAGATTTCACGAAGTCAACAACTACCTTAGCATCATTTGTAGGTGAAGCCTTAGCTTCGGCCCATTTGGAAACATAATCAACCGCTACAAGGATGTATTTCTTGCCTCTGGAGTCGGGAAAAGGTCCCATGAAATCGATTCCCCAAACATCAAACACTTCACTAACGGAGATGCTCTGTTGGGGCATCTCATCTTTCTTTGTGATGTTGCCTGCCCTTTGACAAGCGTCACAAGATTTTATTAAAGTGTGAGCATCCTTAAAAATCGTAGGCCAATAAAATCCGGATTCGAGGACTTTTCTGGCAGTCAGATTGGCTCCAAAATGGCCTCCCGTGGGGCCTTTGTGACAGTTAGTAAGAATGTCCCAAGCAGCAGGGTCGGAGACACATCGACGGTGTTTCCTATCAGGTCCTACTCTGAACAGATAAGGTTTAGACCAGAAAGAATACTTTAGGTCCGAGAAAAACTTACCTTTTTGTTGATTAGTCATACCTTTGACAAGAACACCAGCGGCCATATAGTTTGCAAAATCTGCATACCAAGGTATAGGGTCTTCTCCTATGGTCTTAATCATATTGAGGCCCTCATCGGGGAATTTATCCCTGATGACTTCTATTCCCCCGGAATCCATGTATGGATTTTCCAAGCGAGATAAATGATCGGCAGCTAAATTTTCAGCACCTCTCTTATGTCTTATCTCTATATCAAACTCTTGCAACAGAAGTATCCATCGTATGAGTCTGGGCTTAGCATCAGGCTTAGCAAAGAGGTACTTAAGGGCAGAGTGATCCGTATACACTATGATTTTGGATAGCACAAGATAAGACCTAAACTTTTCAATGGCAAAAACTACCGCTAGAAGCTCTTTTTCAGTCGTGGTGTAGTTTTCTTGGGCGTCGTTAAGAGTTCGACTTGCATAGCAAATCGGTTGAAAATGATTGTTTTTACGTTGCCCAAGAACTGCACCGACGGCATAATCGCTCGCATCACACATAATCTCAAAAGGTTGATCCCAATCAGGTGGAACCATAATAGGGGCATTAGTCAAATGCCGTTTCAAAGTTTCAAAAGCAGAGATGCACTTCTCATAAAAATGAAAGGTGCATCTTTTTCAAGCAGTTTGGTTAGAGGTCGGGATATTATCGAAAAATCCTGTATAAATCTCCTATAAAACCCGGCATGACCTAAGAAACTTCTGACCCCTTTTATGTTTGTAGGTGGAGGAAGCTTCGATATGGTGTCTATCTTAGCTTTATCTACTTCCAAACCATCTTTTGAGATTTTGTGCCCAAGAACTATACCTTCCCTTACCATAAAGTGGCACTTTTCCCAGTTGAGAACCAGATGAGATTCCTTGCATCGAGCTAACACCCTGTCTAGACTGCTTAGACAATCATCAAAAGATTTATCGAAAACAGAGGAATCATCCATAAAGACCTCCATACAATTCTCTATCATGTCCTGAAAAATGGCCGTCATGCATCGCTGAAAAGTAGCGGGTGCATTGCATAACCCAAAAGGCATACGCCTATAGGCGAATGTCCCAGAGGGACAGGTAAAAGTCGTTTTCTCTTGGTCCTCAGGATCAATGGGGATTTGGAAATATCCCGAAAATCCATCCAGGAAGCAATAGTACTCATTTCCCGCCAATCGTTCAAGCATTTGATCAATGAAGGGTAAGGGGAAATGCTCTTTTCTAGTGGCATCGTTAAGCTTCCTATAGTCTATGCAAACTCTCCACCTGGTGACAGTACGGGTGGGAACTAACTCATTGTTATCATTTGTGACAACTGTGAGTCCTCCCTTTTTGGGAACTACTTGAACAGGGCTTACCCAAGGACTATCAGAAATGGGGTAAATGATCCGGTATCAAGCAGTTTGATAACCTCTTTTTTCACGACGTCTTGCATTTTCGGATTAAGCCTCCTTTGTTTTTGCACACATGGTTTAAAATTGTCTTCCATTAAAATTTTGTGTGTACAAAACGAAGGGCTTATTCCGGGAATGTCCGAAATTTTCCAAGCTAAAGCCTTTTTGTGTTTTTTCAAAACCTCAATAAGTCTATTTTTTTCATCGGCTGTTAGCAAGGAAGAAATAATTACCGGGAGGGAATTGTTACCTTCAAGAAATTGGTACTCGAGGTGCTCGGGAAGGTCCTTTAATTCCAAATCCGGTGGTTCCTCCAAAGAGGTTTTCACTCTAACTTTATCTTCCTGCCTTAGCTCCTCGAATTCCTCCGCGGTTTCATCCCATCTTTTCTCAATAGAGAGACTCTCTTCCAATTCACCTGATTCAAAAAGATAATCATTAGGCTCTGATTCAAATGGTTCAGTGAAGTCATCTACACTGTCTAGAGTATTTATAGATTCATTATAGTCTGGAATCCCATCAATGGAGAGTGTGATTCGATCTTCACCAATTCCTAGACTAAGTTCCCTCTTGGCTACATGAATAATGGCACTGGCCGTGTTGAGGAACGGACGACCAAGGATTAGAGGCACTTTAACCTCGTCGTTTATGTCCAAGATCACAAAGTCGGCGGGGAATTCAAACCTGTCTACCTGGACTATGACATCTTCAGCTACTCCTACAGGGTATTTTATGGATCTATCAGCTAGTTGGATGGTCATTCGCGTGCTTTTCAGACCCTTTAATCCCAGTTTTTGGTAAAAGGATAATGGCATTAAGTTTATACTGGCTCCTAGGTCTGCTAGGGCTCTACATGAAACACTTTTACCAAAGTAGCAAGGGATAATGAAACTCCCTGGATCACCCTTTTTGAGGGTGTCTGAAAGTGTAGCTGAGTATTCGGCATTTAGAAAGGCTATTTCTTATGTTCCCATCCTTGCATTATTAGCCACCAACTCCTTGAGAAATCTCGCGTAACTCGGCACACCTGCAATTAAATCCACAAGAGGCACATTAATATCCACTCGTTTAATCAAGTCAATAAACTTACGATACTGGGCCTCTTTCTTTTCTTTCCGCAGTCGTGCAGGATATGGCACTCGTGTAGGCACATGTGGTGTTGCAGATTCCCTTGGTCTGACTGCTTCTTCCCTGACTTCTTTTGTTGGTCGTGATGGTAATTCGACCTCCGGTTCAACAACCTGCATATTAGGAATTTGGTTAGTTTGAGGCATAGGTGGTCCTACAACTACCTTACCTCCTCTTGTGGTTGTGAACACTTCAGCCTGTGCTTCCGCCTCCATATGAGGAAATGTTTCCTTGACGTCTCGGAGGAATTGATCTGTGCCTCGATGTAATCCTGCAATAAAATTTACATACCCCTGCATTTTCTGTTCGGCATCCGCACCCATCTTTCCTTGTTCTTGGGAGAATTGATGGAACAATTGTTCGATTACCCCGCCATATGGTTTTGAAAGAGGGTTTGGCGTCTCGGTGGAGTCCTCAGTCGCATGGATGTGCTCGTCGGATGATGACACTACATTTAGATGTGCTGGTTGGGTCTCCTCTTGTTCCTCGTCGGTAGACCAATCCAGATAGTGTGCTTCCATGTCGTCCAAGAGTTTACGCGCTTCTTTCACTGACTTATACGGAAAAATACCTCCACAAGATGAATCCAACCTTAACCGAGAATCGTTAGTCAATCCAGCATAAAAAACATTTATCATTTCCCTATCATCAATACCATGGTTCGGAAAGACTAAGAATAAATCCTTATACCTTCCCCAAGCTTTCACAAGGCTATCTTTTCCTTGTTTAAAGTTTTGAATTTCAGCTCTTATTTTGTTAGCCCTGGAAGTGGGAAAGTACCTTGACAAAAAGGCAGATTTTAAATCGTCCCAGGTTACGATGGATCCCGGGAGTAGTTTTTTAAACCAGTCTTTTGCCTTATTTGTCAAAGTGAAAGGAAATACTCGAAGTTTTACCTCATCCTCCTTGGTGTTGACTAAATCACAGATGTCCTCGAATGCTTCAAGGTGTTGGTAAGGATTTCCACTTGGTTCTCCGTCAAATGAAATGGTGTTGATCATTTTGATTAGTCCTTCGTTGATTTCCACCATTTTACCATCTGTCTTCTTGATTGCGGATCTCGGGGTGAATTGTACTTCAGATCGCTTATCCCACATGGGTTGATCGTCTACCATTCTGACAACTCAATAAACGATTACGGGCAACTTGCGGGAAACAAAGAGATAAAATAAAAATAAACATAAAACTAACTAATTAAACTAGAAAGCGAAAAACTTGCAAGGGACGGAATCCCTCACAAGGATCGATTAACAAAACTAATAAGACTAAAATCTAACAACTACCGTTCCCCGGCAACGGCGCCAAAAACTTGATGCGGTAATTATCATATATAAAAAGCGTAACAAGTTTTAACCTCTAATGCCTAGCCATTGTCTTACCACATATACAGGCAAGCGTACCTGATCGTGAGTAATATAGTGTAGGAAAGTCCAGGTATCGTATCTACCACTGGGAACGGTCAAGTTATCGTAGATTAAAGTCTAGATCAGTTTAATTAACCTAAAGCTTTTGGGGGGTTTTTATGAAAAAGGTTTTAATATTAAAAAGACAACTAATTTATTTATCAACTAAGAAAGCAATAAAAAGATTGATTAATAACTATATGAAGGAAAAACAGTAGCACTTATCATGGTATAGTGAATCCCCAAGTGGATGATTTAATTAGGCCAAAGGTTTGGTTGTTTTGATTATTGTAGGAATTTAAGTCTGGGACACCCTAACATGTAGTAATTATGGTTTTTAACTAGGTTTTGGTCCTCCTAGTCCAATACTTAGGTCGTTTGTCAGGCAACCTAGCACCGAAAATCCAATCATAACTCTATTGCATGGTTTTCTACCTCCAGGTCACTCTCGGTCCAAGTAACCACTTAACACAACTCTCTTGGTCAAGGGTAGGTTAAGGTAGGTTGATTATCCTATCGGAGTCTATCCACTTTAGTCAAACAGATACACCCAACCAAAGGAGTTCAAATAACCAAACAACAAGAATCAGAACGGAACCATAACACACATTCAATCAATAAAAAACAAACCAATAAACATTAAGTATCAAATCATCATCCACAATGGTTCATCGACCATGACAAGTACCACTATTAAAAGACTACTCACGAAACATAATGAAAACAGAAAACATGATAGTAGACATGATACCGATAATACAACGATAGATGATCAGAGATCGAACCCCGCAGCGTATCGGCACCACTCTGACTTTCACTCTACTGCTTTGTATCTTCCCCGTATCGTATCTCGTGTAAAACACCTCGAATTGCATGCCCTGAACTGAAGGAGGAGGCTGGTATTTAAAAGAAAACGTCCAGGGGCCATCTGGCGATCGCCAGACTGCTGGTTTGGCGGCGCCAAACACTTAGGTCAAACCTGGTCTTCATCTTTGTCGAATCTGGCGGCGCCAGATCTGGAAACTCGCGAACGCCAGATTGCTACTGTATTGACTTCGTACACTTTTCACGTTTTCTCGCCTTTTTTCGTACTTTTCTGTTCCACGGCCTTCAAATCCTTCATAAACAATAATAAGCTCATTTAGTGAGTGAAATGATCATAAACGGGTGAGAAATGGGGTAAAGTCATACAGTTAAGCTCGACCAAAACATGTATAATTTTGGTGTTATCAAATATGTAACATTTTAGATAAAGAGAATGTTAATGAAAATGTACCTTGGTGAAAACAATAGCGTTACGCAGCTATTGGATAAAAGAGTTTCGTGCTTCACCTAGTTCCTTCATTTCTTCATTTTGTAAGAAATTATGTGCAAAAGTTAACAAACCAGTGATCGCACATCCAACGTTATAAGACACTTGAGGGTCACACCTGTGAGGACCTGTAAATCAAATAAGTAAAATAACCACAGTTTGGAGATGTTTGATTTATAATAGTTAATTATAAATCAGTTGGGTGTTTTCTGTAATAAACCCCAAAGTTAAAGGTTTCTAGAATTAATTAATAAGGATTATATATTTATTAGTTAAATAAATATTTAATAGATTAATTAATTAGTTTAAATATTTATCTAAAGAAATTAATTGGAATTAATTAATGTTTCTTTTCTTGCAAGAAAAGAAAAGAGTTTCCAATTAATAATAGATTAATATATGGTAATTATCTAATATATGGAAGGTGTTCAATATATATAGATAATTAAGGTTAAACCATATTCATTCACTTTAATTAGAAATCATATTTTCTCCCAATTCTCTTTCCTTTCTCTCTCTCTTGATCGACGGTTTTGAACTGAAAAAACCAGCTCGATTTTTTATCATCGTATCGCGTAACAGTTGGTTCGTGTGTTCGGGGTTACGTCCGGCTAGAAGGAATTTGTAAGGTCTTATCACGGGTGGACTAGTCTCGAGCAACCAAGGTAATCTCCAATCCTATTGTAGATTAAATAAATAAAAGATCTGTGTTTTCGGGTTTTTGTCACGTATTCGCTTCCGCATAATCAAACCAGTTAGGTTTGATTGTTTGTACTTTGAGATCAGTTAGATTTCAGGTTTTTATCGTATATCTCATTCCAGTTAGGTTTGAGATAACTCGTGTCAGTTTGATACGAGGATTGTTAAAAAAACCCAACACATTTGGCAAAGGAAGCGGAAAGTTCACAAAATTTTACTAACTTGATTTACATGCACCTTTAATAATCTGCTTTCATAGGAACAAAATGACATAATCCATTGCCTATTGAATGGACCATCCCTTTTGCACATGGAAACTTTTAGTCACCTTCTACTGCCAACAAGTCGCAAGGGGCGGGTAACTGCGAATAATTATATATGTAAGTATGAGTTTACATATTAGTAAGTATGTCATCAAATTCGTCAAACCGGGGCACCGATCCATAAGCACTCTTTCCACTCCTGAGGCTTAGGCTTCCATCATGTATGTCATTGTGCTTAGACTTCATTTGTGTGAGCATGTCAATCTTAGCATCGACGAACTTATTCTTTTCCTCAATCTCGGCTATAAAAATTCGTTTTCTCTCATCAAAGTGCGCATCCATTAACCTGACTTTCTCCTTATATATCTCATCGAAGTCCGTTTTTTTTGCTCAAAGTCAATATCTTCTGATATTCGACTTTTTCTTTTTTTCCTGAAATCCCTGCAATGGTCTATTTCAAACAAATTGTATGTCCGACTCCTCTGGTGGACCTGGGTGCTCGGGTCCTAGAACCGTTGTAAGTACATCCGCTCCTGGCCTAGGGACCCAAAGACCTTCTAAAACTTGATTATCTTTCTCAATCTGTTAATACAAACAATATTATTGTGAGAATAATTAGTTAATAAACAAATTTAACTGAATCTTATAAATAAAATAGAATTTGAACTTTCTCTTACAATCTCGTCTGCTAATGGTTGAAGGTATGTGAGGATGATCTTTTTTACATCAGCTCCTTTGACCCTCCTAGCCAACAAAAAATCTCTTGCCCTAGGATCCTTGAGACCGAATATGTAACACCCCATTTCCTAAAGTTAGAGATTTAACTTGTTTTGTTAAGAATACTTGTTATGTTGGATGACTTGTGTAAAATTTGAGGTATAAGGACCCTTGTGTCATTTCTGATAATCGAGGGTTGTGTGTAGCAAGTACTTAAAGGGGTTTAGAAGCCTTAAATCTCCCAATTTCCTGGAAAATTGACTTTTAAGAAAGGGGAGGGCTTCTTAGCGATTTTGGGTTCAATTGGAGGAACTTTTGGAAGTTGTTGGGGAATTCAATCATCTAGGGCTCGTTAGAATCGAATTTCGGACGAAAGGTATGAACTTACTCGTTATATTTCGTTGCTTATGTCATTGATTGAGATTGATAAGGGTTAGGGTTCAAACGTTTCAAATTTTGGTCCAATTGTTGGTCAATTGGTGTGGTTAGGTTGATTCTTATGTATTAGTTTGTTAATTATCGATTTGGGGATGTCTAATGGCATCTTTGTGGTCAAATGTGGTTGTTTTAGAGATTGGAAGGTGAAAGCCTCGGTTGTGGTTGCCGAACCCGCGGGTAGATGACCTGGATGCATTTGTGGGTCATCCGCAGGTGGCCAGTCGTTGGCTACATACCGTTTGTGCTGAGTCATTTTATGACTTTTTCGTTTAGTTTTCATTTGGGGTTCTTTTGGTTGTGCTTTCCTTTGGGATGTCTTAAAAGAGTGTTTGGTAAAGTTTGAACCCAATTAGGAGGGTCTAGCCTAGTTTAAGGCTCGGGTTTCGGTTTCGAGTCTTTAAGTGTTACTGTGAATGCTTGTTTATGTGTACAATCCATTGTGTGGTTATAGGTGTTTGATATACTTCGTGTGGGTGTTTTTACCGATGTTGCGACGTCAATTAAGGTGAGTACATTAACCCTCATTGTGTGGCTATATGTGCTAATTGCGTGATAACGTGTTGTGGTTTGGATAAGTCTGCCTTGCATGCTTTTGGCCGTGCCCATTGTAGTGGTGGTGGCCACCGTGGGTATCGGTGGTGTGGGTAGCCTGGTACCAGTGACTATGGTCCTTGATGGTAGAGAGCCGTAAGGACATATTGTATTCATTGCATGTTTAATACTTATCTTACATTGTGATTATGTGATGTACTGTTATTGTAATGTGTGGTTTGTGCTCAGTAAGCGTAAGCTTACCCGTCTGTGGATTTCTCTTTAGTTGCACGTTCCTCCAAGAAGGACAAAAGGAAGGGACCCGCTTGAAGCTCCGAGATGGCTATGGCTCAGTTCTGTTCTGTTGAGGGAAAACATGATAATTCAAACTAGGGGTGTTAGCGAGTCGAGCTTTTAACGAGCTACTCGAGCTCGAGTTCGTTTATCTCAAGCTCGAGCTTAATAATACTCGAGCTCGAGTCGATCTCGAACATAAAATCGAGCTCGTTTAACTAAACGAGCCGAGCTTTATAACACCAATGTTCGGCTCGACTCGTTCGAAAACTCGATTAAATTTTTCGAGTCGAGTCGAGCCGAGCCGAACCATTCGAGCATACCTTTGTTCGAGTTAAACATTTTCATATATTTATTAAAAATTAGTATAAAATATACAAATTATCGAGCTCAAGTTGATAAACGAGTTAATCGATCGCAAGTTTGAACCTATAGACGAGCTTCGAGCTCGAGCCCGATAACTCAAAAAATATTCGAGCTCGAGCTCGAGCCCTAAATTGAAAAAGTTAATCGAGCTCGAGTTTATGATGGGTTTGAGTTTTATATTTGTGGTTGAGAAACTTGTTTATGATATTCATGGATTAGACCTCGTTTGAGGGTTTTTTATTTAAACTTAAATGTTAAATTTTAAATATTGAGTTACAAGTCTTAAAGCTTGAATCTTTTTCACAACTTCCGTTGCCAAGGTTACTTGAATTTAACTTTCGTTAATTATTTCCGTTAAATACTGAGAAATTGGTTTTGAGTTGTTACAGAATATTTTAGACAATTCTCCTGGATCCTTCCCTTCTATTTTCCATGGGTTTCTTATTGAACGATACCTACGTGCGCATAATTGTGGCAAATTTGTAGCTAGCTTTGCATTCTTTCTCCTTTCTTCACATTTTTGCTTCATACAAGAATAACTAACATGGTTAAAGCAAGAGAATATGATAATAATATCATAAAAAGATAATGAGTTCAAACAAACCAGAAATTCCTTTGTTGTTTTCTTCACACAAAACTCTGCCCATGCTTTATGATCCAGATATGGGTAAACATCACTCGGATTGCGACCGGTCTTAAGAAATTTGGTCCTAAGACTCTTCTTAAGGTTCTTCCATGCAAGGTTGGCAACTTTAAGCACCGGATCTTTGTACTTGTCATCCTTTGTGTTCCAATGATCCTATATATTACAAAATAAGTATGATAGTTATCATCAAATATATAAATAAAACTACCACCACATGTAAGAAGCCTTTAGATATTATACCTTGATAGCCGACCACAACATATCCTTGTATTTCTTATCCACCTTGTCCCAAGATGGCTCGTTGATAGAAATCATGGATCTCGTGGTGGCCCCGACCCAACTACTGAATCTGGCGTCATAGTCTCCTACGGCCCCACAACATATCTTTGTTGTTTTCTTCACACAAAACTCTGCCCATGCTTTATGATCCAGATATGGGTAAACATCACTCGGATTGCGACCGGTCTTAAGAAATTTGGTCCTAAGACTCTTCTTAAAGTTCTTCCATGCAAGGTTGGCAACTTTAAGCACTGGATCTTTGTACTTGTCATCCTTTGTGTTCCAATGATCCTATATATTAGAAAATAAGTATGATAGTTATCATCAAATATATAAATAAAACTACCACCACATGTAAGAAGCCTTTGGATATCATACCTTGATAGCCGACCACAACATATCCTTGTATTTCTTATCCACCTTGTCCCAAGATGGCTCGTTGATAGAAATCATGGATCTCGTGGTGGCCTCGACCCAACTACTGAATCTGGCGTCATAGTCTCCTACGGCCCCACCATACTTATCGAACTCGATATGCAAATCTTTTTTTTTTGTTTTTTAACAGTGTTACGCTTCTTTTACGCCTTTGTTGCTGGGGTTCATTATCATGGTTGCTCCCATCTCTGTTGCTAGGATGTGAACCATCGCTATCCTCAGATATCGATGTCGCAGTTTGGTTTGACTTGTCTGCGGAGACTAACCAGAAGAAACCTTGTAAAAACAGAAATTATAATGTTTTATATGGAGGAAAACAAATTTATAACATAATTAAGCAACAAACCCCTTAAAATGATATAAATAACAAGAACCCCTATACGCACAAGGTATTCAATTCATATCACTTGTTATCTTCTTTTTATGGTTATGAATCCAATAACACGGTAGTAAAAGTGATCATAATAATGTGTAAATTAACATAATGGAAAAACCCTAAAAGGTTAAAAAAACACAAGCAATTTTACTATAACCTAAGATCCATGCAATGAATAAAGGTGATCACAAATACGTTCTAAACAATTTTACTCTGTGAAAGTAATGGAAAGGGTCTGTCATAATGAAACAAATGATTGATAAACATAGACAGAACAAGTAATGTCAATTTAAGAATAAAAAACAATATATTAACTAACCAATTGATATATAGTTGAATCAGAGTCAACAAACAATTGTTGAAATTTTTTGTAATGTTTATCTGCAACTGTATCCTCCACATCATGCAGCATATCATCAAAATTATCATGACTTCTACTATCTGAATCATTGTTATTTTCATCATAACTATCAGGAATAATGGTTTCATGATTATCGAATAATTCACCGTGTGTTGACCAAATCGTATACCCTTCCATAAACCCATTAGATATCAAATGCCCTTGAATTACTTCATATTCATTAAACTTATACAAATTACGACAATCTTTACAAGGACACCAAATGTTGCTCTCTTCATTCTTCATCCGATTAGCTTCGGCAACTTTTAAAAACTCATCCAAATTAGCCAAATATTCGACAGTAGCACGTGGTATATTGTACATCCAAGTATTTCGGTCCACCTGTAATGTAGAAATAAAATATTAATAAAATGCATGCAATGCATGAAAAGAACAAGCGATTGGTGGTCAATCCTAACCCATTTTTTGAATACCTTATCTCATATGTGAATGTGTGTTAGCGGACTATGTATTTAAAAAAAATTGACAGCATTTCCCATTGACTGCCCGAATATCCGTTATGAAACACATATTCGTAGGAGCAATAGGAAATGTCTACCGAATTTTTCCTAAATACTTAATCCGCCAATACACATCCACATCCTAGATGAGATAAAGTATTCAAAAAGCAGTCCTAAAATGGGGACTATCCGAAATTAACCTCTACTAGATTAATCTCGGACGGGTATAAATCTAAGGGCATATGTATTATATTCAACTAAAGAGAAGTTAAAAAACCCCCCAACAAACTATTCTATTTCGAATGATTAAGTCTCAAAAGTATTATTTTTTAATGAAAAACCATAAAACTTTCTCATCTTGAGTAAATAAATCATTAAACTTTCAAAATTTGGTTATTTACACATCCTCTTACCAAAAATATGAAATTATTTATTATCTAGTAAAAAACATTTTATAAATAAAAATATAACTATATCGTCTTAAGTTAAAAGAATGTAAGTAGTAAATTTCAAAAAAAATTGATGATTTATTTTATTACATAAAATGTTTAGGGATTTAACTATTCAAAATTATAAAGTTTAATGGGTTTTTCATTCAAAATAATAATTTAGTGATTTAATCATTCAAAATAAGAAAGTTGTTGTAGAATAATGAATAATAGAGAGAATGAATGTAGAGAGAATCAATGATCTGTATCTTCTCATTAATCATAAGCCCTTTAAATAGGGACTGGTTACAAAGAGATAACTATAAGATATACAATTCTAATCTAACTATAATATCTATATTTCTATCTCTATCTCTATCTTTATCTCCATCATTATCTGATGATGGCACATTTATCCTTTAACACTCCCCCTTGTGCCGAGTCAAAGGAGGGATAGTGCACTACTGTTGCCTCATTAAAACCTTCTATCAAAACAAAAACCCCAATGGGAAAAATAAAAGTAGGACGAAAAAAAGAGTACAACGCACCTATTATATACAATTCCTTTAGTCTATATTCTCTCAGATTCTTATATTAATCATAAGAGCTTAAGAAAACAAGATGGTATATTAACCATTGCCTCACTAAAACCTTACACCAAGGAACAAAACCCAATGGGAAAAATAAAACCTTGGGTGAAGGAAAGAGCACATGATGCGGTAATTATTGTATATAAAAAGCGAAACAAGTTTTAACCTCTAAAGCCTAGCCACTGTTACTAGGGGTGAGCATAAAAAGCGGGTACCCGCTTTTGGAACCGGAACCGCTTCGGGAACCGGAACCGCTTCGGAACCGCCGGTTCCGGAACCGGAACCGGTGTTAGTGGTTCCGGTTCCGGTTCCTAAAATAGGGAACCGGTCAAAACCGGTTCCGGTTCCGGTTCTAAAAATTTTGGAACCGTTACCCGGCAGGTACCCGGTATTTTTAAATATATATATTTTTTATATTTTAACTAGATTACTTTCTTTGGCCGTAACTTAGATCTTTTATAAACTTGTTTTTTTCGTGTCTTGTTAAGTGTTTGACGACTTGACATGAAGTATTATCGAAGTCATTTTGCCTCAAGATTCAAGACTCATGTTTTATTTCGCTATTTTTTGTATTTATTGTTAAGACTTTACGTGTAGTTTTTATCGGATTATTATGTTTTTAAGTTGGTACTTTATATTTTATCATATTTATTCATTAAACTTGGGGTTTTAATACATTTATAATGTATGCAATGTTTGAAAAAAATAAAAAAATAGGTCACCGGTTACCCGGTATCGGAACCGGTTCCAAAAAATTAAGAACCGCTCTAACCGGTTCCGGTTCCGGTTCCTTTATTCTAGGAACCGCCGGTTCCAGTTCCGGTTCCGGTTCCATGGAAAAAAGCCGGGTACCCGGTTATGCTCACCCCTAACTGTTACCACATTCACAGGCAAGCGTACCTGATCGTGAGTAATATAGTGTAGGAAAGTCCAGGTATCATATCTACCACTGGGAACGGTTAAGCTAGATGTCAACTAAAACTATAATTAATTAATCTAGAAAAAGGGGGGTTTTGCTTTTGGAAAAGTATTTTATAAAGAAAAGAGTAAAACAATCAACTAAACTAAACCTAACCAAGAAGTGGAAAACTGATGAACAAACATACATTGGAGATAACTGAATTCATTTATGGTTTACTTTCATGAGACATAGAGTAATGATTATTGTCAGAATTTAAGCATAAAGCACCCGAACATGTATATCTAAGATTATAAACCAGGTTGGTCTTCCTAGTCCTAATACATAGACTGATTGTCAGACAATCTAGTACCAGTCACCCAACATCTAACCTAATCTGAACTATGAGAGATTTGTATCAAAAACTGGAATTACTGGATGCCTCTAACTGAAACGGTACCTTTGCGGAGCGAAACATGCGACGATCAAACCCTAACTTTCTGGAAGCTTCTGAATGAGAAAAATCGAGCTTCGCGGTGCGAGCTCTTCCTTCGCGGCGCGAGCAAGTGCCTCGCGGCGCGAGCTGTACTCTTCGCGGCGCGAGTGTAACAAAACCAGCTTCCGGAGATCTTTCCTGAATATTCCGTTTCCTTATCTGCTGAAGATCCGTCTTTTGGAGGAAGCTATCCGTCTTCGGGAGCAAGAAAGCAGTCTTAGGAGCCAAGAAAAATCCAAATTTCCAAAGTCTGCACAAAAGTCTCCTTTTTGACGCTTTTTACCCTCTTTTTATACTTTTACGCACAAGCACCTCCAAAACCTACAAGATTAGGATTTACACCTTTTTAAGTCAAACAGTACCAAAAATACTCTCGAATTAAGCACAAAAGTGGGGAATTAGCACGAGTGAAATATGTATAATTTTGGAGTTATCAGCACAACATACCAATATCAAATGTATAGCAAACTCCCCCTTTTGTCTACTACTCCCCCTGATAGGTACATTAATCAAGGGAGTTTGGAAAGTCTCCGCATTCCAATGCTTTGAACATGTTTCTCAAATGTGGCTTTCGGCAATGATTTGGTAAACAAATCAGCCACATTCTCCTTAGACCTTACTTGGTTCACTTGAATCTTAAGGAGAGTCTGTTGTTGCTGATTATAGAAGAACTTTGGCGAAATATGCTTTGTATTATCACCCTTGATATATCCTACTCTCATTTGTTCAATACAAGCTGCATTATCTTCATATATGCATGTACGATTATGAGTGGTCGAACTTAAACCACTAGCCCCTCTAATATGTGTAATGACAGACCTTAGCCATATACACTCGCGAACCGCCTCATGTAAAGCGATAATCTCTGAATGGTTCGATAAGGTAGCTACAAGGGTTTGCTTAGTAGATTTCCAAGAAATCGCCGTGTTCCCAATTGTAAAAACATATCTTGTTTGGGAACGACATTTATGTGGGTCAGAGAGATACCCAACAACAGCAAAACCTACCAATATATTGTTTGGGGTTTCATTATATGGGGTAACATTTTCATTGCTGATAAGTATTGTAACCCCATTTTTCTTTCTGTAGGGAAAGAATAAGCCCATGTCAATGGTTCCTTTTAAATATCAAAAGATATTCTTTATACCATTCCAATGACGTTGCGTTGGCGCAAAGCTAAATCTAGCTAACAAGTTCACTGAGAATGCAATATCTGGTCGAGTACATTGTGCTAAGTACAATAATGCGCCTATTGCACTTAGATAGGGAATTTCGGCTCCCAACACTTCTTCGTCATCATCCTTTGGACGAAATGGATCTTTCTTTATATCCAAACTTCGACCGATCATGGGATGCTAGCTGGGTGCGCTTTATCCATATTAAATCGCCTGAGCATTTTCTGGATATAAGCGGACTGGTGGATTAGGATTCCACAAGCTCGGTGTTCTAGTTCTATCCCTAGACAAAACCGAGTTTTCCCAAGATCCTTCATCTCAAATTCAGATTTCAAATAGCTTGCAGTATCTCTTATTTCATCAAGAGTACCTATTATGTTCATATCATCAACATACACAGCTATAATTGAAAATCCAGAACTTGTCTTCTTTATAAAAACGCAAGGCATAGTTCATCGTTCTTATATCCCTTTTTAATCAAGTATTCACTCAGAGGGGTATACCACACCCGTCTGAATTTTTTTAATCTGTAAAGTGAACGCTTTAATTTAATTGCATATGCATTTCGTGGTTTACTTGAATCGGGTAATGTTAGGCCATTAGGCACTTTCATGTATATCTCTTAATCCAGATCCCCATAGAGATATGTAGTAACCATATCCATAAGCTACATTTCCGGTCCTTCAGAAACTACTAGGCTAATTAAATAGCGGAACGTTATTACGTCCATCACTGGAGAGTATGTCTCCTCAAAGTCAATTCCAAAGCGTTGTAAGAAACCTTGCGCCACGAGGCGAGCCTTATATCTTATGACTTCATTATTCTCATTACGCTTTCTGACAAAGACTCATTTATGTCCTATAGGCTTTACATTTGGTGGGGTTAGCACTACCGGACCAAATACCCGTCTTTTTGCCAAAGAATCTAGTTCTGCCTGGATTGCTTCTTTCCATTTAGGCCACTCTGCTCTTTGTTGACATTCTTCAACTGAGTGTGGTTCGATGTCATCATGCTCTATGATCTCATAAGCAACGGTGTACGCAAATATATCATCAATGAGTATGGATGATCTTTCCATCAACTCATATGCATTCTCATAATTCATTGAAATTTCTTTGTTCTCTGGAATCAATATCGACTTTGGAGCATCCTCCAGTAATGATTCATGGACATAACTATAATCAGAGACAATCTCATGAGAAGGATTTTCAGTATTGATGATAAATGGATTAGATTGTGCCGTACTCTCCTTTTTCTTTCTTGGACGAGTATCTACCGAACCAATTGGCCTTCCGCTTTTGCTTTTGGGAGCCACGACCTCAACCATACTTCGACTATGTATGGTTGCAATACTCTTTCCGACTGTGATGTGCCCCTGTTTGGGGACTTTTAACCTTGCGGGTACATTTGCAACTAGTATATGTGATCTTGTCACTTTTGCAATATCAGTAAACGCATCAGGTATCGAGTCTACTATGTTTTGAAGATTAAGAATTCGTTTCACTTCACTTTCACATTGTGAAGTGCGGGGATCAAAATGAGACAAGGAAGGAACATTCCATGACAATTCCTGCCGTTCCCTTGGAAAATCCTTTTTCCTATCTACCCCTAACGACGAGAAGACTGTCTCATCAAAGTGACAATCCGCAAATCTTCCGGTAAATAGATCACCCGTCAAGGGTTCTAAGTAGCGGATAATTTTTGGAGATTCATATCCGACATATATACTTAATCGTCTTTAAGGACCCATTTTAGTGCACTGTGGAGGCGCAATCGACACATATACTGCACAACCAAATATGCATAAATGTGTAATGTCAAGCTTATATCCAATTACCAACTGGTACACAGAAAAAAGGTTGGTAGCAGTGGGTCTAAAGCGAATAAGTAGAGCTGCATGTAATATTGCAAAACCCCAAGCAAAAATGGGTAAATTGGTGCGCATAACTAATGCCCTAGCTATCATTTGTATCCTTTTGATGGTAGCTTCTGCAAGACCATTTTGTGTATGCACATGGGGTACATGATGCTCTACATCGATCCCAATAGACATGCAATAATCATCAAATGCTTGTGATGTAAATTCTCCAGCATTATCAAGTCGTATAGACTTGATAGGATAATCAGGGTGGTGAGCCCTTAAACGTATAGTTTGTGCTAGGAGTTTTGAGAATGCAGCATTTTGTGTGGACAATAGTGCGACATGCGTCCATCGTGTCGAAGCATCAACCAGAACCATAAAATACTTGAATGGCCCACATTCTGGATGAATAGGTCCACAAATATCACCTTGTATACGTTATGGGAATGGAATGTTTTGCTTTGTGTCTTTAGCATAGGATGGTCTCGATCTTGTTTTAGCTAATGAGCAGGCTTTGCAAAAGTTCAGGGTATTTAAAGAGGCATATTGTGATGATGTTGTTGCTTCTTGTGCTTTAGAAGTCAACTGTTGCAATTTGGCAGATTCGGTCAATTGCTTCATCTTTCCTTTCATTCGAAAGAATGGGTGTCTATGTGTATTTTTCAACACACGTATCATCATATCACGACCAAGGTGTCCCAAACGATCATGCCAAAGCTTGTATATGTCACTGTTCAAAATTTCATTATTGATGACATAATATGATTCGATAACCCGAATTGTAGTGTGGTACAGCGCATTACTTTGACCTATCAATTTCTCTAATATACGTTTCCTTCCATATTCATTAGAGGTGATGTACATATATTCATTTCCATTCTCACAATGTGTTTCAATATGATAGCCATTAGAGTGTATATCTTTGAAACTTAACAAGGTTCAATTAGTTTTAGGAGCGTAGAGGGCTTCCTTGATTGTCATCTTAGTGCCATTAGGCAACAAAAAATTGGCAGTTCCTCGACCAATTATTAAGTTAGATGATCCAATCATAGTAGTCATTGATGATTTATAATCATTTATCTCACCAAATAGTAGTTTATTTCTTAGTATTGTGTGAGTGGTTCCAGAATCAACTAAGCATTCAATTTCTCCTCGATACATTCCTACAAGGAACGGAGAATATTTAATAACATAGTTATTTTTGACATATTTCTTTACATCAATGTTTTACAAGTTGTATCAACACAAACTAAAGTTTATTTATTCAAAAACCAATCCAAACAATAAATTCACTAAAATAAGCTAATAACCATTGTCTTGAAAAAAAAAACAAATAAATAAATAACTGAAAGAAAATGAGGCATATTAATCAAAATATGAGAGCTCTAGGTTTGGATCATTGATGTTGATGTTGGTGTTGGTGAAATCTGCAACTGTTAAATTGGCTTCTGGATCATTACTTGTTTCTTCAAGGTAGTAAGTTTCTTTTTCTTTTGATTCTGTGTATCTTTTGTAGGTGGCTGCTATAGCATTACTTGCTCGACAAGTATTATACCAGTGCCCAACGATGCCACATTTGTAGCAAGGTTCAGTTCCTTCTCTTATTCTTTTGGAAGGTTCAATCATTGGTGCTTTTCCCTTTGATTTTTCTTGATTACTTGGTCCAGCAGTTACATCTCTGTGCCATGAATTGAAAAATCCACCACGATTATTGCAACGACTTTGTCCACAGCCTCGTCCACGCTCATGTCTCTGAGCTTGTACATGCCCTTGTCCACGACCTCGTCCGTGTGATGAATACTTACCACATGTATATGATTCAGTGTGTTTTGCTCCCTATCTTTTGGGTTTCTTTCAGCCTTTGACGCTTGCATGATTAGATTCGGGAATTTTCTTTGTCCCGACAGGTCTAGCATTGTTATTCAAAAGAACCTTCTTATGTCTTTCAGCCACTTGCAGTGGGTTGATAAGTTTGTTAAAAGTTAAGATTTCTCTTATTATCGTACTCCAATCGATACTGATTCATTAGTATGATTGCTGACGTAGGGAAAGTGGAAAGCATTTTCTAAATCATGTCATCTTCTATGAGTTCCTTGCCACAGAAGTTTAAACGTGCTTTGAGACTCAACATTTACCTTTTTGTAATCGAGTAAGCGGATTTCATTCCACTGTACCATTAGTTCTGGAAGTAAGTAGTCATGAATATTCCCAAATCTTCCTTTTAGTGCATCCCACAGTTCTTTGGGAGTTTTCAGTTGAAGGTATTCCCATCGAAGGCTGGGATCGATGTGTCGTCTCAATAACATTAAGGCATTTGCTTTTACCTTTTCAGACAGATTGTCTTTAGGGTCAGAAGGGGGTTTGATTGTGTAACTGTAGTCCTTTCCAATGAAGGTCGTCTCTACATCAGATACCTATCTATGGTATTCAAGTCCTTCTGAATCCAGGATATCAAATTCGGGACGAGTTGGTTCAGCCATCTACAAAGACAAGAGATAAGGTATTCTAATATATGAAAATTGAATTTATGGTGCATATGAAAATCTCGTTATCATGGCAGTGTAGGATTTAAGATTTGATATTTTCAAACATTTCTTTTGTTGAAAATGTTATATTGGTAAATCAATATTCATAAGTAAATTGCAAAAACACTTTTGGACTTCCAGGTAAGAAGGGGAATCACGTGGATTGCTTGAGTTCCTTCAAACCGTAGGCTATTTACACCCGTTTGACAAAATCCATTAGATATCTTGCAATCACTTTGATTATGAAATACATCAATAACATTGATAGTTTTGTGGATTTCGGCATGAGGCCAAATGAGTCAGATTGAATATTAATACCGTCGTGGCATTTTTGGGAGGGCTTTTGGCAAGAGGCCAAAAGATATGCGTTTGATTTTTGTTATATATCTCATTTTGTTTTTAAAACTTATAATATAGTTAGCATTTAACACAAATAATTAGTGTTTGATAAGGGTTATATCTATCATTGTTTTTCAAAGTTGAACTTTTAGCAATTAGGCTTAATACTAAAAGATATAGTTGTAATGAGTGTTTGGTATGAGGTCATAACCAAACTTATATAACGGAGTATAACTCCCAAGATTTAATCATAATATATTATGGATTAAGATGAATATGCATATAGTTATGTAAGCGTATCAAGACTAAAGATATAACTACATTAATAAACCATGGAATAATAAATTTATATTAATCAATAAATAGAGATAACATGCTAAGGATACTTAAACAGATAAACGATATACAACAAGTATATAACATGGTAAGATGACTAAGTTCATGTAAATATAATAAAAATATAAACAATAATTATCCAAAATAAGGTGTATGGTATTTATTTAATTTATTTATAAATATGAATCCTGAACTCAATCCATTCAAATTTAAACAATAAATTGTTTATGATTTTTAATAAATCTATGAATATAGATTAATCTACTATAATAAACTCATACTAAAATTTTATTTTCATATAACATGTTTTAAAAAAAATTAACATCTATTTTAAACATCACGTCAAATAAAAAAAATTAAATTAATTTTCTGCCTAATTCCCAAAAATATAGTATTTTTGAATGTATAAATAAACTGATAATGATTTAGAATAAAAAAAAGGTATCAAAATTTTGAGATTAAATAAAGTTTACCAACCAAGCAGGAAACAAAATTGATTTTTGTATCTATATTATAACTTCATATTGAAAAGCAATACATATATTATATACAAAATAAATGGTAAAAATAAACTGCATATAACATCATATTCGATTTATGATCATAAAAGAAACTTCGAAATTTTTCTATAAATAAAACCCTTAAATTGTGTTTGGAGTAGCATCAAAAATTCTTTAAACAACATATAGTGATGCTTTGAGTATAGACGACAATTTCTCAAAATTTAATACAAAAAATATACACGACAATTTGATTTTAACAATATGCTTTTGAATATAGAAGTAAATATATAATTCATATATAAAAAGAAATTCTTTAAGACAAAATAATTATTCTTTTTCTTTGGATTTAGGTTTTTCGAATGCTAATATGTAGGAAAAAATCAACTGATTTAGATGGCAATGAAAAAAATAGATAAAAACATATGAGACTCTATTATAAAATCATATAGTGATGGAATGAAGGCAACAAAATTAGTACAAGAATTCATATATTCACATGCAGTCACGATGCAGTCACGAAGCCTTCATCTGATCATAGAAAAATATATAAGATTTCATATATATGTATATAAAGATGAGGATATGAATAGACATACTTGATTGATGAAAATTGTTTGGCAGCGATAACGAGTAGAACAACCGTCGAACAAAAACAATTCCAAGCTTACGTCCTGATAACGTGTTGTAGAATAATGAATAATAGAGAGAATGCATGTAGAGAGAATCAATGTAGAGAGAATCAATGATCTGTGTCTTCTCATTAATCATAAGCCCTTTAAATAGGGACTAGTTACAAAGAGATAATTATAAGATATACAATTCTAATCTAACTATAATATCTATATTTCTATCTCTATCTCCATCATTATCTTCTGATGATGGCACATTTATCCTTTAACAAAAGTTTAATATTTTTTATTCAAAAAATGGTTTAGGGACTTAATTGTATAGTTTGTTGGGTTCTTTGAACGTTTCCCTAAACTAAATGAATGTTATTATATATGTTGTAGAATTATATATTCTGCAATGATAAAAATAAAATGGAAGATGAATAAATGCCTTATAAGTTACTAATCACATTAACAGAGTAATCTTTGTAATCCAATTGCTCAAACGATCCTATAACATTTAAAAAAAATCAATTAATTAAATTATATATATACATTCATACATATGTATGTAAATTGAATTTGATAAATAAGTTAATATATAAATAATTTTACATTTGGTGATTGATGGATAACAAGAATAAATATTATTGTTATAGTATAGAAGCTATTAATACCAATTAAGTTTGTGATACATGAAGAATATTGATAAGAATAATAAAACCAATAAAAACCTTACATACTTGGAATCTTTAGGAATGAATTAATATATTGATGATTGATGAATGGCAACGGCTCACTTATCTGTGATGTGTTATCTGTAAATGAATAGAAAGTTCAAACAAAATCAATAACCGCGGCGAGTTATGTAATATTGATGGACGACTCTCAATTGTGGAAATTTAATTAAGAAATTTGATTCAAATAATGGCATAATGGGCTCATAGCCTTGTGTCCCTGTGTAAAAAGCCAAGCCGAGCCCGACCCTAGCCAAACTCAAGCTCGGCTAGTTTAAAAATATAAAGCTCGAGCTCGGCTCGTTTCGAGCATTAAAGTTCAAACTGGAACTCGAGCTCGTCAAAGAGTAACAAGCTCGAGCTCGGCTCGTTGAAGCTCATTTTGAGCCTTAAAATTCAAACTAGAGCTCAAGCTCGTCAAAGAGTAACAAACTGGAGCTCAAGCTCGTCAAAGAGTAACAAGCTGGAGCTCAGCTCCTTTGTTCAACAAGCTTGCTTAAGCATAGCTAAAACTCAACTCCAATTCGTTTGTTCAGTATTACACACACTGATTAACAAACATGGCGCACCCATTTCAATAAGGCACTCAAAGTAGGTTCAAGCCAAAGGGCTTAATCCAAATAATTTAGTTCAAGCCAAAGAGCTCATAACCAATGGATAAATGACGGAGAAAAGTAAAGTGGGGATAGGTATATATAGAGCAGGAATACAAGCAAAGAATGGGTATCGCATCGATGTGGCATAAAGGAACCAAATTATATAAGAGAAAGAGGAAAAGATGTCTTACATCGAATTTTTTTGAAAAATCAAGGCACCTAAGCCGCGTATATAAGAAAGCTTCTGGCTTTCATTTTTGTTGTTGATTATTACTCTTAAAAATATTTTTATTTTAATTGGTAATTTGCTTGGTTGGAGAGAAACTAAATTTAATTGACATTATTATAATTTTTTAAAATTTATAGTATTTATTAATTAATATTTATATATATTAAGGCTCGTTTAGGATCGCGAGCTTAATCGAGCTCGATTACAAAGGCTCGAGCTCGAGCTCGTTTTCTAAATGAGCTTAAATTGAGGCTCGAGCTCGGCTCGGGGCTCATTTAATTCGAGCTCAAATTGAGCTTTTAACGAGTCTCAGGGGCGGATCCCTTAAGGGGCCATTGGGGGCCAAGCAGGGCCGTCCCTGGGAGAGGGCGGGTTGGGCACTCGCCCAGGGCCCGAAAAAAATTAGTTTATATATTAGTGTTATAAAGAATTAATTAGTATATCTATATATGAATCTGATTCAAAATGCTAAGAGGGCCCAAAATTACATTATTAAATGCAAAAAAAAGGGCCCATAAATCAAAGCCCAAACATAACTCCAGTTCCCTAAATACAATCTGCCCAAATCGGCTTGACGGCTTCTGATCTCGTCAATCGAAAATTAAACTCATTGATTTGTGCAACAACAAGCGAGGAAAGAGCATCGATTGGCGATAAATCATCATTACTCGACGCTGACGAAATCATCTACATACTACAATCGTCGATTGAATTTCCCCAACGGTAAATCTACAATTGGTAGCTTCAATCAGTCAATGAAGACTCTTAAGCATCGATTTCCTCTATTTAAGGTTAGGGCTACAATTTCTTTTCATCAAATTGAAGTTGTTAGTTCTGATTTCTCAATTCTTATCTCTAATTTCTGGTCTCTGAAAGCTTTGAGTTATAATTTCTGGAATTTTATTTCTCAGTGGGTTTGTATTCTGAATTTTTGGGTCAAGAATTCAACATGTAATGAGTCTAATGACTTTCTGGTTTCTGGAAGTTGTGATTTTAAATATGTCTGTATGAAATTGCAAGTCCAATGACTAACTAATTTTTATTATTGTTTCAATTTTGTTGTTAACAGATTACATAGTATTGATAAATGGTCAAGCAGAGTTGAATTCTTTGCCTTTTCTCACTTGCTATTCCATAATTCTTACTCCAATTCACATGCTTTTGTTCCCTTTTACTTGAGTAGTTGAGTTATACTTGTTATTTGTTCAAGTATTTAAGTTTAATATTGATTATGTTGCCTAAAAAATACAAGTACTTGTCTGGAAGTGAGAAAAGAAAAAAAAAAGAAATTAGATGAGCTATTGAAACAATCACAAAAAGGAGCTATGCATAAATTTGTTAAGCCTATAGGTTTCTCTAATGAAAAGCTAGATAAAGATAATGTTGAGCACCAAAATGATGTTGAGGTTGAGCACCAAAATGTAAGTGATCGTGATGAACACTTTGATGGTATGAGCGAACATGATGTTGAGCACCAAAATGATCGTGATGAAAACGTAGATGGTCCATGTTTTGATATTTATGATCCTAGAAATTGGGACAATCTTGATGCTAAATCAAGAAATATAATAGTTGAAAAAGGACCTATTAGAGAATTGAATATTGTGTTTCCTTTAGATAATGCATCTAGACACTTTTCATATGCTTATTATGATA
This sequence comes from Centaurea solstitialis, assembly GCA_030169165.1. Lineage (NCBI taxonomy): Eukaryota > Viridiplantae > Streptophyta > Magnoliopsida > Asterales > Asteraceae > Centaurea > Centaurea solstitialis. Next base: position 60,032,764 of record CM058042.1, on the reverse strand, counting down.
AAAAAAAAAGTTCCTAATAGTGAAACTCGTGATCGAAAATGGCTAATTTATTCAAAACATGCGGATAAAGTATATTGTTTTTGTTGTAAGTTGTTCAAATCTAAGAATTATAGAAATGCAATAGCTAACGAAGGATTTAGAGATTGGAAACATCTTGGTGAGAGACTTAAAGAGCATGAGAAAAGTATTGAGCATATCAATAACATGGCATCTTGGAATGAGCTAAAGTAAGACTAGACACAAACCAAACAATTGATAAAGATTTACAACAATAGATTTTGAAAGAGAAAGAACGTTGGAGATAAGTTTTATTAAGAATAATTGCCTCTGTGAAATACCTTGTAAAATATATTTTGTCTTTTAGAGGATCCAATGAGATGTTGTATGGTAATGGTAATTTTTTGGGGTTAATTGAAATGCTTGGACAATTTGATGGCGTTATTCAAGGTCATATTAAATGCATTCAAAATCATGAAATCCATTATCATTATCTCGGTCCTAGAATCCAAAATGAGTTAATTTCTCTTTTAGCTTAAAATGTCAAAGGTGCTATCATAAGAATTATCAAAAAGGGATTACTTCTTCAAAATGTATCAAACTATCCCTAATATACTATTGTATGTATCCACCTAAAAAAATTTCTTTTGTATATATCAAACTTTATGTTTTAGTCTATTGTGTGTATCTTTGATACACACAATAGTATATTGGGGGATAGTTGGATACACATAATAGACTCAAAAATACACATAATAGACTAAAAAATAAAGTTTGATATATACAAAAGAAATTTTTTTAGGTTGATACACACAATAGTATATTGGGGATAGTTGGATACATTTTGAAGAAGTAATCCCTATCAAAAATGCTATATATTTTTCTGTAATTCTTGATTGTACACCGGATGTGAGTCATCAAGAGCAAATGAATTTAATAGTACGATGTGTGAATATTGTGAGGAATAGTCAGTAACGAAATCTGGATGTCTCTGAAAGGCGTGTAACACTTTCAGATCGAATCAATTCGGTGGTTCTCCCGAATTATTCAATCGGATACAATTCAGAGAATTTGGAATTCGATGTATGTGTGTTTGTGCTTTTGTGAACCAGAACAGAAACGATGACCAAAAACGTATATGTAACAAGAAACAGATAACTGCTCTTTTGGCAGTTTTCTGTTTTGTCAACGGGTCAAAAACCGGGTCGAAACAGCTCGACCCCAGCCAGGGGCTCTGCCCCTTGGACCCCGCCAGGGGCTGCCGCCCCTTGGACCCCGCTACCGGGGGCGCTGCCCCCGGACCCCCGTTCATTAGGGGCTTCGCCTCTAATATCATAATAAATTCAAGTAGGTGTGCACTCCGCACCGCCAAACCTAAATGATGTCTTATTATGATGAAATTGGTCAAACAAGTTAATCCAATTACACTAAAATATCCAACATTCCTCCCCTATTTTAGTGCAATCCTTGATTAACTAAAACAAGTAATCTCAAACAATCAAACTATTGCATAAGTGAAATGTCGAGCCGATTGAATTTCACATTAGTACATTACACATTCCAAATATTCGAATACCAAGGTGTCGCTTAGGATTGAACCTTGGGAATTCAATATGAATACACGAAGATAATGTACACAAAAGTTTACATACATAGTAGTTCTATCTTGACATATGTTTTACTAGCCTATGTCCTTATCCTTCATAAGCATGTCAAAGCCAAGTCCCAGCTTCTTGAAGCGGCTAAACTTCATGCTCATATAGGTAGCTCCTTTAATCTTGCACCTACAACGCAATTTGTCAAAAGAGCCATTAAGAATATATACATTCAACCTCCCTAACTTGTAGGTCTGAACACATACCTTCGGGTGATTCTTCCAATGTGTTCCAATCTCTAAATATCAAGCCTTCCACATTGAATTCAGCACCTAGCGTCATACTAAGTGGGAATTGGGTATCTTGATATCAGAGATTTCTAGTGGACTTTAATCCCACCCCTATTGCCGAACTTTTCACGAGATCTCTATTCAACCCTTTGGTTAAATGATCGGCTAAATTGTGTTGTGTTTTTACAAACACTACAGATATCACACCATTCGTGATAAGATCACGTATCATGCTATGTCTAACACCTAAGTGTCTAGACTTCCCATTATATACTTCACTGTAAGCCTTAGCCAAAGTAGCTTGACTATCACATCTGATAGAAATGGATGATATCTGTCTATGCCACAATGGAATTTCATAAATCAAGTTCCTTAGCCATTCAGCTTCTTTACCAGCTGCTGCTAATGCCACAAACTCAGATTCCATTGTTGAAGCAGTTATGCAAGTTTGCTTCTTAGATGCCCAGCAAATGGCACCACCTCCAAGTAGAAATACCCATCCACTTGTGGAAGAATGATCTTCCTTATTGGTTATCCAACTTGCATCTGAATAACCTTCAAGAACAGAAGGAAATCCACTATAAGTCAAACCATAATCCATTGTTCCTTTCAAGTACTTAAATACTCGATTAATTGCTTGCCAATGGACTAAACCTGGATTATGAGTGTATCTACTCAACTTTCCAACTGCAAAGGCTATATCAGGCCTAGTACTAAGCATGGCATACATGAGTGATCCAATAGCCCTTGAATATTCAAGTTGATTCACAGTAACACCTTTGTTAGGCATAAGTTTTACTATAGGATCCATAGGAGTACCTATTGGAAAACAATCTTTCATATTAAATTTATTCAACATCTTCTCAATATAATGTGATTGAGAGATAGTAATGCCATGTTCTCCACGTATGATCTTAATGCCAAGAATCACATCAGCCTCCCCCATGTCTTTCATATCAAACTTGGAAGACAAGAATTCCTTAGTTTTATTGTTGGTCCCAAGTAGGTGACCTTCAAGTAAGGATAGTGATTGGGATTATAGAAGGGGGGGTTGAATATAATCACACAATTTCCTCACTTTTAAATTCTTGTTTTATAAACAATATGAATTTACAGATTGTTGCGGAAATAGAAAAGACAAGTAGTCTAAACTAAACAATCTAAGTTCTTTCACTATGCACTAAGTGAGAAGAGAATAAAGAAAGAAGATAGAGGGGATAAGAGAGAAAGGACTTGAGTATTTTAGGATGAAGAAGAAGTGTGGAGAACATCTCTTCACGTCCTATTTATACTCCATGCATTAAATGCATGCAGACCTACTATTGTGACGTGTCACAATGTGAGTGGTCTGTTGTACTATTTACTATAAACAAATACTCTTTGCATGGTGTGCAAAAGAGGATGTTTGTAAACAGTTGCCTTATGGTCTGATAAGTACGGAGGGAACAGTAAAGTAACTGCCCTTATGTACTATTGTGTCAGAAAAGGCGTGTAATCCTTTTGTGCATTAGACTAAGACATTATTCTAATCCTTCAGGATCAGGATACTGATCAGTGACTAGAGTCCTGAAACTGGGGATGTTCAGGGTCACTTGTATCCTGATGAGTCTTCAGGATGTCATACGATTGCGAACAGATTGCTATCACTGAGTTCCGTCTTCAGATCACGAGCATGCTGTTCCTGTCATCAGCTATTTCTTCGACGTCGCTGATGGTTCTTTGTGTATGATCTTAATGTCTTCAGGAGGAGGTCTTCACTTCAGTGGACAGGATCAGTAGACTGCAGAACAGACTCGTTAGTCTCCTGATCCTGATCCTGAAATCTATAAAGTTAAGTTACAGCATAAGTAACAGGGAATAACACTGAACAGACTCAGTGATAATTCCTCAAGCTATAACAGAAGTAAAAACCTATTCACTAAGTAAAGATTCAGGATCATTATCATTTCATCAGGTCTTAGGAGAGCTGGATCAACAATCTCCCCCTAAATGATAATGATAAGACAACAGAGTAATTGTCTTAAACTAGAAAAGTTAGAAATAAATCTAAGTCTAGAACTAAACAGTAGGAAATAGAACTCATAAAGGTACATGTCCCATTTACTGTTTTGAGGGATCTTTTTCAGTACTATGATGGAATGAAGTACAATGCACTGAATTGCATTCTCATTAATCTCATTAAATATTACAAGAGTAAGGAAAATACAAAAAGTACATGACAGGAGTACTGAAAGAAAAAATTACAAGACAACTAACTATCAGATTCTTCGCTAATGTATTCAGTCTTGACGCAAACAGGAACAGGAGTGTCGCTGAAGGCAAGTCTGTGATCAAGTATAGCTCTGACAGTGCGAATGATCTCTTTGTTGTCTGGATTTTTCTTATCTTGTTGTGCAGTGAAGAGAACTGTCAAAAGATGTTCATAAGGCGCTAAGTGTAGCTCACTGAAGCGTTGAAAGCGTAGGATTGAGTTATTGCTAACACAAATGCCATGAACAGGTTCTCTGATTACTTGTCCTTCAGATAGAGTGATTCCATGAGGGAATGAAAGATCAAGCATCGAGAGGTCCAGAGGTTTAACAACCATTCTGGGAAGACAGGGAGTTGGTCTTCTTGTAGAGGTGCCTGCAGATCTTCGAACAGGTTGCTGAGTTGGGAGTGGAGAGTAATGGAGCAGGTCATCAGGTATTTCAGTTGTCCTTCTGATGCGAGCAATAAGTCCTTCAATGACTTCTTCTACTTCAGCCCGATAGTTCTTGTTGGCTTTGGGAAGCAGGGATCTGATTTCGTTCCACTCTGACAAGTTGTAGCGATCTAACTTGTCCAGAGTGTGCTCTACGTCCTTTACTCCAGAGCGTTTGACTGTGATCCAGGTTTTGCCAGGATTATTTTTCTTGCCTCTGGATCGGCGAAGATGGATTCCTGAGATGGCAGCACCATGCTTTCGAAGGTGTAACCTATCTCTGCACCAGTCAAGCTCAGCATTTACTTCTCCAGTCTGTATCTCTGCATTTTTGTTGAAGACCTTCAGAACAGCCTTCTGTGCAAGGATAGGATCCGCACTTATTTCGGCATCTTGATCTACAAAATCCGATGCAAGCCTTCGAGCGGCTTGGGCAGAGAGGAAAGCTTCCTTCTGCTTCTTATTATGCTCTAGTTGAGCCTGTACAGCCTCGTTGTACTCCTCCTGCGAGAGATAGGCGAACTCAGAGTCACAAGAGGTACGAAGAGGAATTTTTACTCTTGTACTCTCGAGTCGCTCTATCACGGCGTCTAAGCGCCCATCCCTGTCAATGGCAAAGGAACTGTCAGGGTAATTTTCACCTTCAGATCTAGGAGAACTTGAGGGAGGAGATCTGGGTGAAGAAGCAGGAGTAGAGTAGTCATCAGAGATGAATTCATCATCTGATGAAAGGCAAATGGTTTCAGGGGTGGTTTGGATTTCACGGGTTCTGGATGAAGAGGCTTCTTGGTTGAAACGGGTTGAAGGACGGGTAGGAAAGGTTTCTTGGTTGAGGGGTGTGACTCTGAAGGTCATATTAGCTAATTCAGCTCTGGTCTGTTCATTTGGACTATTCTCCATTAGGCGAATAATGTCACAAGTGACAGAACCATAGTTGATATCTTCAGGGTTGGCTAAGGTGTTGGGTTCAGGTTCAGGTTCAGGGTGAGAGGTGATTTGAGGAGATGGTTCAGGAGAGGGTAGTTTAGAAGGTTGGTAGATAACCATTTGAAGGTTATTAAGAGGGGAGTCTTCAGGTGAGGAGTCTAGGGTGATGGTTTCAGGGGTAGGTTTGGATTTAAGAAGAGTAGAAATAGGTTGGTTATCAGAGGTAGAGGGAGAGGATGGTAGTAGAGACTTACCAGAGGCATCAGGGTTCTCCCCCTGAGGTTGTGCTTGCCCTGGAATGGGCGCAGAATCAGTAGGGACCTTCTCGACGAAGATGTCGTCGTCAACATCATCATCATCTTCATCATCATCATCGTCGTCTTCATTATTCCCCCCGTCTTCAGTGGTTCTCCAGTTGGTGGAGGGGGAATATGCTGAATGGTCTCGGGGCTGTCTCTCCCCCTCAGCAGGTGCCTGTACTAAGGCAGCTGTTGTAACACTCCTTTGGAGGAGAGAGGCCATGTCGCCCAGGACTTTGCGCTGGATGAAGGACGATGTGATCAGGGACTGCAACACGTCCCTGTCCGCCGTGGTGAAGGACGGAGGCGGCGCAGGAGCAGTGGTGAGGGCATGGACAGCAGTGGAGAGCCCTTGCACCTGCTCCTGGATGGCTCGGAGAGCAGCTTCCTGAGCATCCAATCTCTGAACCACCGTTGTTTGAAAGGTGGTGAGAGAGTTGGTGCTGTTGATGATGTCGGTGGAGAGCGCAGGGAGTGCCGTGGCCTTCAGGTCATCAATTGATGCCTGAAGGTTGGTGGAGGAGGAGGCAACTTGAGACACCTTGTCATGGATATTATCCAGACAAGGGATGGAGAGGGTGACGGCCGTGGGCGGTGGAGTCGCGGCGACGGCGGCGGCAGTGGCACTGGCGGCGGTGGCTTCAGCAGCGGCTGCAGCAGCTTTGGCAGCAACAAGCTCCTGTTGTAAGGACTGGAGCTGTGCTGAGTGCTCGGCCTCCTTCTGCTAGAGGGCAGTGCGGGCCTCAAGCAGGTTCCTCTCAGCGGACTGCCTGCGGAGTTCAGCTGTGTTCAGCTGATGCTCGGCATCCGTGAGGATGAAGTCGTTGAAGGGATCATCTTGGTGCCCTTCAGAACCTGCTCCTAAAGAACCTGTAGACAGAGTAGCTAAGTGAGCACTAGAAGACTCATTAGCTTTCATAGAAGAAGTAACAGTAATATATTGCTTAGAAATATTACCTGAGGCTTGGAGGGTATCAGGATGATTACCCACCAGATTCTCTGAGGGTTCGAGTTGAACCACCTCAGGTTCTTGTGTAACAGGGGCAGATGTAGAAGTATCTGCAGTGGAAGAATGTTTAGACAAAGGGGATGGTTTATTAAAGAGCTGGGGCAGGGTAATGTAATATTTCTTACCAGCCGCCTGCGTCTTTTTCTTTTGCGCCCTAGCTTTGGCGCGTTTTGAGGAGGTGGAGGAGTAGCAGAGGATGGTTGGGGGCGCTTCTGGAGCGCAGAAGTTGTGGTTGCAGCTGGGGAAGTCAGTATGGGGTTAGCTACTGACATAGCATGCATAGAAGTAGAAGAATGAGGTTTGGAAGAGATGATAGAGAACATACCAGCGGTTGGAGAGGTTGATGGTTGAGCATCCTCCTGATCCTGATCCTGAGCAGGTTCAGGAACTACCAGGACGTCGGAGAGGGGGACGTCTTCAGGATGATAAGCGACCTGGTCCAGGAACTTAGGCCCGAGGGCGTAGTTGTTGGAGTTCCCGACCTTGGGGTAGTTTTCCCCCATGTGCAGCTCCAGGACAGCTGAGAAAAACCTGGTGAAGGCAACGTTTACGACTCGGTTCTTTTGTCGGACCTTCTTCACCATGTCGTCCCAGATGGAGCGAGCATAGTCGAACTCGCGATTCTTGATCGCAGAGAAGACCATTTGTTGGATGACCATCGGGAACTGCTCCGTGCTCCCTGTTTTGCCCGATAAGCACAGGCCAAACGTGTTCCATATATAATAGAACACGGCGTTTAGTCCTGACTTATGGACAGTGGCACCAGTCTTGGGCAGCAGGACGCCTTCCTTGTTCACAGGCCATCTGTAGCCTATGGTGTCCAGGAACTCTACTATCTCGTCAGCGGTGGGGACAGGAGGGAAGTGCTTCTTCTTGGGGAAGTTGAGCACGTTCCTGAGAGTTCCGAAACCGAAGGAAATGAGGTTGTCCCTGATTTGGAACTTGATCACCTCCCGCAGGACGCCCCTAGAGTTCTTCTCCTTGGTAACCATGGCTGTAGACCACAGTTGTTGTAGCATGGGCTTGTTCGGCTTGGGGTCCAGGGTGAAAGCCGTCTTCAGAGGGCTTCGTAGCAGGAAGTCCTTGGCAGGAATTAGATATTCCTTGTCTTCAGGAATGTCAAACAGAGCAAGAACGTTGTTCTGTTTGAATTGAACGTCATGCGCAGGGATGACGATCGGCAGGCTTTCAGATGAGGATTGTAGTGGAGTAGCCTCGGAGGAGAGTTGAGCGTCCAGAGAAGAAGTAGTAGCAGCCATCCTGTTAGAAACATAAAAATAACATATATGGATGATTAAGAGTCCAAAATATGCATTTTTTTTCATTTTTCAATGAACACAAAGTATGTTCATAACAATGGTGAAATCCTTTATACTTAGAATAGATTAGATACCAAAATACACAAAAGGAATGTGTTTTGGTATTAAAAAGAACTTCCATTTTGATGAAAAGATATCAAAATAGGAGTTTATGACTGTTTCTTAAAAGAAATAAGAAAAATCATGTTAAACAGTTTTAACAAAAATCTTTGAAGATTTTAGGAAAACTAAGATCAAACGAAGTGATCTTAGGGTTTTTTGGAAAAACGTTTATCAAAATAAGTTGTTTTTAGAGAAAGAATGTCAACTTAGATTGTAGAAAGAACAAAGAACAAGAGGAGACTTACGTTGATCTTGTTAAAGAAGTGGTAAGTGTGTGTTCTTGGTGTTCTTGAGGATGCAAATTCTTGCTTTTTCTTGCTTGAATGCTTAGAGAGTATTATGTGAGCGTAAAGAGTGAAAAGGATTGTGAATGAGGTTTTTATACCTCGTGGTAGGAGAGAGAAAAAGGATGAGAGAGAAAAGAGCGGCTAAATTCAAACGTAATGATGAAAAAGAAGCTCGACGCGCGTTCACGCGCCTGACACACGTAGTGGGGAACAGGAAACGTCCCATTACGTGTCAGTGCAGATGAAAAGTTTGTTTTATTTGAAAAACTAAAAACCACCTTTTCAGGGGATGATTCCAATTTGGTGAAAGATATGTTTTATGGGAATCAGAGTACTTATCAGATAAGTACTGTTTTGGGAAAATCCTCTTATCACATTTAATGCGATAAGGTTTCAGTAGCAGAGGGAAGAAATACTTACCTGAGAATCATCAGTATTCGGATATTGAACAAAGATTTTGTAAGTACTGAATAGAGTTATCCTCTGAAGAAGAGTTATTCAGGAGTTGTTAAGAAAAGAGGTCCTGAGAGAATATTTTCATAAGGACTTTAACAACTGTTTGTCCTGAGAACTTCTATTCTTCAGGATTTAACATCCCAAGTTCACTGAGGAGCATATTAAAACGCGTCACATCCAGTGGTTTGGTAAAGAGGTCAGCAAGCTGATATTCAGTAGGGACAAAATGGAGTTCAATATCACCATTCATCACATGATCCCTGATGAAGTGATATCTCACTTCAATGTGCTTTGTCTTAGAGTGTAAGACAGGATTGTTAGCGATGGCTATTGCTGAAGTGTTGTCACAGTAGATAGGAATTTTGGAGAGTTGTATGTCATAGTCCTGAAGTTGATTTCTCAGCCACAGGACCTGAGCACAACATATTCCTGCTGCAACATATTCAGCTTCAGCAGTTGATGTGGACACAGAGTTCTGCTTCTTGCTAGTCCAACTCACCAACTTGCCACCTAAAAGGTGACAACCACCAGTGGTGCTTTTCCTGTCAATCTTACATCCTGCAAAGTCACTATCAGAATAAGCTGTTAGATCGAACCCTGAGTCCTTGGAATACCAAAGACCCATGTTAGGAGTTCCCTTCAGGTATCTGAAAATCCGCTTTACAGCGGTCAGATGGGATTCTTTGGGTTCAGCCTGATAACGAGCACAGAGACATGTAGAATACATGATATCAGGACGACTCGCTGTAAGATACAGCAGTGAGCCAATCATTCCTCTATAAAGAGTCACATCAACAGGTTTCCCTTTGGAATCCTTGTCAAGAGACAGAGGAGGAGCCATTGGAGTCTTCATCGGTGTACAGGATGTGAGATCAAATTTCTTCAGCATCTCATGTACATATTTACCTTGATTGATGAAAATTCCCTTTTCAGATTGCTTGATCTGAAGTCCTAAAAAGAATGTTAGTTCGCCCATCATAGACATTTTATATTCAGATTTCATGAGCAACTCAAACTTTTCGCAGAGTTTGGGATTTGTGGATCCAAAGATAATGTCATCGACATATATCTGGACAAGAAGGATATGCTTAGGATATTTCTTCAGAAATAAAGTGCTATCAATCTTTCCACGAACAAAACCTTTAGAGAGAAGAAAGGTTGAGAGGGTGTCATACCAGGCACGAGGAGCCTGTTTTAACCCATAAAGAGCCTTGTTTAACTTGTAGACGTGATCAGGGAACTTAGGATCTACAAAGCCAGGAGGCTGAGCCACATAGACTTCTTCATTAAGTTTTCCATTCAGAAAGGCATTTTTAATGTCCATCTGATAAACCTTGAAGTTCATATGTGCTGCAAAAGCTAGGAAGAGTCGAATTGCTTCGAGCCTAGCAACAGGAGCAAAAGTTTCATCGTAATCAATGCCCTCTTCCTGCCTGTATCCCTGAGCCACAAGGCGAGCCTTGTTTCGAATGATTGTACCAATCTCATCAAGTTTATTTCGAAAAATCCACTTGGAACCAATGATTGTACGTTTTCGAGGCCTAGGGACGAGAAGCCAGACATTGTTTCTGATGAACTCTGCTAGCTCTTCCTGCATGGCTGAGACCCAGGCAGGATCACGCAAAGCATCATCTATTTCTTTAGGTTCATTTTCAGAGATAAAATTTACATAAAGACAGACGTTACCAGCCTGACGTCTGGTTTTCACACCAGAAGAAGGGTTTCCAAGAACTTGATCAATGGGATGATCTTTGGTCCATCGGAGAGCAGGTGGTTGATACACCTGTCATGAAGTAGATGCTTCATTTGATGATGGATCAGGAAGAAGATTGTAGAAGAGGGTTCACTAACAGTGGTTTGAGAGAAGTCTTCACTGTTAGTGGGTTGATCAGGTTCAGGGGGTGTGATTTGAGTGATAGGGGTGGCATTTATGAGAGGTGGAGTGGTTATATCAGAGGGTGGTATTGGATTTTCTTCAAAACCATCAGGAAGGTCTTGAGGAGAGGGATCAGCAATAGGAGGTTCAGGGACTTGAAAGAAAGAGTCAGCCCACTGATTGATTTCAGTATTATCATTTGGGTGAGGAAAGGTAGGACCCGATTCATCAAACTTGACATGAATCGTTTCCTCAATGGCTTGTCTTCGTTTGTTGAACACACGGAAGGTTTTAGAAATGGATGAGTATCCGAGGAAAATTCCATCATCAGATTTGGAATCAAACTTTCCAAGACTATCTTTGTTGTTCAGGATGTAGCAGACACAACCAAAGATATGGAGATGTTCGATTGATGGTTTCCTGTTACGAAAGAGTTCGTAAGCAGTCCTTCTGAAACGCTTGACAATCAGAGATCTGTTCTGAGTATAGCAAGCAGTATTTACGGCTTCAGCCCAGAACTGAGTGGCAAGGTTGGCTTCACTCAGCATAGATCTCGCAGCTTCAATCAGCGTTCTGTTCCGTCTTTCAGCAACACCATTTTGCTGAGGAGTTCTCACAGAAGAGAAGTTTTGAGAGATATCTTTCTGTTCAAAGAAAGATTCCAGGGTACTGTTTTTGAACTCAGTCCCATGGTCACTCCTTATTGATCGAACAGTAAGGTTGTTGAGTTTTTCCATCTTCCTGACGAACAGGATGATTTCTTCAGGAGCATCACTCTTGGCACGTAAGAAGAAGACCCAAGTATATCTGGAATATTCATCTACGATTACCAGAGTATATTTCTTTCCACCAATGGATTGGACATTAACGGGTCCAAAGAGATCCATGTGGAGAAGTTGTAGAGGAGAGCTGATGGAGGAAATCTGCTTGGACTTGAAACTAGCCCTGGTCTGTTTTCCTTTCTCACATGCTGAACAAAGAGATTCCTTTGTATAGCGATAGTCAGGAAGACCAATGACCAGGTTGTTGATGCAGAGTTGATTCAGCGTCTTGAAGTTGAGATGAGAGAGACGCTTGTGCCAGAGCCAATTCATATCAGTGGAAGCACGTGATACGAAACAGAAGTTATCAGTGGAAGTATTCATGTTGATGATGTAGATATCAGCATGTCTTACACCAGTGAGAATGACTTCCTTTCTCCTGTTCTTGACTTTGCACTTTTTCTTAGAGAAAGAAACTTTGTGATTCTTATCACACAGTTGACTGATGCTCAGAAGATTATGCATCAGGCCTTCAACATAAGCAACTCTTTTGAAAGTAGTTACTCCGTTGGTCAGAGTGCCATACCCTCGGGTTTGGCCTCTACCGTTTCCGCCAAAGGTCACAGCAGGACCTCTTTCTTCACGGTAGTTAGTGAGGACAGATTTAGAACCAGTCATGTGTCGAGAGCATCCACTGTCCAAGTACCAGATGCCCTTATCCTGTAAAATACAGAGTTTAAGTTTTCTTTGGTACCCATAGAACTATGGATCCAGAAGTATCAGTAGGACTGGTTGAGTCAGTGTCAGCCTTTACTGAAGTATCAGTACAGGAGGCTGGAGTCTTGACTGAAGAAACAGTCTTGACAACCTTCTTTCCTTTGACTGATTTCTCAGTCTTGGGAATTTTCTTTACCTTAGCAGATTTTTCAGCTTTGGTAGCAACAGAACACTTACTCGCAATATGGTCATTTAATCCACAGTGATAACATTTGCGATATTGAAAGCGTTTAGTGTGGTCCAGAAAGTTTTTGAACTTTAGGTGAGCAGGACCTGCACCAAGTATGCCTTTAGCATTTGACATAGGAGGAATTGGAGTCTTCTCCTTAGTCGTTTGCTTCAGGTCAATCTTCAGTCTGGGAGCAGGACTCTGAGAAAGAGACTTAGTTCCAGAGACTGAAGGACCACCACCCAGAACGTTGTTCTTGGGTTTAGGACCCTTGGTCTTTGAAGGTGTTTCAGTTTTGGATTTGTCCTTAACTGTTTTCTTTTTGCTCTTAGGAGCACCTTCAGGGTGAGTGTTAGAAGAAGAAGAAGGGGTGTTTTCAGAAGCGTTGGGAAGAGGAATAGAGGAAACAAATTTTCCAAATTTGAGCATGGAACTATCAGACTTAGTTTCATCTTTCTTGTATCCACGAGTGAATCCAAGACCTCTTTTGCTTTTGTCAGGCCTTCCTGAAGCTAATATTTCATCAACTTTTTCAGAGGCATCACTCCATCCTTTGATGGTGACTTTTTCAGCATTTAATTGAGCAAGGGCCTTTTCTTTGGCAGCAAGAGCCAATTCTCTTTCAATACAAAGAGTTTTGTTTACAGTGACCTGGTCCTTGTAGTTTTCTTCCATAATGGTAAGCTGTTTTAATTTTTCTTGACATTCTTTGAGTTGTCCTCTAAGATCAATATTCATTTTTTCAGCAGAGGTTTTACCATTAAGGGCTTTGTAAAGATCGAGAGTGACCAGGTCCAACTGAGTCAAGCTTTCAAGAGGGATGAGAGGAATAGGTACCTGACTGGAAGAATCAGTCGCAGAGGTGGAAGCTTCAGGAGTTGTGGAAGAAGAAGCTTCAGGATCCTGAGGAGGAATCTCTTCAGGAACCTCTTCTATCTTAGCCATGAGAGCTAACATAGGTTCCTCAATAATGGCCATGAGTGCCACTTGAGTATCTTCCTCATCAGACGAGTCATCAGAGGAGACATCATCCCAGTCGCAGTCTTCTGCGATTAAACCTTTGCCTTTACGCTGAGTTTTCATCTTCTTGTACTTTTCCTTCAGGCGTTGGTACTTGGGGTTCTTAGAAGAAGATTTAGCAGAGGAAGGAGCAAACTGACTTTTTCTGTACCTGCAATCATTAGCAAAGTGTCCTTTGCCCTGACAGTTGTAGCAGATAGCAGTGGCCTTGTCAACAGGATCTGACTTAGGCTTGTCAGTAATAGAAAGATGTTTCTTTTTGTGGAAGTTTCCCTTTTTGGCAAACTTTTTAAAAGATCTGGTTAGAAGAGCAAGAGATTCATTGAATTCAGGATCTTCTGACATGTCAGAGTCAGAAGATTCTAATTCAGTAATAGTTACTGAAGAAGAAGTGGCAGCAACAGGAGGAACTGAATCAGAAACCAATGCAACAGATGTGCTTTTGGATTCTTTAGAATCTCTTATGAGATTCTTTTTCAGTTTCTTCTGTTGTTCACGGTTTAGAAGAATACCGTACAACTCACTTAATGTGAGTGTCTTTATGTCCTTTGACATAGTTAAGCAGGAGGTGTAAATTTCCCAATGTTCAGGAAGAGCTTCCATGAACTTGGTAACCACCTCAGAGTTAGAGTAGGTAGTACCGATGGTCTTCAGATCAATCAGAAGACAGTTGAATCTCTGATGTAGCTGGGAGAGAGTTTCATCCTTCTGATGAATAAAGCTTTCGTACTGACGAACCAAGAAAATCTTTCTTGATTCCATAAGAACAGCAGTACCTTCATATTGAACACAGAGAGTGTCCCATATCTCCTTAGCAGAGCGAAGGTGACAGACAGAATGAAAGACATCGTCAGGGAGTGACATGGCGATGAGAGACCTAGCCTTGGTGTCAATGTTAACCAGGCGTCTATCCTCATCATTCCAGTCAGTTACGGGCTTCACCAGCTGTCTTTCAGGAACAGCAGGTTGGCCACCAGCAGCAGGAATGGGGTGGACGGTTTGAGTAGGCACATGTGGTCCGTTTTCCAGAAAGTAAGGAATCTGGGGATCAGAACCAGAGAGGAAAAGTTCCATCCTGGTTTTCCAAAGAGAGAAGTTTTCTTTGTTAAACCGAGGAGGCTTTCCAGCAGAGCCGGTATCAAAGTAGTTATCCTTAGCTTGAAGAGCCATAGAATAAGAAGAGAGAGGATCACAAGATTTTTCTTAAGAAGAAAATGAGAGCTTGTATCTGCTCTGATACCACTTGTTGGTCCCAAGTAGGTGACCTTCAAGTAAGGATAGTGATTGGGATTATAGAAGGGGGGGTTGAATATAATCACACAATTTCCTCACTTTTAAATTCTTGTTTTATAAACAATATGAATTTACAGATTGTTGCGGAAATAGAAAAGACAAGTAGTCTAAACTAAACAATCTAAGTTCTTTCACTATGCACTAAGTGAGAAGAGAATAAAGAAAGAAGATAGAGGGGATAAGAGAGAAAGGACTTGAGTATTTTAGGATGAAGAAGAAGTGTGGAGAACATCTCTTCACGTCCTATTTATACTCCATGCATTAAATGCATGCAGACCTACTATTGTGACGTGTCACAATGTGAGTGGTCTGTTGTACTATTTACTATAAACAAATACTCTTTGCATGGTGTGCAAAAGAGGATGTTTGTAAACAGTTGCCTTATGGTCTGATAAGTACGGAGGGAACAGTAAAGTAACTGCCCTTATGTACTATTGTGTCAGAAAAGGCGTGTAATCCTTTTGTGCATTAGACTAAGACATTATTCTAATCCTTCAGGATCAGGATACTGATCAGTGACTAGAGTCCTGAAACTGGGGATGTTCAGGGTCACTTGTATCCTGATGAGTCTTCAGGATGTCATACGATTGCGAACAGATTGCTATCACTGAGTTCCGTCTTCAGATCACGAGCATGCTGTTCCTGTCATCAGCTATTTCTTCGACGTCGCTGATGGTTCTTTGTGTATGATCTTAATGTCTTCAGGAGGAGGTCTTCACTTCAGTGGACAGGATCAGTAGACTGCAGAACAGACTCGTTAGTCTCCTGATCCTGATCCTGAAATCTATAAAGTTAAGTTACAGCATAAGTAACAGGGAATAACACTGAACAGACTCAGTGATAATTCCTCAAGCTATAACAGAAGTAAAAACCTATTCACTAAGTAAAGATTCAGGATCATTATCATTTCATCAGGTCTTAGGAGAGCTGGATCAACATTTATCAACTTGATCTTGGTCAGTACCAAAGATCAACATGTCATCAACATACAAGCAAATAATCACTCCTTTACCAGAAGTATCAAACTTGCTATATACACATTTGTCCGCTTGGTTTAACGAAAAACCATTAGACAAAACAACATCATCAAATTTTCGATGCCACTGCTTAGGAGCTTGCTTCAAGCCATAAAGAGACTTCACCAATTTACAAACCTTGTTTTCGTTACCAGAGACGACAAAACCTTCTGGTTGTCTCATGTAAATCTCTTCATTCAATTCACCATTCAAAAAGGCTGTTTTAACATCCATTTGGTGAATTACAAGATTATGTATAGCCGCGAGTGCTAACAATAATCTAATGGTGGTAATCCTTGCAACAGGAGCATAAGTATCAAAGAAATCAATACCTTCCTTTTGTCTAAAGCCTTGGATTACCAATCTGGCTTTATACTTGTCTATGCTTCCATCCACCTTCATTTTCCTTTTGAAAATCCATTTACTATTCAATGGTTTACAACCAGATGGTAAATCAGATAGATTCCAAGTATGATTTTGCATAATAGAGTCTATCTCATCTTGGATTGCCTCTTTCCAAAATGCAGCATCCCTTGAAGCCATAGCTTCACTGTAGGTCTTAGGATCTTCATCAACATTGAAACAATATTGATATTGAAATTCAATTTCATTCCTTGATCCTTCCACCAAATAAAGTTGGAAATCATCACCAAAAGATTTGGCCTTCTTTACTCTTACACTCCGCCTAGGTGCAACAGGCTCAGGAGGAGAAGCAATCACTTGGTCAGATGTACCAAAGTTACTAGAACTTGCAATCGTGTCCGTAGGTTTAGGTACAGATGTAAATCTATCCTCATTGCCAAAATCAGCATCTCGTGACTCAATAACAGAGTGCACAGATACATAATCATTAGGTTCTATGACATAGAACCTATAACACTTAGAATTCTCAGGATAGCCAATGAATACACAATCTATACCTCTTTGACCTATATTATTAATTTTGGGATCAGTCAATCTTACCACAGCTCTACAACCCCAAATTCTGAGATAACTCAGTTTTGGTACCTTTTTATGCCAAAGTTCATAAGGGGTTAGCTTATTCCTTTTATTAGGAACTCTATTCAATAAATAACAGGCTGTCAACATAGCCTCACCCCAAAATCCTTCACTTAGGCCAGAATAGGTTAACATGGAATTAACCATTTCTTTTAATGTCCTATTCTTCTTTTCAGATACACCATTTTGTTGTGGTGTATATGGAGCAGTGGTTTGATGTATTATACCAGTAGATTGAAAATATACTGGATCATAATACTCACCTCCCCTATTAGTGCGAAGTGTTTTAATCTTCACACCATGATAAAGCTCTACTTCCTGTTTATAAATTTTAAACTTTTCAAGAGCTTCATCTTTCGTATGACACAAATAAACATAGCAGTATCTAGTAGCATCATCAATGAAAGTAACTACATACTTTTTATTACCAAGTGATGGTGTTGAGTGAAAATCACACAAGTCACTGTGTACAAGTTCTAAAACCTTAGTATCTCTATTGATATTCTTGGCGAAAGGTTGTCTAGTTATCTTAGTCAACATACAAGTTTTACACTTTTCACCATTCAATTCAAAAGCAGGTATGAGACTCATTTTTGACATGTCTCTCATTCTCTTGTAATGTACGTGTCTTAGTCTAGCATGCCATAATTCAGACTTTCTACAATTATTGCTAGAACTAGTAGAAGCCATGCAAACAGAATTATTAACAAATGAAACATCTAAGCTTAATTTAAACATTCCATTCAAATATCCAAAGCCAACAAAAGTTCCATGTTTGGACAAGATATACTTGTCACTTTCCATGACTTGCTTGTAGCCACAATTATTCAATACAATACCAGATATTAAATTCTTACGAATGCCAGGTACATACAATACATTACATAATAGTAAAGAGTTTCCAGAAGTAAAGACTAGATTAACAGATCCTAGTCCTTTAATTGGTTCAGTTGCAACATTGCCCATCTTTAACAAAGATCCATCTTCAATTGGCTTGAAGTCCTTGAACCATTGAAGATTTTTTCACACATGACATGTTGCTCCTGAATCCACCCACCATGAAATATCATCATCCTGCACATAGAATGATTCAGAAATCATTGATACATAAAAATTCTCAACAGAATGATCAGCAGGTACCACAAACATACCTGATTGCTTTCCGGGATCCTTGGATCCACTTGGACCAGCATCGTTTTTCACTTTACCTCCACCTTTTCCAGATCTGCAATCCCTCTTAAAGTGTCCAGGTTTCCCACACTTCCAACAGGTTACTTTTGGCTTCTTATTGGAACCTTTGTTACTACTGCCATGAAACTTGTGTTTCCCTTTTCCAGTCTTAGAGGATTCACCCTCCTCCACCATGTTCACAGAAGAACCAGTCACGGTTTTTGTACCACCAACAGAAACTTTTTCCATATCACGTATGGACTGTTCAATTTGGAAATGACTTCCAAGTTCAACCAGAGTCAATTCCTCCTTCTTATGTTTCAGACTATTTTTGAAATCTTTCCAAGAAGGGGGCAATTTATCTATGATACTAGAAACAGAAATTGACTCATCCATTTTCATATCATATTGCGCAAACTATCCTAACATTCTTTGCAATTCATGATACTGTTCCATGACCGGCCTAGTGTCTACCATTTTATAATTCAGAAAATTACCAACAAGAAATTTCTTACTAGACACATCCTCTGCCATATATTTGGCTTCTAGGCGATCCCATAATTCTTTTGCAGACTCTACGTTTTGATAAACATCAAACAAGGAATCAGACATACCGTTAAGAATATGACCACGACATATGTAGTCTGCGTTTTCCCACTTTGAACGGTTGCGCGTCTGTTCCAGGGTTTCATTCTCAACAAACGCAGGGCATGGTGTACTCAGAACATATACAACCTTCAAATCCGTGAGATAAAAGTGCGGGCGCTGCCCCCGGACCCCCGTTCATTAGGGGCTTCGCCCCTAATATCATAATAAATTCAAGTAGGTGTGCACTCCGCACCGCTAAACCTAAATGATGTCTTATTATGATGAAATTGGTCAAACAAGTTAATCCAATTACACTAAAATATCCAACAAATATGTCTAGTGATAAAGTACAAATAAAAAGAGTACTTTGTAGAATTTTTAAAGGTTCATGATACTTCTGGTTTGGGATTGTTCAATGAATTATTAGATGTGCTTAAATCTCTCGATCTTAGTATTGATGATGTGAGGGGTCAAGGTTATGACAATGGTTCAAGTATGAAGGGAAAACACCAAGGGGTACAAAACCGATTACTTGAAATTAATCCAAAAGCATTATATATGCCATGTGCTTGTCATAGTCTTAATCTTACTCTTAGTGATATGGCTCATTCTTGTTTTAAAAGTTGTTTCGTTTTTTGGAATTGTTCAACGCATATACACATTATTTTCTAGTTCTACAAAAAGATGGAAGGTGTTAACTGATAATGTTTCAGAGTTAATCGTAAAATCTTTATGCAATACGCGTTGGAAAAGTAGAATCAAAAGTGTTAAGGCAATTAGATTTCAGGTTCCTCAAATAAGATCGGCTTTACTTGAATTATGCAAATCATGTCATGATGCCAAGACAAAAAGTGAAGCGGAAAGTTTAGTAAGTGCAATTGAAAATTTTGATTTTTTACTTGGCATGATTATTTGGTATGATATTTTATTTGCAATAAACATGGTTAGTAAAAAGTTGCAATTCAAATCTATATGCATTAATGCTACCATGGAGCAATTTGAAGGTGTGATGAAGTATTTTGAAAAATATAAGACTGAAGGGTTTGCATCTAGTATGGTTACCGCTAAAGAAATAGCATGTGAAATGAATATAGATCCTACTTTTTTAATTAAGCGTCGTGTTGTTAGAAAAAACAATTTGATGAAAGTAATCATGGAGAAGAAATGCAAGCATCGGAAGAAGAGAATTTTAGAATTAATTATTTTCTACCCATTGTGGATGTGACAATTTCTTCGTTGAATACTAGATTTGAGCAACTAAAGATATTTGAAAGCATATTTGGGTTCTTATTTGATTCGGATAAACTAAAGTCTTTGGATGAGAATGAATTGAAGAATTGTTGTGCTAAATTTGATGATACTTTTTCTCATAACAATATGGTAGATGTTGATGTACATGATTTCTATTCTGAATTAAAGGTATTGCAAGTGACATTGCCATCTAAATCAATGTCGGCAATTGAAATTCTTGATTTTGTCAATGTTGCATATTGTTATCCCAATGTTTCGGTTGCTTATCGAATTATGTTGACAGTACCTGTGACCGATGCCTCTGCCGAAAGGAGTTTTTCGAAGTTGAAGTTATTGAAGACATACTTGAGGTCATCCATGTCACAATTGAACGGATTGGCAATATTATGCATTGAAAAAGACATGCTAGATAGTATTAATTTAGATGTTGTTATTGATGATTTTGCATCTAAAAATGCTCGAAGAAGTTGTTTTGTATGAGTTAGGTGCTATTTTTGATGATTTTGCATCTAAAAATGTTCGAGGTAGTTGTTTTGTATGAACTAGGTGCTAGTATTGATGATTTTGCATCAACAAACGTTCGAAGAAGTTGTCTTGTAAGAATTATTGATATTTAATGCATGAAGTTTTTTTTAATGATAATGAACCATTATTTGAAATTTCTTTTGTTACACATTGCGGGGCCCAAAATTTACGAGCCGCCCAGGGCCCAAAAAATGTCAGAATTGGGTCGTCCCGAGCAACTCACGAACACCTCGGCTCACTTACACCCCTAGCCTTGTGTTTAAGAAAAATAATATAGTGGGCTTTTTTTATTCCAATAAATTAAATTTAAAAAAAAACAACTTAGTAAATGGAACTCTGTTAATGGTTTTTCTACATAACCGGGTACTATGTTTATTCTTTTTAAGACCCACCAAATAAAACACGTCGCCTTTTAAATACCGGGTAGCATTATCTTTGTGTACTAATAGAACCCGGTTGTTTAAATTACCGGGTTATATTTGGAGGGTACTATTAACCTTTCTGTAGTAGCATGTCATATTGATAAAAGTTGAAACATAAGTTGGTTAGTTTAAACATTTTACAACTGCAGGGTTTCGATAATAATTTATAGGGGTGTAAGTGAGTCGAGCTGCTCGTGAGCTACTTGGATCGACTCGTTAAAAGCTTGATTTGAGCTCGAGTTTCATTTTAAGTTCATTTAGTAAACGAGCTCGGGCTCGAGTCTTTATGATAAAGCTTGTGAGCATAAACGAGCTTTAATTAATATATATTAATAATAAATATTAAAAAATAAATATTAAAAAAATAAAAAAACATATTAAATATTGATTTATAGGTAAATGAGCCGAACTCGAGTTCGAGCTTTATAAACTTAAACGAGCCGAGCTCGAGCTCGGCTCGGCTCGTTTACACCCCTAATAAATTATATGTTTGAAATTTCAAGAGATTTAAGAATACGAGCTAAATGGCAATCCTGTTTCATGATTATTCAATTTTCCATTTATCTCAATGCTTATTACGGTGTTGTACGGGGAAAATCAAAGGTTAATATGGTCGTTTACTCATTTGGTTGAGATTTTCTACTGGAATATTTAGATAAAGGGGGTTACTTTTAAAGAACGACTTATGCATTAATAGTTCGCATTTTTGATAATTTGTAATATACAAAATAGATTCAAATTTTGTTTGAATAAGCTGTAAAATGAAGATCACTTATAAACAATATGATAAGGTATTGTTCAAAATGCTGATATGCAGGGTTAACTAGAAGAAGATCTTGACCTTCAAGCCAATTCCAACTTCACATTCATCCTTGATAGACAAATGTACCTTATTTGTTGTTTTCCAATTACTTCAACTTGGTTCAAATTGTATCTGTTTTTAACATAGATTAAGTTCTAAATGTGCAGGGAATCATTCCAGCCATTGCCAATTTGTTCCCATGTGTAGAACACAAATTTTGTTTGAGGCATATTGAGGATAACATGAAGCAACTATACAAGGGAAATTATACAAAGAACTTCTTTGGAAACTTGCTCTAGCTACAACTGTACTCAAGTTTGAAAGGCATATGGAATAGTTGAAAAACATCAATCCAGGCTGTCATGATTAGTTGAGCAAGATCCCTCCTCAACATTGGTCTAAGTCACACTTCACATATCTGTGTGTATGCAAACTTGTCAGCATGTTTACATGTTTAGTGTCATGTATAAATCCTAAAAAAATCCTTGCTTTGTTTTGTCAAACAAGTAAGTATCAAATTGATGTACTTCTCAACAATATGTGTGAAGTTCTCAACAAACAGCTAATTGAAGGTAGGGATAAACTAATAATATCTTCCTTGGAGTACATTAGACATTACCTTGTGAAGAGAACTGTCAAGGTCACAAGAGTGTTAGAGAAAGCTGAAGGACCACTCACTCCAACAGCAACTGACAAATTGAACAAAATCAAGGCAAAAGCATCTGGATACGATGTGCTATGGATGAAGGAAAAAGGTTTGAGGTAATTGGTCCTTAGGGTGAACAGGTGGTAGTTGATGTGGTTCAAAGGATTCGCACTTGTAAAAGATGGCAATTAAGTGGCATCCCTTGCAAGCATCTTTTTGCAGTCAACTGGAACATGGCCCTTAATGGACAGTAGGTGGATTTGCCAGAGACATGGGTTCACCCTACTTATTGGCTTAACACTGGAAAGGATATGTACAAGTTCAAGAATGAACCCATCAATGGAAGGGCTTATTGGCCTAAGTCTGGCTGTCCAACAACACTAGTTGCACCAAACCATCATAAACATATTTGGAGGCCAAAGAAAAAAAGAAGGAAGACTGTGGATGAAAGAAAGACATATGTGACAGGAACAAAACTGAGCAGGGGTGGGAAGACTGTCAAATGTTCAAAATGCAAGAAGGAATGACATAACTCAAGAAGCTGTAAGGGAGTTTAGTTTAGAAGTCCATGTCCCTTGGTAGTTATTTTGTTTGTTTGTATGCAATACAGTTGGTATTTATTTCGGTTTGTTTGTATGCAAAACAGTTGGTATTTATCCCTAAGGAATCCTACTTATGAATGGTATTTTGGTTTGTTGGTATGTATGGTTATGTATGCAACCTGTCAAATTGGTTTGTTTGAATGGTTATTTTGGTTATTGGTCAAAACAGGTTATAACACCATTACAAATACCATTCGTATGCAACATTGGTTAAGACAGGTATGTATGTATGTATGTATGCAACTTGTCAAAACAACATCTAAATGAAAAACAACCATCTCATCATAAACTATTACAAATATCATTTGTATGCAACATTGGTCAAAATAGGTATGCATGTATGTATGTATGCAAACCGTCAAAACAACATCTAAATAAAAAACAACCATTCATCATAAACCATTACAAATACCATTTCATTCATATACCAAAGGTTACAAAAGGTTCACCATTATAACAGAGATACCACCCTACCAAAACACTAGTTGCACCCACCCTACCAAAACACAAACACCATCCTTGTCCTCCATGTCCAACCACTAATACAACTTCACCCCAAACAGAAGATAATAGGAATTACGATCAAGCTTAAATTCCAACCGGCCATTAGTGGTAAGATCATGCACTCCTTCATGAACTCAAAGTTACCTTTCATCACAACATGATCTAGAATAACAATCCTTCTTATATCATGATGTACAATCAAATCACAGGGATAAGTGATTATTTCAATCCTTAAGAGACAGTTCTCCTCGTTATAAAGACTCCACATTCTCACATATCTTACTGGAATGGTCTAAAAAATAGAAACAAATACAACAATTACTAACATTAAAAAAACATTACCAAAAACAGTTATAAGTGGGTAGGCTTACCAAACAACCACTTTTCCAAATGTGCTTCTAATATCTGATGGTAAACCTGGTACCTTGAACAACTGATGGGGCCATTTTCGTACTTCTTGTATGTATTAAACCTCAAATGTTGGATGTTGATAGTGTACCACAGATGTGGGGTAGATGTAACCCAGGGTTTCAATTTATAGCAGTGTTTGATGGGTAGATTAAGCAATTAAGAAGGTAGATGAAAAATTAATTCAGTTTATAGAGGGTAGATGGGTAGATAATGAAGTAGCATTTACTATACTGAAAAAATTGAATAAGATGGGATGGGTAGATAAGCAATTAATATGCATTGAATAACACCAAAAAACCAAACCGAAATTCCATTAATTTTCTTGCAAAATTACAACCAAAATACTAGAGAACTAACACCCTACCTCTAATTAGGTTAAAACAAACATAAAAGCAATCAAACCCCAAGTTAAAACCAACATAATTCTCAACATTACAACCTTTTGCTTTGATTTCAGAAAAGCTTCAACAACGTTCTTTGATCTCAGTAAGCCAGGAATGACCTCCATAGCCCGACTACACATCTGTAGATCGTACCACCAAAAAAAATCGCATCTTGAACCGATTCTTGGACAACCATAAAACCTAAAACCTAGGTTTTTGCTCATCCATGAGGTTTTGATGATCGCTGGTGAACCACGGCGATAAACCACCATTGATTTGTAGGGCTTAAACCTCCACTGAAGAATCGAAGAAGAAGAGCGAGTAAGGTAGGGTTTTTGGTCGAGTAATTTGAGAGAAAAGGGAAGTCAAAGGGCTGCTTAAGTGAGAGGGAACAAAAGACCAAAAGTGAGATTACATATTTGCCCATCACGTATGGGCCTAATTCAAACGACGTTAGGTATAGGGATGATTCCCATTGCAAAAATGGAACCCCAGGTACGAATTGTAGTTATTGAAGTTTAAGGACAAAACATGTTGTTTTGGGTAAACCTCAAGGACCAAATATGTAGTTTACTCTGTATATTATTTATGTTAATATTATAAGGATGTAAAGTGAAAAATGAAAAAGTAAGGGATAAAATGTAATTTAATCAAGTAATTCTAAGGATAGAAAATATAAATTATAAAATTAAAAATAATAAAATTAATGAGAAATTGACGTTGGTTAATTTTGAAAGATACTTTTTCCATATTTGTTAGTTTCAAATATGGTATTTATACAATATTAATATGGTATTAAGAAAAAAAATAAGAATATACATAAGAAATACATGATGACATCATCAAATTATGTAATTTTATTAATTGGCCAATCAAATGATTCAATTTAAGTATCGAAGATGTCAGTAAAAACCATCTTTTAATAAACAGTATATGTTGTAACTCATAGTTATGAGTATTGAGTGTCTCATTTAACATTATTATGATGGTCTTTATGTATGAGTTAATAGCCATGTAACTCCCATTTCTTCATTAAGTCTTGGCTCATCCTTCCACTATATAAAGGGGTTGAGGTCTCACTATTGTATGCACTTCTCATCTTTCAATATATATATGAGCTCTCTTGTTCTTCTCTCTATAGTTGTCTAAATTACGTCTACAACATGTTATCGGCACTTTCGCTCAAAGATGGAAGGATACAAGTTTGTGTTCTTGTGTAGATCATCATTTCAACCCAGAGGAAGGTACAACTTACTATTAGAAAACGTTGAATTTTTTTATAGTTAACCCACGATATATATCATCAAGAAAATATCATTTTTTACGGATGTATATTATCTTTTTTTTCTGGCAATATATTTTTTTTCGAAATAAAAAAAAAAGTTTTTTTGAGATGAAGTTTGTAGAACGATATATATATATACACACACACACATTTAAAAATTATGATCAACTCCGAATAGGCTCACCTATTTGGATACAATGTCTAGGAAAGATATAGGCGGATAATTTCAATTCTAATGAGGTTGGTTTTTAAAATGCTTTCGAGCTTACCACCCTCACCGTCTTTCCTGGTTGTGTTCCAGTAGAGCTACCGAAAGGGGTTGAGTAAATAATAGTTTCCCCGAATATGTTTATATACTTATATATATTCGTTGAATAAGTGTCTCGTAATTGACTTGTCGATCGATCAAGGAGGGCCCGTTCCACCTTAGAGCAAAACTTGTGTTTATCAAACCTGTCGCTTCGAAACAAAGTTAGTGCTAGCAAAAATAGTGTTTATTGAACCAGATGTTTCGAAACATAGTTTATGCACAAAACCATAAACATATAAATTCGTCGTTTTATATGATAACTAATCCAATATTTTTTCTCCCGTTGTAGAAAAATGTCGATCAAACTTAAATTCCTGATCTTAGACGCCCCCGGCAAGAACTATTTTGATTGGAGTCAGGATATCCAAAACCATCTAGATGCTCAAGGCCTACTGGATGTTATTTATGATGAGGATGATCGCGAAGTCGAAGTTACCCTCGAAATTAATGCTAAGGCGATGATACTATTTCGTCGTCATTTGTTAGATACAATGAAGTCTGAGTTTATAGCAATCACCTCACCAAAGGCATTATGGGACGCTTTGAAAGAACGCTTTGATCATCAAAAGACCATATGGTTCCCTGAAGCCCACCAAGATTGGCTAAATTTGCGATTCCAAGATTTTTCTACCGTCACTAAGTATAATGCTGAAGTTTGTAGAATCCGTTCTCTTCTCCATTGCTGTGGTGAGAACTTGATTGATAATGATTTATTGGAGAATACATAAACTGCATTTCCTAGCTTTGACAACTTGCTTCAAAAGTAGTATCGTCAATCCTAGTTCCAAAGGTTCCTTGAGTTGATTACCTAATTATTATTGGCTGAGAAAAATAATATCGTTTTAACGAGAAATAACAACTCTCATCCTGTTGGGACAAAGGAAATTCCAATGCCGGATGCTAATGTTGTTCATGGTCCTCACCCACGGCACCGAAATAGAGACAAATGTCAGTCGTCCCAAGGGCTAGTGAATCGTGGTGAGCCTAAAACTCACCATGCCAAGCGAGGTTCGAAAAATCATCTTTACCGACGAACTGTAGCCCCTAAACATCTCGTGCTAGGAACAACAACAATAGGGCCAAACTTCCTAAAGCAAGAGACGATACAAATGATAAAACTCTATGTTACAAATGTGGTGGTTATGGTCATATGCAAAGAACTTGTAAGGCTACTCCCCAAGAAGTTCAAAACTATCATAAGGGAAGAAAAGCCAAAGCAAATGTTGTCGAAGCGGAGAATAAATTTCTTGAGACCCCGGATTTTGTGGCTCAAATAGAATAATAAAGAGATGTTAGTCTATCTTATAATAACTGAGCTATTGTTTAGCTCCTGGATTTTTTTCTCTCCATTTGGATTATGTTTTCCATTTGGATATTTGAGTATTTGTTTTGGATTATGGTTTTGTTTTTCTGAATAAGTTTTCTTGATATAATTTAAAGTTATTTCCTTGTGAATCTTTTTAAGTGTGACCTACTTTAAATTATTTTGGGTTAATTACATGGGGGTGTATCGAACTTGTCAGGTTTTATCATTGTATGTACCCAACTTTAAAAATTACCAATTAATGTACTGAACTTACTAGAATTGCCATTGTGTGTACCCAATCATTGCTAGAATTGCCATTGTGTGTACTCTTGCCAGTTCAGTACATTAATTGGTAATTTTTAAAGTTGGGTACATACAATGATAAAACGTGACAAGTTCGATACACCCCGATGTACTTAACCCAATTATTTTTTACTTTTTGGCATGCATTGTCGGGCAGTTGATTATCTGGTTGATAGTGGTAGTACCCACACATTCCTAAAAAATAAGTGTTATTTTGTCAACTTTACGCCTAAAGTAACCCCATTGTCAACATTTCGGGCCAATCGACCCTTGTTGAAGGCTTTGGTAAAACCCAATTCATGTTATCAAATGTACTATTTTGACCACTTCAGAGGCCTTATATTCTAGTCGTACATTATTGTAATTTAAGGATATTCGAGAAAACAAGTTTCACATTGAAACTGCTACAGAAAATGGTATTTGTAACACCCCCTAAATATATTTATGTAGTTTTTTTTTGGTTGATAACTATTTTATCCCTTTAAGTTAGTTAGATAAAATTAAAATTTGAGTTAGGTGGGGATTGGGATGACTTGAGATAAGGTGAAAGTTGTCATGTTGACTGATAAAGCTTCCCAAAACCTAGTTAAATAGACCCTATCCCCTCTTTTTAGCCTTATAGCTTTTGACTTCTAGCGAGATAAGAGAGAGAAAAAGAAATCGGGAAGGAGGAAGAGAGAGACGGGAGCAGAGCTCACCGCCGGCCGGAGTGAGGAAGCGAGGGTGGTGGTCGTGTTTCGCGTACGTAAGGTAAGAACCCGGAACCCTCCCCTCATTCTGATGTCGTACAGTCTAGTTTAAGGAGGTTAGCGGTGGTTGTGCGGTGGCCGGCGACGCCGGCGTAATTCCGACGACCTTCGACCTCTGGTCGGTTCACGGCTCGGCGACAAGGCCGGCGTCGTGACCGTTGGTCTGACCGCCGTTTGTCGTGGCTGGCAGCTGGTGGTGGCTATTTGTTGAGGTCGTGGCCGCCGGCGACGTCCGGTTCTGTCAGTCGCCGGTACACCGGCGGCGTGGTGTTCCTTAGCGCCGGCGTAGGCCGCCGGATGTGAGCGTTCTGTCTTTGGGTTCTCGACGACGCCGCTTGGCGGCTGTGGTTCGTATCACGCCGGACCGGCCACTGCCGGCGGCGGTGAAGGTGGTGCGTTGGTTGACGACGGTGGCGTCGGCTTTGGCCGGCGACTAAGCCGTCGTTTTGTGGATGCCCGGCGACGTGCTATCGCGGTTGAGGGGCTGATGGTGCGGTGGCTCGGCGACAGAAGTTGTCGAGGCTGCTGGGTGGTGGTGGCTACCCGCCGTGACATGTTACGCGGCGGCGGTGGCCGGCTGCCGCTTAGACCGGTGCTCCGGTCATCTCGTTTCGGGTTGCGATCGTTCTTGGTAGGTCGATGGCGGTAGAGAAAACCGTTGTGGTAAACGACAAGGTTTCGGTAGAACGGTCGCGGAGTGTTTAGAATTTATAGTTTAAAAAGCGGTTTAGTGTTGTAATTCTTGTTGTTTTGTTGCAGACTAATTTTAGGGTGCTTGAGTGATTTCTGTGGTTATTTGCTTGCGAATCAAGGTGAGTTACACCTTATCTGTTTTGTGTTGTGATACTTGTATATATGCTTGATTGCGTGATAAAGGGAACCACATGCCCTTGATGAGTTGTGGGGGCGGACTCGCGTCCTAAGCTGGAGAGATAAAGGGAACCACATGCCCTTGATGAGTTGTGGGGGCAGATCCGTGTCCTAAGCTGGCTGAATTTATAAATGTTTCTCATGAGATAAATGTTATATTTGTTATGTTTATATTGCACAAACTTGGAATGAGTTGATTGGGATATCGTATTGGCTTTCATGGTATGTGCTTGTATGATAGCATGAAGCGGGTTAGGTGCTAGCTCACTAAGCTTTGCTTAACCCTTCAGTTGTTTCCTTTTTTCCCAGGTTCGGGTTCAGGGGTAGACAAGGGAAAAGGTCCGATGCGTGGCAAGCGACGTAGACGGTTCCGATGGTTTTGGCATGTTTATTTTTTTGAAACAGTTATTTAGCAAATTCGGGATTACTGTAATAACTTATTCGGTTCCATTCGTTAAACTCATATATTTAATTTTATTAAATTTGTAATAATGTAGGTTTTTATTTGATTTAATTAATTTAAATCAGTTTTCAAAATAATAGCGTTACAGTATTGAATACCTATACATTACCTCCAATAAATACGACCAAAAGCGTATATTGGAGAAGTTAAGAGGTTTTTCAAGTGGTTTATATGTTACCACAATCCAAAACATTGAAAGCAATCTAATAATTCATTAGACGTCGATTGATGAGAGCACTTATATGCTATGACATGATTGGCTGGGACACCCGGGTCAAAATACGATGATTCGAACAATGAACGCATCTCATGGGCATACTCTTGGAGGAAAGAATTTTGTTATTAATCCAAAAAGCCTATGTCAAGCATGTTCAATTGGAAAGACACATCTCAAACCACTCCATGTAAAACCTACAAAAGTGGTTTCCAATTTCTTTGAGAGAATCCAAGATATTTGTGGACCAGGCTACCACACCACCGATACCCACGGTGGCCACCACCACTACGATGGGCACGGCCAAAACAAGCAAGCCGGTCTCATTTAAACAACAACACGTATACGCGCAATTAGCATACATAGCTACACATAGAGGGTTAATGTATTCACCAGTCCTAACGCCTCAAGACCCGTGCTTGAATCACCACAAGTAAGAATCAAACATATATCACATACACATGCATACACATATCAAACTCGACCCAAAAATGGGTTCTAAAACGTAACCCGACCTCTTTATCGAAATGACATAGCTACGCTAGTCCAATTTCTCTCAAACTTCACGGAACATCAAGTACTAACATCCCTTAGGGGTACATGGACTCGAAAACCCCAAACGGACTCAAACGAAAAAGTTCCAAATTTTAAACAGAGCGATTTCGTGTTCGCGAGATATGGATTTCGCGTTCGCGAAACGACAACGAAGCGACAAACCCCCGGGATTGGGGTGCTCGCGGCGCGAGGCTTTCTCTTCGTGGCGCGAGACTGCGCCAGTTTCTCCCAGATTGACCTATTTTCGAAAACGATCAAAAATCGTGGTTTTTCACCCCAAGGCTTCAAACCAGTTAATTTACACCAAAAACATGTAATTAAACCATCCAAAACAATTAACACAATCCCATAACATAAACCGATTCCAAAACAACTAATTGATGATCCATTGATCATTAATTTCACTTTTACACTTCCAAAAACCTAACTTTTCCTTAGACTCAAAAAACAACAATATACTAAGGAATTAACATTCATGCCTTGATAGATTTCACTAATCAATCGTGAATTGTACAACTGCTACTTCAATTGGTTGAAACTCTACCTTCAATTGCAACTCCAAAATCGCCCAACACTTCCTCTCTGACTCTCCAAATCGGCTCCAGGAGAATTATGGGAGAAGCTAGGGTTTTAACCCATATTTATACAAAACAACCACAACCTTCCACTTTGAAGAATGACACCAAGGCCCTAAAGTTCTACACTTCACAAAATAACCTAAAGGTTAACATAACATAACACTAACGTCGTTAAAGTACTAACTTTGGAAAACTGGGCGTTACACATGTTCTCGATTAGACTAAGACGATCATTATATGAATTGAAACAATCTGGACGGATGTGGTATAACCGTCTAAGTGGATACTTGATTGGCCTCGGATATTTGAATAATGAACTATGCCCATGCGTGTTCATAAACAAATTCACTTCAGGATACGCGATTATCGCAGTCTATGTAGATGATATGAATCTCATAGGAACCTCAAAAGAGTTGTTGGAAACTACCGAAATCCTGAAAAAGGAATTCGAAATGAAGGATATTGGGAAGACACGGTATTGCCTCGGCCTACAGATCAAGCATCGTAGAGATGGGATTTTAATCTATCAAGAAAACTACACCCAAAAGGTGTTGAGACGGTTTAGTCATCATGATGCAAAACCATCTACACCCATGATCGTCCATTCTCTAGATATTAAAAAGGACCCGTTCTGTCCAAAAGAATACGATAAAGAGATATTGATCCCTGAGAGTTTATATCTAAGTGCAATAGGTGCATTATTATACTTGGCCCAATGTACTAGACCAGATATTCTATTTGTTGTGAATTGTCTTGCTCGACAAAGCAACACACCAACACACCGCCACTAGAATGGCATCAAAGACATTTTTCGTTACCTTTGTTGGGAACCAAGGGCATAAACATGCGCAGCGGATAACAAAAACTGATTCCCAATCGAGGATCCAATCCTAACCTTAACAGATACAATTAAAGTGGGTTTGATGGTTTACCTTTTGATGAATAAACTTCCAGAATGCTTGCAGGGGATACACCGCTACTGACACTTCTCGAGGAACGGTTGCTAGACCACCACCAAGGATTATTCCGCAAACGAAAATTTCGGCTCTCGCCTTTTTCTTATAATCGCCGGCGGTAGAGAGGAAAAGAGAGAGAGATTGATTTGAGAATTATCAATTCGGTTATTTTTCAATCAAACCTTATGCCTTTATTTATATTAACTAATAAGGCAGTGTTTGATGCCATATGGAATACCTTTATAATTATCAACCTGATAATTAGATATATATTCCATATTTATCTCTCTATTAATTAATTCAACTGATTAATTGATTTATAAATAAATAATTCAACTAATTATTTATTTCTTTCTCCTTTTATAATTAATAAACGATTAATTATTTCTCTCAACCAAATAATCCAAACATCCTCTTATTTAGTGTGCAGCGGTGTGACCTACTAGTGTCCTATAACATTGGATATGGTAACCTTGTTACTGTCTCGCACATAATCCTAACAGACTCCCACTTGTGCTAGACATGTAACTGTACTGTTACCATTAGCCTAAGGAGGTCCCTAGCCAGACACTTAGGTTAACCAGGTTATAAGATCTCTTACATCTAGAGATACAATTCAAACTTGAATTTGTACACAGGTTCATTCCTTTTGCACACGATATTTCTAAAGTGACTTAAGACATGGAGTGGAGGATTCATTTCTTAAGATCAAGTATTTCTTGACTCTGATTTCGATTGCCTGCAGTAACGGATATTACTAAATAACCCCTATTATTCTATCCGAGCGTGGCCACGCGTTTTCTGCCAATCTTAATCGTCAAGGGGCCCGGAAATATCTCTCTTTTGAAAGAGGTGCAAATCCCTTCTTGACTACTTGCATTTGGATCCACGGCTTCCGCTGCATCTAGTCACGTCCCGTATGGCCACCCTGTTACGGTGCAGCGTTAGTACGTGCTAAGAGTACAGTAGTCCTCGTGTTCCCAAACCAAGTATCTCAGGTCTAAGGACAACCTATCAAGTCAGTGCCTATGACTGAGGCTCCATGAAGCAGACTTGATTACTGGTCACTTCCAATACCCAAACACTCTGATGAGTATCTATAAATACTTGGTCACATCACTTGTGCTTTTATTCTTTACTTTGAATAAATCATCAAGTATTTATAATAGCGTTAAACTCCCTATTGAAATTCCCATTTCAATAAGTGGCTACGGAAATTTAGATTTCATACAAAACTTTGTAAAATCACGGATACGTTAAATATGCAAAAAAATAGTTAATTTAGAACAATCATGAAAATAAAACCTCCATTTATTTCCAACACACTGTGAAATAAAACTTTACATGATTACATTGTTTCTAAATTATACTATAGTAATAAATAAAAACTAAGTACTAGCTACTGGCTTCCAGGTACTGCATCCCAATGGAATTCGCATGTGCCTCATGCTTTACCCTTGCTAGTGGCTTTGTCAGCGGATCTGCGACATTGTCCTCTGTTGGAATCTTGCATATTCTCACATCTCCTCTTCCAATGATTTCTCGGATGAGGTGATACTTTCTGAGCACATGTCTTGACTTGTGATGCTCTCTGGGTTCCTTTGCTTGCGCCACGGCTCCCGAGTTATCACAGAATATATCGATCGGTCTCGAGATACTGGCAACCACTCTGAGATCCGATAGAAAATTCCTTAGCCAGACAGCTTCCTTTGCCGCATCAGATGCTGCAATGTACTCTGCTTCTGTAGTTGAGTCTGCAATCGTGTCCTGCTTCGAGCTCTTCCATGAGATCGCACCTCCGTTTAGGGTAAAGACATACCCCGACTGTGACCTGAAGTCATCTCTGTCGGTCTGGAAACTAGCGTCAGAGTATCCTGTGACACTAATTTCATCCTCAGAACCTCCAAAGACCAAGAACATTTCTTTCGTTCTTCTTAGATATTTAAGAATGTTCTTGACAGCTACCCAATGGGGCTCACCCGGATTCTGTTGGTATCTGCTCATAACACTTACTGAGTAAGCAACATCGGGCCTAGTACATAGCATGGCATACATAATCGATCCAATTGCAGAAGCATATGGGACCGATTTCATCTTGTCCTGATCTTCACTAGAAACAGGACACTGTGTTTTACTTAACACTATGCCATGTTGCATTGGAATGAATCCTTTCTTGGATTCATCCATCCTGAATCTCTTCAGTACTTTGTCAATGTATGTACTCTGACTAAGTCCGATAAGCCGCTTAGATCTGTTTCTGTAGATCTTTATACCTAGTATATAAGCAGCTTCTCCAAGGTCTTTCATCTGGAAACATTTACTTAACCATTCCTTAACACTCTGTAAAGTTGGTACATCGTTTCCTATGAGTAGTATGTCATCTACATACAAGACCAGGAAGGTTACTATGCTCCCACTGAACTTAGTGTAAACACATGGCTCGAACTCACTTTTAGCGAAGCCAAACTCCTTGATTCGCTCATCAAAGTGTAAGTTCCAGCTTCGAGATGCTTGCTTCAATCCATAAATAGATTTTAGCAACTTACACACCTTATTAGGATTCTTAGGATCTTCAAACCCCTCTGGTTGTTCCATATAGACGTCTTCTGTTAACTTTCCATTTAGAAAGGCTGTCTTGACGTCCATCTGCCAAATCTCGTAGTTAAAGTACGCTGAGATGGCCATAAGAATCCTAATTGATTTTAACATAGCCACTGGTGAAAAGGTTTCATCATAGTCAATGCCATGGGTTTGCGTGAATCCTTTTGCAACCAGTCTGGCTTTGAAGGTGTGTACGTTCCCATCCATGTCGGTTTTCTTCTTGAAAACCCATTTGCGTCCAACAGCCTTACAGTGTTGTGGCAAATCAGTCAACTCCCAAACTTGGTTGTCGTACATGGATTGCATCTCGGCCCTCATGGCTTCCTGCCATTGTTCAGACTCACTGCCTGATACAGCTTCTCCATAGGATGTTGGTTCATTTAAGTCTCCACTGTCTCGAGAGACTAGGAACCCAAGATACCTATCTGGTTCTTGTCTTACCCTACTGGATCTGCGAAGGTCCTGTGTTTGCACTTCCTCAATCGGCTCTGATTGAGGTTCAACATTATTATGTTGAATTTCTGGCTCAACAACTGGTGTAGTGCTTTCTTCGTCTACTACCTGTAGATCTACATCCTTTCTGGTGTTCTCTAAACTGAGAAACTTTTCTTCCAGAAATTTTCCATTTCGAGCAACAAATACTTTGTTCTCTTCAGGGTTGTAGAAATAATATCCCACGGTGGTCTTGGGATATCCAACGAAGAAACACTTGTCGGATTTGGGTTTGGGTTTTTCTGAGGTAGGTCGTTTGACGTAGACCTCACAACCCCAAATTTTCAGAAAAGATATGTTGGGTTTCTTACCCTTCCATAACTCATATGGAGTCTTTTCTACCGACTTTGTTGGCGCTCTGTTCAGTATGTGTGATGCTGTTTCGAGCGCATGTCCCCAGAATGATATTGGCAGCGAAGAATGACACATCATCGTTCGTACCATGTCAAGCAAAGTACGATTTCTCCTTTCTGATACACCGTTCATCTGAGGTGTATACGGAGGTGTAAGTTGGGATACAATCCCACACTCCATCAGATGATTGTCAAACTCATCACTGAGATATTCGCCACCACGATCTGACCGTAAGAACTTGATCCTCTTGTCAAGTAGATTCTGTACTTCATTCTGATATTCCTTGAATTTCTCAAAGGCTTCAGATTTATGTCTCATTAAGTAGACATAACCATACCTACTGAAGTCGTCAGTGAAGGTAATGAAGTACCGGTATCCTCCTCTCGCTACATGACTGAAAGGTCCACATACATCTGTGTGGATTATTTCAAGCAAGTCAGTAGCCCTTTCATTCTCACTGTTGAAAGGTTGCTTTGTCATTTTGCCAGATAAACAAGATTCGCAATTATCAAAAGGTTTATAGTCGAAATTGCCAAGAAAACCTCCTTTTAGGAGTAGTTCAACGCGTTTCTTGTTTATATGGCCTAAACGACAATGCCAGAGGTAAGTCTGATCCTCAATATCCTTGGATCGCTTACTTATATGATAGATTTCACTGTTGTTGTCTTTAAGATTTACAGTGTATAGACCATCTACGGGTGTAGCTTTAAAATAGAAAATATTATCTCTAAAGACTGAAATCATTTTATAAGAATATTTATAATAAAAGCCTTGGTCTACCAACAAATCAAAAGACAATACATTCTTAATCATATTTGGAATATAATAACAATTATCTAGACCCGAGGGTAAACTAAGACTATAAGATCCCACGGCTTCAGCAATCAACGGAGTGCCTTCGCCAACTCGTAGGTTCGAACGGTCCTTCCTCAGAGTCTTTCTTCTAGTGAATCCCTGTAAATGATTACAAATGTGGTTACCACTGCCTGTATCAATTACCCATGATTCATAAGAAGTGATTAAGCAATCTATCATAAAGATACCTGGAGCATCGGGTAAACCGATATCCATCTGGTCGATGTTCATCGAGTGCTCGCAAATATCCTCGCTGCCGCATTCTGGGCAACTTAGATCTCCCAGCTCATCAATTATATCAGTGTCCATGAGATTCGCAGGTTCGGGTACTGGCTCTAGACTGGCCAGGATATCTTCATGAACTTTATCCACGTCGTTCTTTGGTTCCTTCATGTAGGCACTAGCTGTGTCCTGAACTTCCTTTGTGAGGGAGAACCACATGAGATACACTAACTCCTCCTGAGTCATCTTGTACCCCAGACGTGATAAACACTTAAAAAGCCTTCTCATATCAATAAGATGGTTTTTAACTGACTGACCCTTCTGTAGCTTCAGGGAGAGAATCTCTTGCATGATCAAAAGCTTGCCCGTGTGTTTGTAGAAACCTAACTGGTTTTCTATATTCCTTACGACCTCGTGACAGAACTTCACTCTTAAGTCTCCCATGAACTCGGGTGACATAGAGAAAACTAGAATGGACATTACATCCGACTCATCTGCCATGAATCTGAAATATTCAGCAAATTCCTCTTCTGGGGCATTGCTTTTGGGTCGTGACATGGGCTTATTGATCACATAAAGCTTACCCTGGGCACTCAAAACATTCTGTAAGTGCAACTTCCAAACTGGAAAGTTCTGGCCCGTAAGCTTCCACTTGCCCGTAATGAGGCGAAGTGATTCCTCAGGTGAATAAAACGGAATGCTAATTGGAGACATCTACAGAAGAATATAAATTCCACTTTAGTTTATAATTATATAATTCTAATAAATTATTACCCTTAAAATAAATTTATTAGACTAGAATCCATATTTCACATGTGTCGGGAAGCATGTGATCATGTCAAACCGACTCATGCGATCTATGGTAGGTAAAACTATACCAATCGTATTCCTTTCTGAAAATACGACTTCTAGATCGTCGGGACATCGGATACTAATAATCCGTGCATATTTAGTCCCTCTAGTGCATTTTGGTCTGGTACCACCCAGTGAATAAATAATTACCAAAATAGATTGCACCACCCGGGACCTGGACAAACTCTGGCCGGTACCACCCGGAGATAATTCGCAGAGTTTTATCACCTTCCAGTTTCGGTTTGAACACGGGCGTTCATAGTGTGTGCACTTACAACGCCCTATGTACCTTACACCGGAAGTGCCCCTAAAGTGGGTTGCACTTACTAATCTATAATTTTAACAAGGGTCTAAATTGCCAGTTTCCTTTTCCAAAAACTTTGAAAAACTGGATCCAAACACTAACTGTATTTGTATCCTTTTAATTTTTAAACAATCCGTTCAAAAAAAGGGCAATTTATATTTAATAACAATTACGTTAATTAAACAACCACGCAATTCAAATATAAACAGCACAGTCATAGCTTAAACCCTTAAACTAATGTTGTTTTGTGAGCCAACACAAAACAACGGTCTCAACCCTAAGTGACAAAAGTCTTCAACTTCTGGCACTCCCACTGGCTCCGAGATCCATGGCCGTCGTCTTGTCTCCGTCTCGATGTAATTAAAATTAACTATTACAAATGGGTTTTAAATGGCACGCAGGCCTCCCAATTACAATTACAAAAGGGTTGTAAATGGCACGCAGGCCTCCCAACGAATAAATAAAACGGATAAATAAAACACAACCACGGGTCTAAAAAGGGTTCAGCTATAACTTTATACAATTAAATAATTAAACGCAATTAGATAATTATAAAACTAACATTTAATTTTGGAAACTTAAAATTAAATTAACCTTTGAACCGTTTTAACCTATCTGGTAAAAACGATTCTTAATTCTAGACCTTATCTGAAAACAAATCTCGCACGGGACCCGTTTACAAAACTTATCGAAAAACATATTGGTTATGATCTCGTTAATCAATCGATCAACTAATCGTGACCATCGAACAATGGTTTGTTTCCACCGGCGAGGACGACGACGAATGTCACCATCGCCGCCCAATCGAGAACAACCGGCAACAGCCGACGCCACCAACCGGCAGCCGTCGACCGCCGCCGTGGCTGTCGATCTCGATCGCGACGACGACAGCAGCGATTGCCGCCATCGCCGCCGCTTATTCCGGTGAAATTAAAACCACGCCTCCGCCACCGCCAAACCACCAACGACGGCAGCCGCTTGACGCCACCACCGCCGCTGTGGGTGCGACGACAGCAGCAGCCACAGCCACCACCATCGCCACGGACGCGACGACAGCAGCGGCCACAGCAACCACCATCGCCGCTCGATCGGCTTTTGCGAAAACAACCACCATCGACCGCCACCACCACAATCGGTGGTGTGGCTGCGTCGAATTCAAATAACCACCGCCGCCATCGACGGCCGACAGCAGCTGCGGCTGCCGCTTTCGTCCGGCGGTCCTAATTCGGGAATCGTCACCACCACCACTAACGGTGGTGCGGTGGTGGCCTTCGACTGTAACCGACGCCGCAACCACCAATCGGGTGGTGCGGCCGGCGATCATGACAACGGACGCCGCAACCACAATCTGTGGTGCGGCCGGTGTTGTTTCTCCCGGTGGTTGGTGGTTCGATCGGCTAACTGCCGTCGTTCCACCACGGTTTTTCAATTTGATAGGTTTACGATAAAAAAAAACATAATTTTTTATAAAACATATTTAACCAACAATTATATAAACCTGATCTGTTAGGTTTAGGAAGTGGCTCTGATACCACTGTTGGGAACCAAGGGCATAAACATGCGCAGCGGATAACAAAAACTGATTCCCAATCGAGGATCCAATCCTAACCTTAACAGATACAATTAAAGTGGGTTTGATGGTTTACCTTTTGATGAATAAACTTCCAGAATGCTTGCAGGGGATACACCGCTACTGACACTTCTCGAGGAACGGTTGCTAGACCACCACCAAGGATTATTCCGCAAACGAAAATTTCGGCTCTCGCCTTTTTCTTATAATCGCCGGCGGTAGAGAGGAAAAGAGAGAGAGATTGATTTGAGAATTATCAATTCGGTTATTTTTCAATCAAACCTTATGCCTTTATTTATATTAACTAATAAGGCAGTGTTTGATGCCATATGGAATACCTTTATAATTATCAACCTGATAATTAGATATATATTCCATATTTATCTCTCTATTAATTAATTCAACTGATTAATTGATTTATAAATAAATAATTCAACTAATTATTTATTTCTTTCTCCTTTTATAATTAATAAACGATTAATTATTTCTCTCAACCAAATAATCCAAACATCCTCTTATTTAGTGTGCAGCGGTGTGACCTACTAGTGTCCTATAACATTGGATATGGTAACCTTGTTACTGTCTCGCACATAATCCTAACAACCTTAAGGGTACTACGGATATGGGTTTGTTCTCGTGTTATCGAGTGAGGATACCGCAATTGGTACTCTGAAAAACGCGACCCTTGTCGGCTATGCCGATGCAAGTTATGTCTTTACCATTGGGAATACGACAATATCCTGGAGGTCTCGTATGCAAACTCTAGTTGCTACTTCGACGAACCACTCTGAGTTACTCGCACACTATAAGGCGACTAGAGAGTGTGTATGGCTTCAAGTAGTTATTGGCTATATTTGAAGTATGTGTGATTTAGCTCATGATCCCGATGAACCGATTGTCATCTATGAGGACAACACCGCTGCTATTGATCAAGCGAAACACAGTTACATCAAAGGGGATACCACTAAGCACATCTCGCTGAAGTTTTTTTACACATGAGCAACAAGCACTTCAAAAGATTGAAGTATAACATATTGGATCAGCAAAGAATCATACATACTTATTTACCAAGTCACTGCCAAAGCATTCGTTCCAAAAACATGTCAAAGCAATTGGACTTAGGAAGCTCACTAAGCTACCCTAAATGACATGCCTTGTTGTATGTGAGTGAAGATTGCATCCTGATCAATGCTTAATATACCATGTCGTGTGAATCTTCACTTCATATTGTATACGTGAGGGGGAGCATCCCGTTGAATGCTAGTATACTCCTTTTATCTTTAGTTCAAGGTTAGTCCCATTGGGTGTTTACCTTGACAAAGTCTTTTTTTAACGAGACACAACTTGGTCCTATTCTCACTAAGTATTATCAAAATCAGGCATGGAGAGTATCCAATAGCATACTTCTAACCATTGTGTACTCTTTTGTCCTTCGATTAGAGTTTTTTTCCCATTG
This sequence comes from Centaurea solstitialis, assembly GCA_030169165.1. Lineage (NCBI taxonomy): Eukaryota > Viridiplantae > Streptophyta > Magnoliopsida > Asterales > Asteraceae > Centaurea > Centaurea solstitialis. Next base: position 59,992,290 of record CM058042.1, on the reverse strand, counting down.
AATTTTCGCTAACAAGGTTTTAATGAGACATCATGTATGGTTATTTCCCTTTCCACTACTGACTTTGTGTACTCTTTTGTCCTTCCACCAAGTTTTTTCCCATTGGGTTTTCTTGGCAAGGTTTTTAATGATGTACATTTTTTCTAGTCAGATGACTCATACACTTGTATAGTGTTTTGACGATACATTTATCCGATGCATGAAGAGCTCAAGACATCTACATTGCATTTTTTTCCTTCGACCCGAGTTTTTTCTAAAGGGTTTTCTCCGGCAAAGGTTTTAACGAGGCGAATGTTTGATGGATTATCAGAAGATACAAGATATTGAAGTGTAGTGCGTTTATGGTAAGTTAGACACCTAAGGGGAGTATTGTAACTCATAATTATGAGTATTGAGTGTCTCATTTAACACTATTCTAAAAGTCTTTATGTATGAGTTAATAACCATGTAACTCCCATTTCTTCATTAAGTCTTGACTCATCCCTTCCACTATATAAAGGGGCTGAAATCTCATTATTGTATGCAGTTCTCATCTTTCAACATATGAGCTCTCTTACTTTTCTCTCTATAGTTTTCTAAATTATGTCTACAACAGTATAGAAAAATTTAGAGTAAATTACGGACTTGGTCCTTGTGGTTTGGGGGTTTTTATGGATTTGGTCCCTAAACTTTAATGATTACGGATTTGGTCCCTGTGGTCTGCAAATTCTATTGGATTTGATTTTTGTGGTTTGCAAATTCTATTGGATTTGGTTCTTATGGTTTGCAAATTCTATTGGTTTTGGTCCCTGCCTATTTGCACTACCAGGGACCAAATCCAAAAGAATTTGCAAACCACAAGGACCAAATATGTAATTACTGAAGTTTAGGGACCAAATCCATAAAAACCCCAAACCACAGGGACCAAATCCGTAATTTACTCAAAAATTTATATAGATTTACCCATCATATTCTAATTCCAACTAATTCCATTTTTCAAACCAAACATCACTTCAAACATGTAAATAACATTCCTCTTTAGTATTACAGGATAATTAAAACCAATAATTTTATCCCAGATACAAAACCAACCATCCAAACAACTAATGGATCCGACCTTACAACCCGATCCATTCAACCCGACCCGACCCGGCTTTTATACCCGTTAAATCCCTCCGCCATGGCTTGATCTCTCTCCTCCAAATTAATTAGGGCATTTCGCGTCTTCTTCAAACAATCACCATAGCCATAAAAAATGGGAAGGTTCAGCAGGTCTGGCCGGAGCAGAAGCTACAGTCCTCGCCGGAGTCCAACACCGCCACCGTCACGCCGCCGTTACGACGACCCTCGCGACCGTCGTTACGATGACTTTCGAGACCGTCGCTCCAACCCTCACCGCCGACGCTCCCCTGCTCCATCCGGCCTGCTTGTGCGCAATATCTCTCTCGATTCTAGGTAAAAAAAAAACTTTATCATCTTTCCATTTAGCTTTGCCTGAATTTATGATCGAAACTAATTTTGAGCTTTATAGCATTAGGTTATGTGGTCGTAGAGCAACCGGTAATTGCAAAATTGAATTTTTTTTTCCCCTAAACCTATTGGTGCCATGGGATCGTAATATTAGGTTATAGAAATAGTAGCATTCTCTCGATTCTAGGTAAAACTGTCTTTCCATTTAGCTTGCCTGAATATATATATATATATATATATATATATATATATATAGGGGTGGGTTCAAATGTGAACCACTTTTTGGTTGTGAAGTGAGGACAGCCGAGAGCGCGACATGTGGCAGATGACTAGGCGCCACGTCAGGTCCACGGCGGGTGACTAGGCGCGATTCATGGGAGGGCATTGAATTAAAGTGGGGGATCACATTCAAAGCCGCCACGTGTCGCGCTCTCGGCTGTCCTCACGTTCACAACCAAAAAGTGGTTCACATTTCAACTTTCCTCTATATATATATATAGATATATATCCGAAACTAATTTAAGCTGTTTAGCATTAGGTTATATGCTTGTAGAGCAACCGGTAAGGGCTATTAGGGTGTGACTTTGTTCGAGAAGCGTATTTGCAAAATTCTAAGGAATTTCTTACAAGAATATTAGGTTTTAGAGATACTATGCATTCTTGAAGAATTTGATTTTGCTATCCTAGGTTTTTGATAAGATAAAAATATATGTAAAAGTTGCTGTATTTTGAAGGTGGACTATTGCAAAATGATGTTACGAAAATAATAAGAATGGACGAAAAGGAGCATTAAGAATGAAACTCATGGAGAAAGTTTCACAGGGAACCCTAAACTGTGCCATCACTATATCGATACAATCTTCTTTATGAAATTCAACTAGTTCATATGCCTTTTACTTCATATGAATATATTATGGTTTTCTGATATGTTGACTAGTTTGGCATGATGAAATTGGTTAATGAATCGGGAAGATTGCTATTTGCTCTAGGTGATGACTTTGATTACCAAAGGATAAAAGGTCCTATTTAGTGTTTGGTATGCAGTGATGGGAGACAAAATGGAATGTGTTCATTACAATAAAATGAAATAAACATGTCTGTTTCTCATGTAGAGATGGAATCGACCAATCCTCAAGGAATGTGATTGTTTCCATTTTGTTGAATTTCGTTCTTTAGAGCCTTTATTTTTCTCATGGAATTGAATGAAAAATTACAATGTAATCCATGTTTTTTCTCTTGTAATATTTGTTAATACTAATTCATTTGAAAGAATATAGAGCTTCTATTAATTTTTATTTAAGATAAAAAACTTTTGTATTATAATCTTATTTGAGATTCATTCCAACCAAACAGACTCTTAAATGAAGTTCTTTTTTGCTGTACAGCAGTGATTGTTTAGCTGGATTAATTGAAGGGATGTTTAAGGTTTAAAAAAGTGGAATTGGGCCTCAAGGCATTTTCCGTAGGGGGCACGAGGGGTGGTCCGCGAGATGGATATATATATATGTATACATAATACAATATTTATACAAAATATATTTATATGCTAAATATTTACAAAGTGGGAGACTGGAGAAGAAATGATATATATGTGTTTGTATATATAAATCTACTAGATACTCTTTATATTGGGAAATTGAAGAAGTGGAAATAAAATAAATATACATGATGCTTTTCAAATTGGGAGCCTGGAGAAGGCCTTGGAGAATAGGCTTATTTTATAAAAAGTAAAACCAGTAAGTCAACTTTTAGACCCTAATTTCTAACCCCACCTCAGCATTACCTCACCTTAGTGACTCGAGGCGTAGGACTCAAGTAACCCACTAGGGCGCTGCCTCAGACGCGATATTCCTGCGAGGCTGCGCTTTTTAAAACCATATGAGAAGTTGTTTGGTGGAAAAAAAATCTTAATTGACTACAGTTTCTTCCATTGGGGGATGCATTTGTATGTGTTTCATTGCCAATGCATTGCATAGCACCCTGTTTTAGATGATGTGAGTAGTCCAAACTCCAAAGGTTGCTTAGGTTTGTGGCATGTTGTTACAAGTGGTTGTTGTCCACATTATTTGGCATAGAATCAAGTTAGAAATTTGGAACGCAAGTTAGATTGATTGCATGCTTATTCTGTTAGGCAGTTATGCATGAATTGGTTTATCGTACCTCAAGCCTCCAGGTCTAGTTTACCATGAGACTATGATTTGCTATTTCGGTCTTTAATTTATGATCATTATTATTTTGTATTTCATACCATAAACAAAAGGTGTGATTGGGCATTCCTATAGGTTGTTGATTTGGAAATATGGAATGTTAAATGTATCTGTCTGTGCAGGCCGGAAGATCTTAGGATTCCTTTTGAACGTTTTGGACCAGTGAAGGATGTTTATCTTCCCAAGAACTACTATACTGGGTATGATTTCTAACAGTCGAATTGTCTGTTTTCCTCTTTTTCCTTCTAATAATATTGAAAATCCCATCTTCGTTCATTGGCTTGATGGTTTATGGTACTGTTTTGATGTGTTTTCATAGTTCTTTGCTTGGCGTTTGTATGGTATGGGTTTCGATTCATATTTTTGTAGTCAACGTATACCAAAAAGTTTTAATCTAGTTTGGAAGAGCTAAAGATTCAAGATTTCTCCAATAGAATTTTACACTTCGCGATAGGATGCTGTACGATTTGTTCTACCATGGTCAAACTGTTAGATGAACTTTTTAAAGCCTTAAAATGGAATCCGCTTCTAGTCTAATAATTCCACCATGACATTATGTGAGATCTGGGTGGCATGATTTGGTAGAGTATATGTTTTTTGATGTGATCATATGGAAGGGGGAGTTGTTCTTCTGTAAATACTAAGGGGGTGCTTGGTTCATTTTAGGGAATGGGAATGGGAATGAAAATGGGAATGCAGGAGAATGGGAATGAAAATGAGCATTGTATTGTTGCTGCTTGGTTAACCCACTATAATTAATGAAAAATTGTTTCATATTAAAAAAATATTTTCCTCCATTTCGAAAATACAAAAGATGTTTCATTTAACATCAAAAGATGGAATGACATATGGAAAAAAGAACTGAGTTGAAAGAAAATTTCCATTCCCCCCAATTTGGTCAGGAATGGAAATTAATGAATCTGCAGGAATGATTCCATTATATAATATCAGACCAAGCAGCAATATTCATTGTCATTCCCATTCCTTACCCTGCAATACCCCAAACCAAGCACCCCCTAAATATGTGACAGTCTCAGAGTCTCAGTGTAGTCAGATACTACTTTTAGAATTCAACAGAGTTTTTCTAGAGCTGTGTTTTCAGTGATCTGTTGAGATTTTGTCTAGGTAAAACGGTGAAGGTATAGGATTGTTATGATTCCCTTGTTTGCTGCCTTCTCTATCTGTGTTTTAATTTGTGGGTACATGATTTCTGGCTGCTTATTACAGTCAATGGAGGTGTGTCATTGGCAGCCAAAAGTGGGTCATATTTATTAGTTGGATTGGAGCTTGTGGAAGTATGAATATACTTAACGCCTGTTGAACGGAATTTTAAAATAATTGGATGGCATGTAGTTGATACTTTTCTTTATGTTCTCTCTTCTTATGTTTGTAATGTGTGTAGTTTGAGTACATTGTTGCAAGAATTTATAATTAAAGCCGAATGTAGCGTTATCTGTCATTCTAGATGTCACATTCTAACTTAGTTATGTTGCTGTTGTTTAACTATATTTTTACTGTGGCTGTCTTTTACTTGATCTGTTAGTCAGTGTATCCACCCTGCTCATCTTCCCCCATTTTTTGGAAAATGACACACTTTAACATGACAGAAAGACTTGCAATTAGTTTATTACATATTGTGTAATTAATTATTGCAGTGAGCCACGTGGCTTTGGTTTTGTAAAGTTTCGTAATGCTGAAGATGCAGCTGAAGCTAAACATCAGTTAAATCATTGTGTTATTGGTGGCCGTGAGATAGCCATTGTTTATGCTGAAGAAAATAGAAAAACACCACGGGAAATGCGGACAACTACTCAAACAAGGTGATACTACTCATTGCACCAACCTTTTTCTCTTGCCTGAGCTCTGTTTAATGACCTGGTCTGAACACCTTTGTTTCTCTTTCAGTGGTCGCCATGGAGGAGGCTCTGGTAGGCGGAGCCCGCCTAGGTCTTCTAGACGTCGCTGTTAGTTTCACTTCAAAACTTTTGGCATTGATACTACATTCCATTTAGAGAAAATTAGTTTTATATGGGATATGTTCATCACAATTTTTTGGGATCTGTCTTTTTCGTTGTGTAGTGCAGGACTATAAAATTACATGATCTTACTTCCCTAATTTCTCTTTCTTTCATTGCCTAATTTTGCTGATTTTGTTTTTGATATATATTTTCCCCTTTTTCTTCTAAAACAGCATATTCACGCTCTGTATCACCTCCCAGGCGTGAGTTCAGGTCAGGATCGTGTTCTTAATCTTCTGAACTCTTTTTCCAATGTGTATTATTTTTGTTGATTTTTTAGCTGGTTACTTATTATAAGCCTTGAATGTAGAATTAGGAATGCTTTCTCTAAATATCTTCTCCTTATCTGCACTCTCTTTTGTGTAGTGATTTCATTTTCATGTCTGCTAATGGGGTTATAAGTTCCATGAAAGGAGTCTTTTATAACACGGGAAGATAAGTATAAAATGTTAACTATTCTGTAGGACACTGTAGTCCTTTATTATGTAGGATCCTGTAAAGGGAAACTAATTCAGCTCAGTGGTTAATGATTCATTATTGAGTAAGATGCGTGATACCAGAGTGTTTCGAGCAGAGTGTTATATAATCATCAAGGGAGATATACATGTCTAAGATGCGCCAATGGGAATAGACGTAGATAAATTAGATACGCTAGATAATATTTCGTCCAACTCATTATCTGAGCCCTTTGTCTTGAAATTTGGATGCAGTGTTCTTCAGATTTGAGATTGCCATTGATGTTTCTGCATGGTGCAAAATATTCTGTTATGAACGCACTCGTCAGTCCTTGCTCTATATGGACAAGATTTTTTTGTTCAATGTGATGTAGAAAATTGATTCTTTTGACTCCTAAGCTGAAGTGTGCTTATCTATTATGTTCAACATGCCAGATGTCACATAAATTGGTCAGTCTGCACATCACCAGTAATATATTGTGCTCTGTATATAGGAAACCTGGGGCTTTAGGCATGTGTTTGTCTTGCACTCTCGCCTTTTCTAATTTTGAATGGTTGTTGCCTGATTATTGCAATTCATAACAATGCAAATTCGGTTTCAAACTTAAAGAAAGCAATTTTATCCTCTAGTCTCTTGGCATCAAAAGTTCTCCGTTATGTATTTGCCTGATTTGTTAATGTTCTCCTTAGCTGCTGGATGCACTTAAGATGTGCGCTGCTTGCAATTTTGCAGTGTTGAAATCCGTCGATATAAATGCAAATGCTCCAATAGAATCTTAGTGTTCACTCACCATCAGATTTATTTATTTATTTATTATTATTATTTTTTAATATTTTTGCTATCTGATGATGTTTTTTGATGCTGGATACGCTTGAGATGTAGCCTTTTTGCAATTTTGCAATTTTGCAGTCTTGAGTCTTGACATCTGTCAATATAAATGTAGTGGTTCAATAATTCTTAGCCTTCTGCTGGAATGTCTACCTTGTCTCTATAGATCATCCCCTAATCACACTTGAACAATAAAAAGACACAAAAAGAAATATGTATTACCATCAATAAACATGTACAAACACTGGGAAAGAGGAGAGTGGTTTCCATGATCATTATTTGCCATATGAAGATTAGGAATATGCCGATAAAAAGCCATCAAAATTAGAAAGCAAAGACTCTAGTATCTAATGCGAAGCTTAAAAATACGGGGCATCCTACATGCTTATGCAAGCTATTTCAGCATGCGTTAGAAAGATATAGAAAGAATACCATGGAGTTCCCAGCTTCTTGTACCATTATATATCTTGAATAATATGACTTAAATATATAGTTGCATTAAATTTTGATATCCTTTAGTGTTTACGGGGCCCCGTTGGAGAATGGACTGTCTTGGTTTTCGCAATTGTACTGTTGGATTCCATATGTTAGCAACAATTCTTTTTAATCCTTTATGATGTTCATTTTAAAGTTTAATATATTGCTTTGCATACCAACAGTCGAGAAAGAATCTAAAGATTAAAGTTGGGCCCAAGAGAATGGAAGTTTATCAGTCATGTATTGCTAAAGATAGAAGGGTCTGCTTGACCGGATATCAATATTATTCATCCACATAAAAGTAATGTTCGGAATCTAGAGAGATGAGACAGCAAAAGCTTTGCAGTTTATTGAAGCTGACAAATTGGTTGTAAAGCATAAGTCAAACTGCTTTTGGAACAAAAGTTAATCTATAATGACCGATTTTTTTTGCAACTGGTCAGGTAAAGGTTCTCCCGCACAATATTTGTATGTGATTTATGCCCAACCACTTTACCTGCACGTAGCGTTTCTTTTTGATGGTGTCGTTTCGTAGTTTCGTTCAGCTGTTCTTCTGAATACGTTAAATTTCTACTTTTAGCTTGCAATTAGTGAAAAAATTGTTCTTTATATCGTGCTTTGGTTAGTGAAGCTAAGTTGATGACGCGGCATTACATGCAGCGATCGGGATCATAAGCCGAGGGATCAATTTCCACCATCACGCTCGAGATCTGTTTCACGTTCTCAATCACCTCAAGATGCTAGGACGTACAAATCTAAACATTACTCTAGAAGTCCTGGAAGAAATGGCCGGGACCCGGTGGATCCGAGGGATGGTAATCCTCGTTTTCAGGAAAGTAAGCGTAGCCCTCTTCATGATAAACGAGCCACGGTGGATTGGAAGTCTGCTGGTGCCAATGAGGATGCTGCGCCTTCATCAAGGTCCTTATCTCCTTCACCACCTTATCAGTCAGGACCCCGTACTCGATCATGATCTTTCAGGTATTTCTGTCTTTCAATGAGTTTCACAATCAAATGTTATAAACTTCTTAATAATATTTGTTTTTTCTCATCTTTTTATATGCTACACTATTAAGTATTAGGGCCGTTTACCAACACTTACCGGGTAAGTGTTGTGCGGGTAAGAGTGTTTACCAAGTGTTTTTGGTAAGTTCTTACCAACAAAAATAAAAGACTATTTTAACCTTTTTTGCATTGTTTGTTAAAAGAAAGAGAGGGGAAACAGAAGGGGCACACATGAAATAATCAAATCTGACTCGGGCAAGCATCATTTTGGTGCTGGCTTGGTCAGATTTTGGTCAGATCAAGGCATTGTTAAATAACCTGGCTGCTGACCGAGTCAGTACACAAAGTAAACATCCCCTTACTAAATACTAGTCTATTCATAAGAATATTAACTTCTTTAAGCTCGTCTTCTCCGTTCTAGTTAACTAGGCACATAATTTTCTATTTTGTGCCCATATCTAAAAACCAAATAAAAGCCAATGAATCTTATACAGTATCTCCGACACAAAGTAGGGTCTGTGGGTAGGGTCTGTGGTTAACGCAAACCATGATTCTATCTGAAGGGTAGGGAGGTAGTTTCTATGTAGACCCCCGCCTTGCAAAACAAAGATACAAAGAGAAGCGAGAAAAGTAGCATAAAAACATTAGTATGCAACACAAAGGAATTGATGGACATGAGAGATGAAACCAATTGTAAGAAAAACAAAGACTGAGATTTAGTAAGAGAAGTAAAAACTAAGGGCCATTAACCAACACAAACGTGGTGAGCGCGTACTCGGTAAGAGTCACAGACTGAGATTTAGTAAGAGAAGTAAAAACTAAGGTCCGTTAACCAACAGTCCAACACAAACGTGGTGAGCGCGTACTCGGTAAGAGTCACTGCCCTCACTTACCTTATCAAGTAAGATTTTCGGTCATCAAAATAGCATAGTATAGGAGTCCATTATTTGGTAAGCGTTAACCGGCTAAGAGTCACCCTCCTCAGATGATGGATGGCAAGATTGTTGGTAGAGATCATCTATTACCATATAGGAGTTTACAAACTGACAAGTGTCGTTTACCTCAAGTTGCCAAGAAACCTCTAGCTTGATTCTACCAAATTTTCTCTCTAACTCTAAACTTTAATGTTTGTTGCCAAGAAACCTCTAGCACAATGACGAACGAAGCCAACAAAAAAGTGAGATATAGAGAACAAGAAAGTGGAAGATTGTTAAATAGGGTCGTGTTTGGTGCTTCAATCATAAAATTGGCCATCAAGGAAAAAAGAACAAGATTAGCGGACGAAGAGAGTTGAATCTTTAATTTATTAGAGCATCTCCAACAACTATGCAAAATAGAAAAAAAAAAAGGGGGGGAATTTAGCTTTTTTGTTGCTCCAGCAGCTATGCTATCTTCTATGCTAAAATAGAGAAGAGGGAGAGATTATAAAAATATTTAAATTTAGGGAAATCTCTAATGCAGAGAGAAATGATTATTTTAATACTCCAACCAATAAGATGTATCGAAGACAAATGTTCAAGAGAGAAATAATTTTTTATTAAATATATTGATAGTTTAATAATATAAATAATGTTAGAGTTGCTATAATAGAATACCTGTTGGAGTTGGATGCAAATTTCTTTCTAGAGATTTTGACTCTTTTTACTCTATTTTAGAAAAAAATTAGCATAGCTGTTGGAGTTGACTGCAATTTTTTAGAGATTTTGAGTTTTTACTCTATTTTAGAAAAAAATTATCATAGCTGTAGGAGATGCTCTTAGAGACCTAAGAAGAAGAAATTGCAGATTTGCAGTCGTAATCAGGAATATGAGGAATCAGCAAATCTAGTACAAGTTAAGAGGCAAGGGATTGGGCTAGAGATTATAAATTGTCAAATGGGTTATAATATTCCGGTATGTTGACCTTGAATATGGCGTCTTCTCTACTCATAATTTCTTTATTCACCAATTAATTGGCATGGCTAATTCATGCTTTTTAAGTAGATCAGATTTGCCTGCTTATCTTAATTTGCATATATATGACCACATTTACCGGAAACAAATGCCGGAGTTGTATATAGACATGACAAGATATTTATAAAGGGGTTGTTTGTTTTCAAAGGATTACCTCTTAAAACCTCTTAAGTCTGAAATTTAAGAGGTTTGCAGACTTTAAACTGTTAGTTTTATTTTTTAGAAAAGGTATGAAAACCTCTTAGCACCCTCTGAAATTAAGAGGCGCACTGCACCACCACACACCTCTTATTATGTAGATTTGGAATCCGACTTAAGACCTCTTAAAAAACAAACGACACCTAAATTTGTTCCGAGTTTGGATTTCTGATTATGTATTTTACTTTGTTTTTCAGCTGAATGGCGGGGAACGCTTTTTGATCAAAATTTTCTCATTCGATGGTCATGGTTTAAGTTGTGGTCTGGTCTTTTGATGCAATCAAAACGTTTATGCTTTAGATTGTAATGTTACAAGTTTCTGTGTTACTTTTGCTTTTTTTTTGCATTTTTTTTTTGCTTATATGGCCAATAGGGGAAATAGCTGGTTTTCAAGTTCATGCAAAGCTCTAATACAGGTCATACCTAATTTTTGTTATGAAATATTGCAGCAAAATAGAACCAGCTTTCATTTCATTTTTATTTTAAGAAACCAGACTTTCAAAATTGTGATTTAGGGATATGGATATCTAAGTGCTTGGTTAACATGTTGATCTACTACTAATGATGGACATGGCTTAAATCTTTTGTTGACACTTCATTATTTGGATTTATTGAGTCCTCGAGCTATTTTTTTAAATTAAAAAAACCATTGAACTTTCTCTATCATTGTTGATTAAGTTTCTGAATTACTTTTTAAATAACAAAATCGTTATATTTTTTTTCTCATTTGAATGATTAAGTTATTGAACATCTTTGTGTAAATAAAATAACACATCAAACTTTTAGGAATTTGTTGCTACTTTTTGACCCAAATTTATTTAGGTTAAAAGACATTCTTAATTGGTTATAGATAGCTTTTTTATTTTTGCTAAAAAGATGCAGATTATTAATTGTAAAAGTTTGATGGTTAATTCATTCAAAAAAGAATGTTTAAGGAATTTAATTTTTTAAAATGAGACATGAAACCAATGAAATCAAAATAATCACAACAGATAAGAGACAAGAAAGCAAACATAATCACCACTGAATGTAGCGATTTACCTTTTTGTAAAAGGAAACAAACACACCCTAAAGAGAACGATTTCTACCAAAATTGTTACTGAAAATTTATGAGTGTTATGACATCATGAAAAGGTCTCCCAGGCTATGTATAGACTAATCTTGACAAATTGTGAATAAACGCAGAAGCTACAATTGTTGCATAGGTCTGAATTTAAACCTTGAGTAGATTGGATGTAATTGTTGTTTCAGGAACTACTTCCCATCTTTTCTTCTTGTCATTAGGTAAAAGAATGTAGTTAAATGTTCGAGTATTAAATTGTAGATGCCATTTGATTCGTCAGATTTGTGCATAACCTGAAAGAAATGAAATGATCAATTGTATTCCTCAATTTTCATTCTGGAGTTTATTTCATTCTTGAAAAGATATTGGATTCATGCTCTAATCATGGAACTTTTCTTTGCGCTTTCTTAAAATTATGGGCATTTCCAAATTGTGGTCACTGGGGATTAATTTAGGGTAGCATGCTTTAACTGTCGATGAACCTTAACGGGATCAGTCAGAGCAAAACCTCATATACGATTCAAAAAAAAATTATGGGCATTTCGTACCTTAATGTTATAGGAGAGCGTTTATACAAAAACATATAATAGACAACCACTACCATCGCCATCACAACCACATCAAATAACTACTAACCACATCAAATAACTACTAACTACTACTGCTGTTATTGTTGTTTGTTTGTTTGTAGAATAAATTTAAGTTTTGGTCAATGGTTCTTGTTTTTGTTGGATTGGGTCCGTACATATTTTTATTGGAAGAAAACCCCTACGGTATGTAAAAATGCTTGGTTTTGGTCCTTTTCATCAAAAGGAAGTTAAATTCTAGCTGTTGAGTAAGGGCATTTTGGTATTTTTCATGTTTCTCTTTTAATTTCTTTCAAAAAATGAAAAAATCAATGTTCTAAATAGCGCGAAGCGTGGCGTGACGGTAAGGCTAATCCTTGAAAGCCATGGAAAGTACATGGCGTTTTTCATGGCATGACTTATGGCAGCAAATTTCTATATCATATATAATATTATATACATAGAGGAAAGTTCAAATATGAACTCAATTTTGGTTGTGAACGTGAGGACCACTAAAATCGCGCTACAAGCTTTATTTATTCTGAATAATACATGAATATTCAGACTGAATATTGCCACGTGTTCCGATTTTAGTGATTCTCACGTTCACAATGAAAGATGAGTTCACATTTGAACTTGACCCCGTATACATAAGAAACAATTTAAATTAAGTTATATACTAAAAACTAACAAATATGACATTAAAAAAGATAAGTTAAATCAAATACCGTGTTAGAAAAATTGCGCATTACACCATGTTGTGCCTCAGGCGTAACGTACCGTGAGACACAAGCCTTAGGTCACAGCGTGCCATGGCAACTATTGCGACGAGCTTTTTCGAAAATTGAATAAAAACACAAATAGACCCACGTCGCTCCCTGCTTTTCTTCCCACAACCCACACCACCTACTCATCGACTTTATCTAGATCTTACAACCTTCCTCTTTTTCTCCCCTTAAAGGGTCCGTAGTGGTGTTCCCCGTTTGATTGCTTCCCCCTACGATAAGACAACAACCAAATTCCAAACAAAAAAGCCATGTTTTCTTGTTCCTCTTCCCACATCACAATCATCCCCACCAATGACATACATTAATAATGAGCCCCTTTCTTAGGTGAAACCGAGACTGACATCATGATCCCTACATCTAGTCTTCATTCACAACTATCGAGACATTCCCCCACCCATCGTAGTTTTGGAGTTCACTAAATATGCTTACTAACGTCAATGTGTTTGATGAGGGAAAGTATTGCGAACTTAAATGGTATACGTTTCAGGAGAACGGTGGAGGAAATACCAACAATGGTAGTGCTTGAAGAAGATAAATGTGGAGATCTGGAACAATATCGGTGATAACAAGTAGGAGATCGACTTGGGCAGAAGATGCTTAGAGCATCTCCAACAGATTCTTTAAAATTTCTCAAAAATAGAGAACCTAAAATCAAAATATCCAAAAAATATACCTTCATTTCTAATAGATTCTCCATTTCTAAGAATCAAACATTAATTATAATATTAAAATGGATGAGAATTCAAAATTCTTCCATGCAACTAGTAAGAATCGCGTAAGAAAAAACTCAATGCAAGGACATTTCATCAATTCGGTTTGGTCTGAGGAAGCAAAGAACACAAAGAACGTAAAGAACCATGTATGTGAGTTTTTTAAGAATAAGTTCGTTAAGTTAAAGAAAGTGGGGGCTAAACTAAGGATGGATAGGTTAAAAGAATAACGATCGAGGAAATCCCTTCATTAGTGCTGGTTGCATATGATACGGTGGAGTGGTCCTTTATTTTTGAAGGATTGGCAAACATGGGATTTAGGGAAAACGGAGGAAGTGGATGGAAGCATGCTTGAAGACATCAAGGATCTCGGTACGAGTGAATGACTCTCCAACAAATGACTTCCCAATGGAAAGGGGTCTCCGGCAAGGGGATCCCCTCGCATCATTCTTATTCTTGGTAACTGTCGAATGTCTCCACATAATGGTGGATGAAGCAATTGTTAAAGGCCTTTATAAAGGGGTAAAAGCGGGTACAGATGAAGTGGTAATTTCACATTTATAATACGCCGAGGATGTGATATTTTTTGGTGAATGAGAACCAATTAATATAACGAACCTCGTCAAGTTGTTGCATTGCTTTCACGCGGTCTCGGGGTTAAAAATCAATATGGTAAAAAGCAAAATCTTCGGCTTAGGTGTCGATGAGGAGGATGTACAATCGTGGGCAAGAACCTTAGGATCTGGTAGCAGCTCCTTGCCTTTTATTTATCTTGGACTCCCTATTGGTGCGTTAATGATGAGGGTATCAAGTTGGTCTCGGGTTATAGAAAAAATGAAGAACAAGCCTACGGCTTGGAAAGGTAGGTTTCCTTCTTTTGGAGGAAGATGGACTTTGGTGAGGTCAGTCCTTAGTAATATTTCGCTTTATCATCTCATTGTTTCGTTTCCGATGAGTGTTACAAATGTCATAGAGCGTGTAAGGTGTTAATTCTTTTGGTAGCGGGGGTGGGGGAGGTACGGTTGTGAAACGTGGTCACTCATGGGTTAAATGGGATAAAGTCTTGGGATCCTTTGGGAAGGGGATTAAATATGAGGGGATCAAAGAGTCAAATTGGGGTTTTCTTGGGAAATGGTGGTGGAGGTTTCACATCGTGCAATATCGTGTAGGAGGGTGATTTTGAGCTTAAGTGGGAAGCAAGGAGGGCTTTCGGGGGTGGTAGTGAAGGGTCGTGGGACGTTGTGGGCAAGTATCATCAAGATCGGAAAAGACTTAGATGATAAGTGGTTTTTAGTTCTCGGATTCTTTTGGTAAACAAGTAGGAATTAGTGATGGCATTAATTTCTAGGAAGATAATTGGTTGTCAGTGGGAAGGCTTAAATAAAGGTTTAGAAGATTGTTTCAGCTAGAGCGAACAAAAGGGCAAAAATCTCGGGAAGAGGGGAGTTTCAAGGGGATGTGTAGATTTGGAAGTGGGAGTGGAGGACTGTTGGTCTCGAAAGGGTAACCTTCAAGGTAACAAGATTGTAAAAGGGAGGGGGTGGAATACAATCGACAAACGTTTTTCACTTTTAAATTCAAATTGTAATTATAAATCAAATACCAAATTTACAAGATTGTTGCGAAAATAGAAAGGTAATAAACCTATTCTAAATAACCTAAAGTTTCACACAATTTTCACTAACGCACTTAGTGAGAAACAGAAAAGGAAGAAAGAACTTAGATAAGATAAAAGGATGAATGACTTAGGTAAATAGATAGAGAAAAAGTGTATATGAAGACTACACTTTAATACCTATTTATAGCCAGTGCATTTAATGCAAGTCAGATAACCTTTTTACCATGTGTTGTGTATTGAGTGGTTCATTTGTACTATTTACTATATTTTACACTCATGCGCATAAAGCACATGATACTTGGTATAGTAGACAGTTGCTTTATGGGCTGAAAGGTACGGAGACAACAGTGAAGAGAATGTTCCTTTTGTACATTTGTTAGAAAACTGTGGTAGTCCTTTTGTAAAAAAAATAAGACAAATCAATAAACTTTTGGGAGAAAGACTTTAATCAACAAGTAGAGGCCGCTAAACTTGGCATGTCAGTGATCGATGAGTCTTGGTTCTTCAGGTTGTCATGTATGAATAGTCGCATCATTATTACTGAATCTGTCTTCAAATCACGAACAAATGTGACTCTATCATTAGCTATTTTTCGACATCGATGATGGTTCTGTACGCATGAATTATTTGTCTTCAGGGAGATACCTAGCCGATTGATCAGCAACAAGCGGTCACTAAACAGGCTTAGTGAGTGAGGTCGCTTATGCTAAAGAAACATTTTGTGACGATAACTGAATATTTAGAAGGATCATTGAACAGACTCGACGATAATTTCTCAAACTATAAATTAAGCTAAGTATCTAACACTAAATAGGTAAGAGTCATCATTATTTCATCAGATCTTAAGAGAGTTGGAACAACAAGGAAGAGTTACATAGGGAGGTCGCAGACATACCTCCAAAGGTAGGAGAGAGAGATCGGGGTGATTTGGAGATTTGATCCACAAAATTGCTACAAGGTCAAGAAGATAAAGACGCTAATAGAGGAGTCACATGGATCAACACATGGAAATGTGCCAACAATAACTTGAATAAATTTGGTTCCTAAAAAAGGCATGCATTTTCGTATGGAGGGCAATTCTTGGAAGAATTCCAACCTGAGAGGTTTTGGACAAGATGGGGGTTGATTTAGACTCTAGTCTTGTCCAAGATGTGGGGAAGAAGTCTAAAACTTAGAGTATGCATTGTTTGAAAAAGTTAAAACTCTTTGAAAACTAGTCAGAAGATGGTGGAATCTCGATTTAGATACAAGAAATTCATTGGCGGATATTGTGGATGTGGGGAAACAAAGAGGATCTTGCACATTAGGTATAAGTTACGACAATATGGAGTTTCCTTTACTTAATATGGTCCAACGGGAATAAATGCGTGTTTGACAATGCAAATGGGGAGGTTGCAGACGTCTTCTTCGAGTTCCAGCTAAACTCGTTCGAATAGATCATGAAAGGGGATAGAGACCTCACGATGAAGATGAGTTCGTGGCTGGGAGATCTGTTTGGCGTGTAAATAGTGCCGTTTTTTGTTGGCTGGAGCTGTTTTGGGTCAAGACAACAAGTTTCCGGGGCCGGTAGCTTCTTACTAGCGGTCTCTAATCCTTGGTATTGGTTATTCAGGTTCGTGGGACTGTTTTATGTTTTCGATCTTCTTCTAGGCTGACAGAGGAAAGGCATGAAAGGTTTGTTTTTCAGAAATCGGTGTTACTTCTCATAACCGATAGATCTCCAATTAACTCGGCCTTTAACTCCTTGATGTGTAAGTCCAGGCATTGTCTTTATAGCCATGTTTTTTTTCCAGAGTTTGGTTCTATAGTCATAGTTGTCAGATTCGTATGAGTCTATTCAAAACATAGTGAAAATGTGATGACTCGCTAGGTAACTTAAAAACAGCACAAACTCAGAAGGCGACTCGTGATTTTAACCTGACTCAGTCCGAGTCGAGTCAAAAAGTGACTCAGTCGAGTCATGACTCTTGCAAATATCCAGTGGTTTTTCAGGTATGCAAATACCCAACGGTCAAAAGGAAAGATTCAAATTTTAATGTTTATTCAGATGATAAAAAGAAGAAAAAAATTCAAGATCAAAACCTGAGAACTTGCTTTCTCTCTCTTCGGTCACTTCTTCATATCTAGGGTACCGTTTCCCTCCGGCAACTATTCTCCATGGTTTGGTGGCTGCTATCTCTCTGTCTATGGTTTGTACATTACTTAATTTGAAAACTTTACTTATTTATTATAGGTGGCACATGGCAGAGAAAGGCATTAACTCTCATCGACCCACGCACATACCTTTTATTTGTTATGTAGTGTCAATTCTTTTTTTTTTCTTTTTCTTATTTGCTATTTACTCTCACAAGAGAGTCAAAACTCAGAATCTTCTCTTTTAATTTACATGATAAACCTTATTACAATTTATTATTTATTATTTATTATTTGTTTATTACAATTTATTATTTGTCATTCATAATATCTCACAACTATTATTTGTTATTATAGTTTACATGATGTTTATTTAAGTTTTAACTCATTAATTTTTTTCAATGAATTCTTATTAGATTTTAGTATGACAAAAGCAAAACCCGATATTACTTGGGAGCATTGTACTAAAGTGGATCCAAATAATAGATTAAAAGTGCAATGTAACTATTGTAAAAAATTTATGAATGGTGGAGTTAATAGAATGAAGAATCACCTTGCCGGAACAAGAAAAAAAGTTTTCCTCTGTCCCGTTGTTGATGAACATATCAAACAATATATTTTTCATTGAATTGTTGATGGGCTTTCAAGAAAAAAAATCTAAGGCAAAGGATGATGAATATTTTCAAGTTGACAATGATGAAGAAAAGCCAAAGCTAGATGGGACTTTGAAATCATCTGTGAAGAAAGGAACACAAAAAACAATGAACCAAGTATTGAAGGATAGAAATCCCGTAACTCGCGCTTTATGTCGACTTCTATATGGTGAAGTGAGTTCTTCATATGGAAAGAAGCTTTGACACTCTTGGGAGAATACAGGAAAGGATTGAAGCTTCCTTCTTATCATGAGGCAAGAGCCACTTACGTAAAGAAAGAGGTAGAGTGTGTTGAAAAGGGTTGCAGACGTACAAAGAAGAGTGGAAGAAAACGGGGTGCACTAATATGTTCAACGATTGGACGGATCGCAAACAAAGATCAATCACAAATTTTTAGTTAATAGCCTAAGTGGCACGATTTTTGTGAAATCGATTGATACATCATCTTTTGCAAAAGATGCAAATAAATTGTTTGAAATGCTTGATTCATTAGTTGAAGAAGTTGGGTAGGAAAATGTGGTTAAGTCATCACCGATAGTGTTTCGCCTTTTGTATTAGCCGGTTCAAAGTTGGAAAACAAGAGGTCTTATTTGTATTGGTCACCTTGTGCCGCTAATTTGATAGACTAGATGTTGCAAGACATTCGAGAGGGGAAAACTTTCAAAGACACAATAGATAAAGCAAGAAAAGTCACCGTCTACATATGTCGACATTGTGTTTTGCTCTCTATGTTTAGAAGATTCACCGGTAGTAAAGAACTAACATGAGCCAGAGTGAAATGATTTGGAACTTCCTTTCTTACATTGAAAAGATTTCAAGAGCTAAAACAACCTCTTCGGGAATTGTTTGCCTTTAAAGATTGGGCCGAATCCACCTTTGTTTCTACAAGTGAAGGGAAATTAGTTGAAAACTCCATTTTGGGTGATGCCAACTTTTGGAGGGCCATAAAATATTGTTTGAGTGGTGTAGTTCCTATTTTTAAGGTATTGAGGCTCATGGATGGTGACGCGAAACCGGCATTGGGATACATATACGAAGTTATGAATTGTGCAAAAGATACCGTCCTATTTAGGACAAGATTGATCGTAGATGGGAAATGTAACTTCATAGGCTACTCCACGCCACGGGATATTATCTTAATCCTAGGTATATATATATATATATTATTCCTCCATCAATGATTAAACAATTAATAAATTTTCTTCTTTGATAACTAGTCTTTATTTCAAGGAGAATTTTAAAGCCGATAGAGAACTCAAAGGTGGATTGTATGATGTGATTGAGAAGACGTATGATAACCCAACAATGGTGAAAATTCATGAACAACTTCCAAAGTTCCAAGAGAGCATTGGAATGTTTGGCATATTTGCAGCCATCTTGATGAGGAAGAAAATGCAAACTGGTAATTTATTAGGAAATTTTAAGTGATCTTGGGTATATATATATATATATAATAGTTACATTATTACTTATTAGTCTTTTCTTAATTAAATTGTAGCTAAATGGTGGTCAAAGTATGGAGACGAGTACCCGAAACTTTAACATCTTGCTATTTGTGTCTTGAGTCTCACATGTAGTGTCATCGGATGTGAGAGAAATTGGAGCACTTTTGACCAAGTACACTCCAAAAACAAGAACCGTTTGCAGCAACAACAAAGGTTGAACGCGTTAGTGTTTGTGAAATACAACATTAAGCTTGACATGAGACTCCAAAAGAGAAAAGAAAGAGGGGAGACTTATGATCCAATATGTTTATCGACATGGAGTCGAATGATGAATGGATTACTGAAAAAGATGATGCATGTCTTCCTGAAGATATCTCATGGATGGATGTTCACGAATGCTTTAAAGAGGATGGAGTTAGTGGAAATAAAAGGAAGAAAGATAAATTATACACTCATCTATGATTCTATATATTATAAATTTATAAATAACTTGATAAATATTAAGTATGACTTCTATTTATTTGTAGGACCAATGAATCTAAACAAAGTGCCTAATGCAAATGTCAAAGGCAAAGGCCAAATTCATGATTTAGACAATGATGATGATGAGGAGGGGGATGATATTGATCTCCATGAGAGACGTTGGTGGTTGAAGAAGATGAAAATGATATGTTTAATCTTGAAGATTAGTTTTATATGATTCTAACTATACAAGTCTTTTGTCATTTGTTTTGTTACTAGATCGCTAGTTATTTTATATTTGAATATTGTGTCTTTTTTATACTAGCAAATTTGTAACATTTTAGTATGTGAACAACTTATATTTTGTTAATATACGATGATAGAGGAAAAATCAAATATACACCCATCAATTCATACAGACTTACAAACCAATCATAACCCTACATTATTTATTATATTTTTTGAAATCATTTTTATTGCATAGGGTTAAATAGGTAATTTCATTATTTTCCTTTTTAATTTATTTATTTTTAGCGAATTTGTAACATTTTAGTATGTGAACAACTTATATTTTGTTAATATACGATGATAGAGGAAAAATCAAATATACACCCATCAATTCATACACACTTACAAACCAATCATAACCCTACATTATTTATTATATTTTTTGAAATCATTTTTATTGCTTAGGGTTAAACAGGTAATTTCATTATTTTTCTTTTTAATTTATTTATTTTTGGAGGATTATAACGGATTTTTAGATGTGAATGAGTTCCTAAATTTGTGCATATTATTTATGTAAACTAAATAACAATTTCAACATTCAAATGAAAGATATCAATATCTTTATTTTAATATCCAATAAAATACTGAGTTTCTTAATTAAAATATGTGTTCTTTATTTGATTTAGGGGTGTCCCGAATGGTCCGAAATCCGAACCCGAATCCGAGCCGAAAATTACATTTTTGTGCCAAAACCGAATGCCCAAAATCCGAAAATCAGAAACCCGATTTGTAAGGGGATATTTGGGTTTGGGTTGGGTTTAGTTTTCTTCCACCCGAACCGCCCAAAAACCCGAAAATATATATACATCATTTTTTTAATATTATACAAATACATATATATGTATCATATTATCTCTTGATAATCCTAAATTATTACCGTTTGTACAATTTTCTCATTCCTAAACTATCATTGATTTGATCAATTCTTATAATTGATTGTATTCATCATCAACATTGATTGAATATATACATTTGTTTCATTACGGATATACCCGAACCCGCCCGATCTTAACCCGAAACCCGACCACCCGAAACAATCCGAAATCCGAAACCAAAAGTTTGGGGCCTTATTTTCAAATCCGAAATTTGATCGGGTTTTTGATTTATTTACCCTAACCTGCCCGACCCGCCCGATGCACACCCCTAATTTGATTATTGCACCAGTTCGTAAAGTTTTTGGCAAGCAAGTTGCAGCCGTAAAAATATAATGGACAGCAAGGGTGTTGGTGGCCGGCAAGATCGAGAAGTCGATTGCGGATGAAGTTGTTGACGGTAACCAACGTATTGGTATGACGGATCTACTTACTAGAGTTTACGTCGACGATGTTGAAGATGATATTAATGACGGCTTAGATGAGTTTTTCAAACCAGAAGAAGATGTTTGTTGCATTAATGATTATGAACATGCATCAGGACCTCAATGCAGTAAACAAATATTTTTAAATACACATGATGATGTACATCTGCAAATAGCCAATACAGTAAACAAATATTTTTAAATACATAAACAATATGCTACAATATGCATGCAATCTGCATATCATGGATTCACTATGCAACGACTATGAATAGAATCTGCATATTGATATTTGAATAACTTATGTAATATAAATATACATGTTACACTATGCATAAAATTTGCATATCAGTACACACTATGCAGATCACTCTGATGAACGTAGGCAATATATACATACAATGTGCATCATTTTCATGTGAAATATTTATGCAATCAATTTTTAGATCACACCATATTTTTGTTTTTATTGATTGTCCATACAATGGTGTGACCCAAAATCTTCTACAACATTGCCTTCATCATTCAAAATAAGTCGGTTTTCTTTTGTATTTTTGAACTTCAAAAACCCTTGAACCTTCATTTTTTTTGTAACTGAATCGTCTTGCTGAAGATAAAAACAATGCAGATTACGAAAACAACTTCACTATTTTAAGAGAGGGAAAAAGGGCACGAAAAAACCCTAACCTCTGAAATTTTCATAATCCCCCATTATCTGCATGCAACAGATGTGTAGCTCCAAATAGATTGCATATGAGTAATCTTCAGACGATTTCAACCGAATCGCAGAATTTTCGGTCGATGGCCGTGATTTACGTCGATGATTTGCGGCGATGATGGAAGGGTAATGAAGCGGCTGAGGCCATCCACTGTCGACCCACTGCAACCCAATGGTTTCAGCTGCCACATCAGCGCCACATCAGCTTTCCACTATTTTACCCAAAACTACCCAATTCATCCACTATCAACCCAAAACCATTTAATTAAAATTTAAATAAAAAAATTAATAAAAGAAGAGAGAGATAGACACAAAGTAGAGAGAGAAGTGGGGTGTGGGGGGTGGGGGTGGAAGCCTCGGCTTGGTGAAACCGAAGCATGCCTACCCGAAGACACCCACTATGGTGTTCACTTAAACTACCCAATGGGTAGCAACTACCCGGATACTACCCGATGGCCTTACCCGATGCCACAGCACATGGTCTGATGAATATTGGTTACCTTAAATGAATACCATATCAAATTTACCACATTACCCTTCCATGCTACGTTTTTTTTCATTAAATGCATAAACTTTTCCTAATTGTCTAAAACAACCCCTAGAAATTTGCACCATTAGATCAAATAATCAATGGCTTAGATTGATGTTTAAGTGTGTATGAATTGATGAGTGTGTATTTGATTACCCCTCTACGATGATATATATATATATAATTCGTATATAATTTTTTGTGTCATGACTCTTATGAGTCGAGTCACGAGTTAAATTTCGGAATTTCGAGTCCCGAATCAACAACTCTGTCTGTAGTGGTGTTTGCAAGGAAGGGTTTATCCCTCTTTTGGTTTTGGTTTGTATTGGTATCTGGGTTAAATGTTTTGGTAATAAAATCCTTATTTTGCTACTCAAAAAAGATAATATTCTATTTACATATTAAAATATTATTTCTTTTTAAAATATATAATTTCAAAGTTTTTTATTTATACTCTATATTATTAATCATTCTTGGATTATAAATAAAACCAAACATTTTTACATACCACGTAATGTTTTCTTGCAATAAATTTCTTCTAAGTATCCAATATAAGAAAAACAAGAAATCGTGTAAACCAAAACGGTAATTACAATTATTTATAATTTAAGAATGAATTTATGAAACTATAGTAAAGTCTATATTGATCATTTATACCATCTCCAACCTAACATTATACACAAAAAGAACGGTGTTTTACTTTCCAACCCAACATTAAAACACTAAAAAATAGAGATCAATAAAGATGTCCTATATATTTGAAAGTCAATAAAGGTGGCCTCTAAAACCAAATATTAATATTTTATTCAACTTTTATAATTAGATATACATATATCAATTGAAATTTCTTTATATTAGAGCATCAACACCCATCTTGCATATGATGGATATGCAACATGGCAAAAATGGTTCGCAAAAACTTGCAAGACTTTCAAATATTGCAAAACCTTTCAAAACTTATGTTTTATATAAATAATACATTTTATAAATAATGATTTTAATTAATTTAATCACTAATGTTTAATTTATAATTTATATTTTAATTAATCAGCTAATTATAATATAAAAAATTATATTTAGTATTTTTATCATGTTACAAATCATTAAAATATACAATTATAAATCAGTTGATGCAAACAATTTAAAAATGAGTGTTGTTAAGGACACCCCTATATACCTATAATGAAAGTCAAATAAATAACCTTTATTAGAAATTTTTAGGAGATGGTGACAATTGATAACAACCTAATATTTCTGTTTCCAACAAATTTTTTAGGAGACCGTGCCACTTAAATTTTAGAGTAAATTACACATTTGGTCCCTGTAGTTTACACTTTATTGCACTGTTGGTCCCTCTTTTAAATTAATTATGGATTTGGTCCCTGTGGTTTACATTTTCTCACGTCCTGGTCCCTTTATTCTAACACCATTAACATTTTTCTGTTAAATAAGTTTACTAAATGGTATATTAGTCATTTTATAATATAATTTACAAGAACCAAAAATGTAATTAAATATAAAACTTATCAACCCCCCACCCCCACCCCCACCGTAGGACCCACTTGACCTTACACCTACCACCCTCCTTCTTCTTTTTTTTCTTCTTCTTCCAATAATACCAACAACCTGCAACATTTTCTTCTTACCTCTATCAAAAACATATATATACACATCTTTATGATATTTTTCTACTATTCTTCTCCAATAAAAATTTCTACCTCTTATTTTTTCATAGGAGATATATATAAAATTTTCTTTCCACCATTCTTACCATCATCATTTACAAACCCTAAAACCATACACATCCTTCAAAATTTTTTACTTAATCTTCTTCCTTTTCATTCAAAACATACATTTATCTATTCAAAACCCACATTGAAAGGGGGAGAGAGAGGGGGGATCCTCTTGGATTCTGGTGTGACCGATTTGCTTCTTCAAATGCCTTGGAAAGAAGATATGAGGGACTTAAAAAGCACATATATAATACATACATACATACATACTCACCCACACCCACATGTACGGATATATATATAAATATATATGTGTGTGTGTGTGTGTGTTGTCTTTGATGGAAAGAAAAAAAGAGATGGAAAACTTTATTGGAGAAAAATGGTAGAAAAATATCATAGAGATGTATGTACATGCTTTTGGTGGGAGGTGAGAAGAAAAAGTTGCAGATTTTTGGTGTTTTAGGAAGAAGAAGAAGAGGGGTAGTGGGTACTCAAGTGGGTCCAACGGTGGGGTAGGGGTGGGGGAATAAAATGACTAATATACCCTTTAGTAAACCTACTTAATAGAAATATGTTAACAGTGTTAGAATAGAGGGACCAAGGACGTAAGAAAATATAAACCATAGGGACAAATCCAAAATTACTTTAAAAGAGGGACCAACAGTGTAATAAAGAGTAAACCACAGGGACCAAATATGTAATTTACTCTAAATTTTATTTAGGGACTTAATAAATTTACCCTCAAACTTTTTGAGATAGCTGTCACTTAATACCCCCCTAATATTTATGTTTTTCCAACAGATTATCTAACCTAATATATCAAATTGAAGACATCGCATCATGGACTCCCTCCACTCACGATCTCTCTCTGTGACTCAAATCATCAATCACCTCCTCTCATCGGGGTCCTCGTCTCACCTCATCTCTGGTTCCTAAAATACGGAACTGATCGAGACCGGTTCCAGTTCTCATTTTTGTGGAACCGTTAATCGTCGGGTACCCGCCGGAACCAGTTCCGCTATATATATTTTAATAAAAATAATTTTACATGCTTATAATGTTTAATACACTAAGATTGAAATTGGTATTTTACATCTTATGGGTTATACACTCACTTATATACACCTACAACCATTTTTTCACTTGACTTATTTATTCTCCTTTTTCGATATTTTCTATATTATATTTAACCTTTCAAGTCGTGTTTTTGTTATTTTCATTTCAAAAATTGATCGTAACCATTTATATAATTATTACCATTTAGTTTTTATCATATAAGTTTTTATCATTTGTAGTATTTATTTCGTTACGTTGGGAATATGTAATTACTTTTTTTTTTTTGAAAAGGCAGATATCAAATTATTACCATCAACAAAAGCAACCAAGTTCAAACACAAAACTTACAACAAATGACCCATTCACTCAATGGTGGGAAGGAAAAACAAGGATCCCACCATTTTGACCAGAAGAAAAAAACCCAAGAATATGACATGCCAAAATTCAGTTACTAGATATAAACTGAAAAACAAAAACGGACACCCCCAACAGAGTACAGACCCAACGAAATGTAGATGAGCTCCTCCATACCACAACTCCCATCAAATACAAAAAACTTCATACCACAACTCCCATCTTCTAATCCCTTTATCGTTACATGTTACTAATGCGTGTTTAACTGTTTTAACTTCTTCCCCACATCTTGGACAAAGACACGAATCCGACTCCCATTTTGTCCAAGACTGAGCCGGTTGGGAGTCTACCTATTTTTGCTCTCCAAAAGGAACATGCACATTTTTTTCAAAACGAAATTTAACCACTGAGTTGCTGCAGAATTTTCGGCCATCGAGCCCCTCGTTGTCTCTATTAAACTCCTTAATTTTCTTGACCGTGAAGCCTTCTTGAGAGTCTAGCCTCCAAATTTCCCGATCTTTCTCACCCTCCTTATGTATGAATCTTGTAATCTCCCTTAAAAGTTCATCTAATTCCCCAATCTCCCAACATCTAGGTTCTCGACACCATTCCCACTTCCATACCCACTAACCTTCTTGAATAGTAGCTCTATCCGCTACCAATACTTATTTATTTGATTCTAGTTGATAGTCTATTAAACCACTCCCTTAAGCTCCGCGAAGATACCCACCTATCCTCCCAAAATTGTATATCCTTCCCATTCCCTAATTGCTTCCCAAATGAATCCGAAAACCCAATCCCTTTGGCATCTAATTCCCTACCTGTTTTGATGATATTACCCCATACCGACCCCGTCCACTAAACGTCTCCCCTCTCAACCCCTCTTCCTTTCCATACATACTCATTATTACACTCTTCTATAATGCGCCAACTTCATTGTGGAACTTCCACCACCATTTCCTGAGCAACCTCCAATTAAGGTCTTTAAGGCTCCCTATGTTTAATCCTCCTCTCTCAAACAAACCCGACACTTTTTCCTATTTAACCCATGCAACACCTCTCTTGGTTACCTCTCCATCGCCACCCCTAATTGAGGGATGTTTGCAAGGGTAAATTATGAATCTTTACTACTGCAAGTGATAGTGATAAGGGTAAGACAGTGATGTCAACTAATGAGATATGTTCAGGGTTGCTTCATGTGTCAACATTGAGAAACAAGCAGACTTGATGGTGAAGACATACACAAATACTCATAAGTGTTTGTAAACCAGATCTGTTAATGCTTGTACTGCATCTTTTCTTTCAGGAACACATAGCACAAACCATTGCACCTAACCTAGAAATCCCAATCAGAGCTATTCAAGAGTAGTTGGAAAGGAAATATGTTGTTAATGTGTCTGTGTTAAAAAGTTTTAGGGCAAAAGCGATGGCGTTGAATAAACTTAGAGAAAATTATGCCTAACAATATGAAATGCTAAAGAATTACCTTCTTGAGTTGAAAAGAACAAATCCAGATGCTATGTTAAAACTAGATGTTAAGATTAGTTCAAAAGAGTTTACATCTACCTTGGAGCTCTAAAACAAGGATTTAAAGCATGTTAGAGAGAGTTGTTGGGCCTTGATCGCTGGTTTATGAAAGGATCATATCCTGGTCAAATAATAACTTTAGTTGGTGTAGACCAAAACCATGGCACTTACCCTTTAGCATATGCTATCGTTAAGGCAGAAAAAAGGTACTTTAAATTGTTAACTTTATCTACCGTTTACTAATTACTTATTTATAGTTTAAATTGTTAATTTTGTAGCTCATGAACTTGCTTTTTGGAAAGTCTCAAGGATGACCTTGGTCTACAAAGAAATTCCGATTTCACTTTTATAAGGGATAGACAAAAGGGGATTGTACCAACCATAGTAGATGTGTTCCCGTATGATGAACATAGATATTGCTTAAGGCATATAGAAGAGAACATGAAACATACCTGGAAGGGGATTTTAAGGACCATTTGTGGAAATGTGCAGCAACCTCTACTGTGCAACTGTTCAATAAAGCAATGGATGACTTTAAAGCCTTTCATGAAGCAACACATGCATGGTTGAAACAAATTCCCCCTCAAAACTGGTCTAAAGGTCACTTCAGCTTCATTGGTAATGTTCAATCTATTGTGATATGTACAGTATATATATAGTTTGGTGTTACACTTGTCTAATTACTTATGGGATACAATTTTGATTATTCTTTAATAGGTAGATGTCACTCTGACATAGTCTTAAACAATATATGTGGGGTTTTCAACGGACAATTGGTCTATAGTCGGTATAAACCTATCATCACTGCATTAGATTACATTAGACAGTATTTGATGAAAAACGTACTGAATGTTCAAAGAGTTATTGCAAAATATGATGGACCACTCACTCTAGTAGCTACCAAGATGTTTGGCAAAATCAAGGAAGAAACCGTTGAGTACAACGTCATATGGAATGGAGGAAACAAATACGAGATGATCGGACCTTTTCAAGATCAAGTGATTGTGGATGTTCAAGTGAAGAGTTGCTTTTATAGGCATTGAGAATTAACTAGGTTGCCATGCAAGCATGTTGTGGCCACACTTTGGTACATGGCACATCGAAGAATTAGGTACATCAATGTTATTAGATGTCAACATGGCAACAACTTTATAGCTTCAAGCTCTCTCCCATCAACGGACCAAAAGTTTGGCCTAAATCTGACTATCTGACAACCCTTTCTCCTCTAAAGCATCATATACAAGTGACGAGGCCAAAAAAGAAACATTTGAGGACTGCGAATGATGCAAGCCAATATGTTGTTAAGGGTAGTAAAGTATCAAGGCCTGGGATATCCGTCACCTGTGTAAAGTATTATAAAAAGGGTCATAACTTTAGGACATGCAAAGGTATTTAGGTTGGTGATGGTCTTTTGGTTGGTCTTTTTGATGTAATTACGCACTTCAAACTTTTGCTTTCGGTTGGTCTCTTTTGATTGTAACTATAAGCAAGTAACTAGTCCAATATAGAAAGTCGATAGTTGGTGTTGATCCAACTCTTCTAAGACTAATGAAATAATGATGACCCTGATCTAACTTAGTGTAGATACTTTATTTCAACTCAAGCTTAAGGAATAATCATTGAGAATGTTTTATGATAGTCCTTGTTGTTAGGATTATGTGCGAGACAGTAACAGAGTTACCGTGTCCAATGTTATAAGACACTAGTAGGTCACACCGCTGCACACCAAAATGAGAATGTTTGGATTATGTGAGAAATAATTAATTGGTTATTAATTATTTAGAGAGAAAAAGAAATAAATAAATAATTAGTTAAATATTTATTTATAATTCATTAATCAATTAGGATTAATTAATTGATAATTATCTAAACTATATAATTAATCTATTTGATTAATTATAGAGATAATTATAAAGGAATTATATATGGAATCAAACACTGCCAGGTTTATCCATATAAATAAAGGCTTAGGGGTTTGATTGATTATTCAATTCTTAGATCATAAACTTATTCCCTAAGAAAGCCTTCTCTCTCTCTCTCTCTCTACCCAAAACCGGCGATCAGTTCCAGGAGGTGAACGGGGTCGTTTTTCGGGATAATCCTCGGTGGTGGTCTAGCAACTCTCTCAACCGGTGTCAGTAGCGGTGTACCCCCTGCTTGCGTTTCGGAGAACTTTTCGCTAAAAGGTAAACCACCAAAACACCCTCATATTGTATCTAAAAGGTTTAAGATTAGATCCTCGATTGGGAATCAGATTTTATTATCCGCTGCGTTTGTTTGTGCCTCCGGTTCCCAACAGTGGTATCAGAGCCACTTCCTAAACCTACAGATCAGGTTTAACTGTTTGTTTAGGTTTAAAAATTCAATTTTTATCTGTTCTCCTTTTTTGTAAAAAAATTGGATTTTTGTTTTTCGAAAACCTAACTAATCGGAGATCGGCGGTGGAACGGCGGCAGTTAGCCGGCCGAACCACCAGGCCAACCACCGCCCACCAGAACAACCACCGACGGCCGTACCACAGTTGGTGGTGGCCGCCGGCTACCCTCGCGAAACAACCGCCAGCCGCACCACCGAATGTGGTTGCGGTATTGGCTACGGCCGAGAACCACCACCAAGACCGATTGCGGCAAAGGTGGTGGTGGCGATCAACGACCGCACCACAGTGGGTGGTTGCGGTGTCGGCCCAGTCACAAACAAACGCCACACCACCGATTGTGGTGGTGGCGTCGATGGTGTCGTTGTTGTTCGCCGGAAACAGCGGCGGTAGTAGCAGCTTGCTACTGTCGTCGTCGAATCCCACCAGAAGCGACGGTGGTGGCTGATTTGCTGCTGCCGTCGTGGTGGTGATGGTGGCTTTTGGTTGTTCGTCGTGGGCGGCGGCAGTGGTGATGATTGGTTACCATTGTCTTCGCCGGCAACGGTAATTGGTGGTGGCGGTGGTCGATAACCGCCGCAAAGGGGTATCGGCCACTGCCGGAATCGATTTCCGATCAAAGGAGGAGCGACGGCGATGGCGTTTGATCTGCTGCCATCGGCGGTAACTGCTAATAACCAGCTCACGCCGCGAGTTGCGGGTTCGCGCCGCGAACAGGAGCTTTGCGCCGCGAGAAGCGGTTTCGCGCCGCGAGCAGTGGCTTATGGTGGTAGCTGTTATTTTTCCGGACACCGACCAGTGCGGGAGCGGCGGCAGGTAGCTGTTGCTGTTTGCGGTAGGTGGTATCGGATAAGGGTTATCTTAAACCAGATAGGTTTGAAACCCTAGGAATAATTTTAATTTTAATTTTAATCTGTTTGATAATTAGAAATTAAATTATATTATCCGTTTATGTCATAGTCAAACCCTTTGACCCGTGGTTGTGTTTTTATTTGTGTGTATGTTTTATTTTATTTATTTATTGTTGGTTACGGGAGGCCTGCGTGCCATTTACAACCCGATTTTATTATGTAATTTTAATAAATAAAATAACCAAAGAAACCGAAGACGGAGCACGGAGTCAAAAGATGGATCTTGGAGCCAGTGGGAGCGCCGAGAAGTTCATGCCTTGTGTGTTGTCGTCACTTAGGTTAAGACCGTCGTTTTGTGTTGGCTCACAAAACGACAATAGTTTTAGGCTATGACATGTCTTTTAAACTGCGTGGTTGATTTTATATTTAAATTGCGTGGTTGTTTATATTTAATTGCGTATATGTCCGATAACGTTTTTAAAATTAAATATAAACCGAATGTTTTAAAAGACAAAGATGGATACAAATACAGTTTGTGTTTGGATCCAAGTTTTTGAAAACTGGCAGTTTTTGAAACCCTTGTTAAAAATCATAGATCAGTAAGTGCAACCCACTTTAGGGATACCTCCGGTGTAAGGTACGTAGGGCATTGCTAGTGATCACACTTCAATCGCCCGCGTTCAAACCGAAATTGGAGGGGACAAAAACTCTGCGAATTATCTCCGGGTGGTACCGGCCAGAGTATGTCCAGGCCCCGGGTGGTGCGATCTGTTTTGGTAATTATTTATTCACCGGGTGGTACCGGGCCAAAATGCACTAGAGGGACTAAATATGTACGGATTGAATATCCGATGTCCCGACGATCTAGAAGTCGTGTTTTCGTATTAAAATGCGATTGGTATAAGTTTTTACCTACCGTAAATCACATGAGTCGGCCTGACATGATCACATGCTTGCCGACACATGTGAGATATGGATTCTAGTCTAATAAATTAATTTAAGGGTTATAATTTATTAGAAGTTTTATAATTTGAAACTAAATCGGAATTTATTCTTATGTAGATGTCTAAATCTGTAATCCCGTTTTATACACCTGAGGAATCGCTCCGCCTCATCAACAGTAAATGGAAGCTTACTGGACAAAATTTTCCAGTCTAGAAAATGCACCTTGACAATGTCTTGGATGCACAGGGTAAGCGGTACGTGATAGAGAAGCCCATTTCACGACCCGAATGCAATTCTCCTGAAAGGATTTTGCTGAATACTTTAAATACATGGCTGACGAATCTGATGTAATGTCGATTCTATCTTTCTCTACCTCGCCCGAGTTCACGGCTGATTTAAGAGTTAAGTACTGCCATGAGGTCGTGAAGAATATAGAAAACCAGGTAGGTTTCTATAAGAAATGTGGGAAGTATCTAATCATGAAACAGATCTATTCTCTGAAACTGGAAAAGGGTCAATCTGTTAAAGAGCATCTTCTGGAAATGAGGAAACTCTTTAAAAGTTTGTCACGCATGGGATATAAGATGGTTCAGGAAGAGCTAGTACATCTCATGTGGTTCTCCCTCACGGACGAGATACGTACCACAGTTAGTGCATACATTGGAGAACCAACGAGAGACGTGGCAAAGCTTCATGAGTATATTTTGGCCAGTTTGGAGCCGAAACCTGCAGCAGCTGCTGAACTCATGGACACAGATTGGATTGATGAGCTGGGAGATCTGAGTTGCCCAGAATGTGGTAGCTAGGATATTTGCGAGCACTCGATGAATATCGACCAGGTTGAGATCGGTTTACCCGATGCTCCAGGTATCTTTATGATAAATTGCTTAATCACTTCTTATGAATCATGGATAATTGATACAGGCAGTGGTAACCACATTTGTAATCATTTACAGGGATTCACTAGACGAGAGACTTTGAGGAAGGACCGTTCGAACCTACGAGTTGGCGAAGGCACTCCGCTGATAGCTGAAGCTGTAGGATCTTATAGTCTTAGTTTACCCTCGGGTCTAGTTTTGGAACTAGAAAATTGTTATTATGTTCCAAAGATGATTAAGAATGTTTTGTCTTTTGATTTATTGGTAGACCAAGGATTTTATTACAAATATGATTATAAAAAGCTTTCTGTCTTTAAAAATAATATTTTCTATTTTAAAGCTACACCTGTGAATGGTCTATATACAGTAAATTTGCAAGACAATAATAATGAAATCTATCATATAAGTAAACGATCCAAAGATATTGAGGATCAGACTTACCTCTGGCATTGTCGTTTAGGCCACATAAACAAGAAACGCGTTGAACTACTCCTAAAAGGAGGTTTTCTTGGCACTTTTGATTTCAAACCTTTTGACAACTGGGAATCATGTTTATCTGGCAAAATGACAAAAAACCTTTCAACAAAGATAATGAAAGGGCCTTTGACTTGTTAGAAATAGTTCACACAGATGTGTGTGGACCATTTAGTCACGAGGCAAGAGGAGGATACCGGTACTTCATTACATTTACTGACGATTTCAGTAGATATGGTTATGTCTACTTGATGAGACATAAATCTGAAAGCTTTGAGAAATTCAGAGAGTATCAGAATGAAGTACAGAATCAACTTGACAGGAAGATCAAGTTTTTACGGTCAGATCGAGGAGGTGAATATCTTAGTCAAGAGTTTGGCAATCATCTGATAGAATGTGGGATTGTATCACAACTCACACCTCCGTATACACCTCAGATGAATGGTGTGTCAGAAAGGAGGAATCGTACATTGCTGGACATGGTACGATCGATGATGTGTCACTCTACGCTACCAATGTCATTCTGGGGACATGCGCTCGAAACAGCAGCACATATACTGAACAGAGCGCTAACAAAGTCGGTGGAAAATACACCATACGAGTTATGGAAGGGTAAGAAACCCAAAATGTCTTTCCTGAAAATTTGGGGTTGTGAGGTTTACGTCAAACGACCTACCTCAGAAAAACTCAAGCCCAAATCTGACAAGTGTTTCTTTGTGGGATATCCCAAGACCACCGTGGGATATTACTTCTACAACCCTGAAGAGAACAAAGTTTTTGTTGCTCGAAATGGAAAATTTCTGGAAGAGAAGTTTTCTCAGTTCCGGGAACACCAGAGAGGATGTAGATCTACAGGTAGTAGACGAAGAAAACACTACACCAATTGTTGAGCCAGAAATTCAACATGAAAATGTTGAACCTCAATCAGAACCGATTGAGGAAGTGCAAACACAGGACCTTCACAGATCCAGTAGGATAACACAAGAACTAGATAGGTATCTTGGGTTTCTAGTCTCTCAGGACGGTGGAGACTTGAATGAACCAACATCCTATGGAGAAGCTGTGTCAGGCAGTGAGTCTGAACAATGGCAAGAAGCCATGAAGGCCGAGATGCAGTCCATGTACAACAACCAAGTATGGGAGTTGACTGATTTACCCCAGCACTGTAGAGCTGTTGGACGTAAATGGGTTTTCAAGAAGAAAACCGACATGGACGGGAATGTACACACTTTCAAGGCCAGACTGGTCGCTAAAGGATTCACGCAAACTCATGGTATCGACTATGATGAAACCTTTTCGCCAGTAGCCATGTTAAAGTCAATTAGGATTCTGATGGCCATTTCAGCGTATTTTAATTACGAGATCTGGCAAATGGACGTCAAGACAGCCTTTCTGAACGGAAAGTTAACAGAAGACGTCTATATGGAACAACCAGAGGGATTTGTAGATCCTAAGAATCATAATAAAGTGTGTAAACTGCTAAAATCCATTTATGGATTAAAGCAAGCATCTCGAAGCTGGAACTTACATTTTGATGAACGAATCAAAGAATTTGGTTTCGCGAAAAGTGAGTTCGAGCCGTGTGTTTACACTAAGTTCAGTGGGAGCATAGTAACCTTCTTGGTATTGTACGTAGATGACATTCTACTCATAGGAAATGATGTACCAACTTTACAGAGTGTAAAGAGTTGGTTAAGCAAATGTTTCCAGATGAAAGACCTTGGAGAAGCCGCTTATATACTTGGCATAAAGATCTACAGAAATAGATCTAAGCGGCTTATCGGAGTTAGCCAAAGTACGTACATTGACAAAATTCTGAAGAAATTCAGGATGGATGAATCCAAGAAAGGATTTATCCCGATGCAACATGGCATAGTGTTAAGCAAAACACAGTGTCCTGTTTCTAGTCAAGATCAGGACAAGATGAAATTGGTACCATATGCATCAGCAATTGGATCGATTATGTATGCCATGTTATGTACTAGGCCCGATGTTGCTTACTCAGTAAGTGTTACGAGCAGATATCAACAGAATCCAGGAGAACCTCATTGGGTGGCTGTCAAGAACATTCTCAAGTACCTGAGAAGAACGAAAGATATGTTCTTGGTCTTTGGAGGTTCTGAGGATGAAATTAGTGTCAACGGCTATTCTGACGCTAGTTTACAGACCGACAGAGATGATTTCAGATCACAGTCAGGGTACGTCTTTACCCTAAACGGAGGCGCGATCTCATGGAAGAGCTCGAAGCAAGATACGATTGCAGATTCAACTACAGAAGTAGAGTACATTGCAGCATCTGATGCGGCAAAAGAAGCTGTCTGGCTGAGGAATTTTCTATCGGATCTAAGAGTCGTTACCAGTGTCTCTAGACCGATCGATATATTCTGTGATAACTCGGGAGCCGTGGCGCAAGCAAAGGAACCCAGAGAGCATCACAAGTTCAGACACGTGCTCAGAAAGTATCACCTCATCCGAGAGATTATTGGAAGAGGAGATGTAAGGATATGCAAGATTCCGACGGAACACAATGTCGCAGATCCGCTGACAAAGCCGCTAGCAAGGGTGAAGCATGAGGCTCATGCAAATTCCATTGGGATGCAGTACCTGGACACCAGTAGCTAGTTTTAGTTTATCATTATTACAGTAGTTTAATTTTGAAACGCTAGATCATGTAAAGTCTTATTTTACAGTGTGATAGAAATAATGGAGGTTTTAATTCATGGTTCTTTCAAAAGTTAAACTGTTTTTGCATATTTAACATATCCATGATTTTACAAAGTTTTGTATGAAATCTAAATTTCCGTAGCCACTTATTGAAATGGTAATTTCAATAGGGGGTTTAACGCTATTATAAATACTTGATGATTTATTCGAAGTAGAGAATAAAAGCACAAGTGATGTGACCAAGTATTTATAGATACTCATCAGAGTGCTTGAGTATTGGAAGTGACCAGTATCAAGTCTGCTTCATGGAGCCTCAGTCATAAGCATCGACTTGACGATAGGTTGTCCTTAGACCTGAGATATTTGGTTGGGAACACGAGGACTATTGTACTCTTAGCACGTTTTAACGTTGCACCGTAACAGGGCGGCCATACGGAACGTGACTAGATGCAGCGAAAGCCGTGGATCCAAATGCAGATAGTCAAGAAGGGATTTGCACCTCTTTCAAAAGAGAGATATTTCCGGGCCCCTTGACGATTAAGATTTGCAGAAACGCGTGGCCACGCTCGGATAGAATAACAGTTGTTATTTAGTAATATCCATTACTGCAGGCAATCTGAATCAGAGTCAAGAAACACTTGAATTTGAGAAATGAATCCTTCACTCCATGTCTCAATTCACTTTAGAAATATTGTGTGCAAAAGGAATGAACCTGTGTACAAATTCAAGTGTGAATTGTATCTCTGGATATAAGAGATCTTATAACCTGGTTAACCTAAGTGTCTGGCTAGGGACCTCCTTAGGCTAATGGTGACAGTTCAGTTACGTGTCTAGCACAAGTGGGAGTATGTTAGGATTATGTGCGAGACAGTAACAGAGTTACCGTGTCCAATGTTATAATACACTAGTAGGTCACACCGCTGCACACCAAAATGAGAATGTTTGGATTATGTGAGAAATAATTAATTGGTTATTAATTATTTAGAGAGAAAAAGAAATAAATAAATAATTAGTTAAATTATTTATTTATAACTAATTAATCAATTAGGATTAATTAACTGATAATTATCTAAACTATATAATTAATCTATTTGATTAATTATAGAGATAATTATAAAGGAATTATATATGGAATCAAACACTGCCAGGTTTATCCATATAAATAAAGGCTTAGGGGTTTGATTGATTATTCAATTCTTAGATCATAAACTTATTCCCTAAGAAAGCCTTCTCTCTCTCTACCCAAAACCGGCGATCAGTTCCAGGAGGTGAACGGGGTCGTTTTTCGGGATAATCCTCGGTGGTGGTCTAGCAACTCTCTCAACCGGTGTCAGTAGCGGTGTACCCCCTGCTTGCGTTTCGGAGAACTTTTCGCTAAAAGGTAAACCACCAAAACACCCTCATATTGTATCTAAAAGGTTTAGGATTAGATCCTCGATTGGGAATCAGATTTTATTATTCGCTGCGTTTGTTTGTGCCTCCGGTTCCCAACACTTGTAATCTCAAGCATTGCACTATAACATATGTATCAAAGTCAGGGAGTCGCTGAGTCTGTTCAACGTCCCTGATAGAAGACATCAAGAAATGAAGTATCATCCCTGAAGACAAAGAAGTTAAGCATATAGAACCATCAACGGTGTCGAAGATGTAGCTAATGATAGAGTCAACGCCGCTTGTGATCTTAAGACGAATTCAGTGATAGCTGTCTGACTACTCCTCCCTGACGATCTGAAGCATGCAAGCTTCAACGACCGCTAACCTCTCTAAAGGACCAGCGACCTCTTCCCGCTAATCGGAGACTTGCATCTGAATATTTCCATATCTGTCTTATTACCTTCACAAAAAAGGACAACCATGATTTTTTGACATAGTACAAAAGGGACGCTCGCTACACTGTTCCATTCGTACGTATCAGACCCCAAAGCATCTGTTTGCTTTATACGCATGGGTATATTTTAATAGCAAATAGTACAATAAGACCACTAGTACACAACACGTCTAAAAGTGACATTACCATGCATTTAATGCATGTAGTATAAATAGAGACCTTGAACGTGTTCTTCAAACACATAAGTTCACTCTAGATCTATACTGAGTCATTTCCTCTTTCTATCTCTTTCTTCCTAATATCTTGCTCACTTATGCATACATGAAGGCTTAGTGTCAAAACTTAAGATTCTTAAGAATAGGTTTAATCAATTTCTATTTCCGCAACAATTTGTAAATTCTATATTTGATTTATAATACAAAAGAATTTAAAAGTGAAAAATCTAAGCAATTGTATTCAACCAACCCTTCTACAATTCCTTGTTAACTTGAAGGTCACCACCTTAGGACCAACAGTTGGTCATTTAGATGTAAATTAAATATGTAGCTTGTTAAGTGGTAAACCATAATGAAACGGAATGAAATGGATTGTTCAAAGAATTGCATCCTTTTGCTGCATATGATCTCAATTGGTTGTAAACTGTATATGGTTGCATATGGATTGGAATGTTCAATAATTGTCTTTGTTCCATAAATTCGTAAACTGGATATTTCATTCATTACATTACACCACAAATTACACTAAAAACCTAACAATTATGCAGGGAACCTAACAACTACACCAACAAAAAATACATAGCAAATCCCACCCAACTAACAAAAAACAGAAACTTCCATTTCGTTACTTCATGTGCAATGGTTTTCAAGGCAACTTCAAGCTCATTTCTTCGACCTCAACAAGCCAAGGATGATTTGTACTACTCGTGGACACATTGGTCCATCAACCTAACCAAGAAATCTACATCTTGATGTAACGCCACTTTTTCAAATTTCCAAAATAAAAGTAATTTAAAAGAAAATCCGCATTTAATACCAAAATCCATCGCTTAACATTTATGAAAACGAATAACGACAAAACCAAAGCGTCAATAAAACTAACACATCGATGTGTTAAAATCAAAAGTCATTTATTGTTAATTGAAAATGGCGTAAGACGTCAAAATCTCGGATGGAACTGTCAGAGCCTCGGAGTCAAGCCGGGGCCTTGCCCTTGTCCATACTCGAACTAGTACCTGGAGAAAAAGGGAAACAACAACGGGTAAGCGAAACGCTTAGTGAGCAGACACTATATGTAACTTATACTACCACATGCATACATATCCATAGCAGGTACCTCATAAACATCACATCACCGTATCATCACATCAACACATCATTACATACATACATGCAATAAGACATTTGACCGACATCCGACTCATGAGAACGGAACTAATTTCCCCCGCCAGCTTAGGACACGGGTCTGCCCCCGCAACTCATCAAGGGCATGCGGTATCCCTTCATTTCCTCGCCAGCTTAGGCAGGGCCGGTCCAATGGTTTTGGATGCCCTGGGCGGAGAACAAAAAAATGCCCCTAATTTAATAAATCAAAAACAAAAAAAATTTGGGGGGTTTGGAACCTAGTCAAGCTAGGCGGCTCATCCGACGCCGATTATTATTAAAAGAAAGTTACAATGGGGGGGACATAAACCAAAACCCCGAACAACTAAAACAAACATAATATCACCTTAAACGATGTCTTCGAGCATTCCGTGAGGCAAAATCTTCAATTAATGTATCATAGGCATGGGAATTGTCCCCGACCCATCGGGGAACCCGGTCCACCCGCCCCGGTCGGGGACGGGGATTCCCCGGTAAACCGGGTATTGGGGACGGGGACGGGGATCCCCGTTTTCTCAAACCGGGGATGGGGATGGGGACGGGTTTAGCACTCCCCGCCCCGCCTCATACCCGTACCCGTATATATATTAAGTATTTATTTAAGTTATATATTGTTTTTCTATTATATCCTTATATGGTTGTTTATATTGCGATAAATTATGAATATTAATTGATGTGGTTTTGACTATTAATTGATACGTTTTGGAACGTGTGTCATTAAAAATAATTTTAGGATTAAGTTTAATTTTTTTGGTATTACGTTTATAAATTATGATACGATTACGTCTATAAATTATTACACTATATATTCTTAGATTTTATTGGACATATGTGAGATTTAAACACGTATCGTATCTCAAAACATTTAATTGAAAATAGATTATATAAACGGATATAAAATCCCCGTTTTCCCGTTGGGGATCCCCGTTCCCCGTTGGGTACAAGGATGGGGATATGATAAAATTCCCCGTTGGGGATGGGGAAGGGGACGGGGATGACGATGAAGGCTCGGGGACGGGGATGGGGATCGAGGTCTCCGCCCCAAACCTGCCCCATTCCCATGCCTAATGTATCATACTCAATATTCGCTAGAAACTTACTTTCGATGCTCAAAATTGCTAACCCGTTAAGCCTCTCTTGACTCATGGTAGTCCGCAAATATGACTTCAAAAGCTTTAATTTTGAAAAACTTCGTTCGGCGGATGCTACCATGACCGGTATGGTTAACAAAATCTTGTAGGCAAGCAACACGTGCGGGAACATATCGACCTTCCTTACAAACTCCATAACTTGAATAGACGTCCAAGGCTTTTCTTCCTCATAATGCTTCAGATGGTATCATGCCCTGCAAAATTTGTAACTCGGTGAAGAGATATTTTCCATCAATATCAACATCGTCACCATGTGTCAAAGCAACCTCAAGATTCAAACAACTTTTCTTTTATTCATCATCTTGCTATTTAACCAACTTTGATGCATCAAACAAGAACCCAAATATAGACTCGAAATGTTTCATCTGTTCAAATCTACTTCTTAACTGAGAAAGTGCCATATCCACTAAAACAAGAAAGTAATCGACCCTAAAAGATTCTTTTGCAGATTGTTGTTCTCTTTCACTATTTGGGATCTCATCAAAATGTTTTTTTTTCTACAAGCATGACGTTTTACAGGAAATTCAGGTTCAACTCCAATGTTTTCCGCAGTTTCTTTAGCCTCAACAATAGCTAAGTCAAACCCATTATCCCTGTATTTTTCAAAATAAACAACCAATCCTTCCAAGTTTTTTACCGCAACATCTAGAAGCATATCTTTCGATTGTAACTTCTTACTAACCAAGTTAATCCGATATAAAATTTCATGTCAAATAACCAAACTTAAAACAAATTCAAAACTTGAAAGTTCACCATTTATCAAGGATTCAGCATCTCTACACACTTTTCCATCTTCACATACATTGGCTAATTTTATCAAAGCATCTTTTATTTGGCCAAGTTGAGATTTTACTGCTTTGACACTTTCAACATGACTTTCCCAACGAGTAGCACATAAAGACTTTAAAGTCAAATCATCAAAATATTCAAGCAAAACACTCCATCGTTTTGTTGAATTAGAGAACACGGTATAAATCGTTTGACACGTACCAAAAAAAGTTTTTGCTTTATGACAAGAGTTTGCCATATCACACAAAACCAAATTAAGACAATGGCATCCACATGGCATGTAAAAAGCTCTAGGATTTATATCAAGTAATCTTCTTTGAACACCTTGATGCTTTCCTTTCATATTAGCCCCATTATCATACCCTTGTCCCCGTACGCAATCAAAATCCAAATCAAGAGATTTCAAAACATCTTTTAGCACATCAAAGAGACCTTTACCGGATGTATCTTCTACGACCAAAAACTCTAAAAAGAACTCTTCTACCTTAATAGGAACACTCGAGACATCAACGCATCTTATAATCAAGGTCATTTGTTCTTTATGACTTGCATCGGGAGTACAATCAAGAATGACGGAAAAATATTTTGCCTCTTTGATTTTTGAAATAATTGCACGATTTACATTGGAGGCCAACATTTCAATCAACACATTTTGTATTTTATGACTAAGATAATGATGATGAGTTTTTTTTCTTTAATCATATGAAAATGATGTTGCATAACAGGATCAAACTCGGCAATCATTTGAAGAACACCTAAAAAGTTACCATTTGACTCTTCATAAAGTCTTTCATTTGTTCCACGAAAACCCAAATTATAGTGTTCCAAACATTTCACAACAGCAATTATGTGAATCAAAACTTGTTTCCAATGAACGGTGTCTTTTTTTATTAACTCTTGCAAGTCCTTTTCAATCGTTTAGTTTTTGTCCAACCTTATTTTCAACTTAGTCCATGCTCTAAAGTTAATCCAATGTTCAGAACTATTTTCATGTAATGATAATGCATGACTAAGATGTTTCCAATCATTAAGTCCCTCACTTGCTAATTGACTTTTTGAACAAGCAACTTTAAACAATTTGCAACAAAAACAAAAAACTTTATCGAAATCTTTGGAATAAACCAACCATTTTCGATCATAGGATTCACCCTTTCGTAACTTACGAGTGTAATGAGTACAAGAAAAATGTCTATTTTGTTCATCTTTTGGAAAAACAACATTTAGATCTCTAATAGGCCCTTTTTCTTTACGCAAATCTTTCATTTTTGAACTCAAACCATCCCAAACACTTGGCTCATAAATATTCAAATCAATTTCATCAACATGAGGCTCATCAAAGTCATTAGAATTGGGATCACCAATAGGTTCTTCATCAACAAGATTTTCCACATTGTCCTTAGGATCACCAATAGGTTCTTTGTCAACAAGATTTTCCATATTGTCATTCGGATTTTCAATGGGTTTTTCTTGTCTAATGATAAACCTATTTAATGATCCTTGTAAAGATTGAGCAATCTCTTGTTGTTTTTTCTTTTTTTTTCTATTTTGAGCACCGGACGGTTGAGATCGAGGGAACATTTTTAAAGAAACAATAATGCCAAAAGTAATCAAGCAACTAAGCAAATTATACCAACTAATGTATTAATGTCAACAACTAAGCAAATAGCCAAATAATATCAAGTCCAAGCAAATAAGCAAATAATATCAATTAGGCAACTATTCAAGATTCTAAATTCTACGACCAAATATTGGAAACCAAATCAGAAAAAATAATCAACTAATCAAGGTTCTAAATTTTTATTTCTAACATAGTAAGAAACTAAGAATTGGAACCCAAATTGAGAAAGACAAAGTCAAAAACTTAGAAAGACAACACCTGGGAATTGGGACTTTGAGAATTTGATGAGCGAAATCAAATTCCTTCAATACGTCTGGTCGTCACGTCGATTGTATTCGTCGAACTCGAACAACAACACTACAACAGCCTATCATCAATCATCAATATTCAATCGCAAATTGCCCGGTCCAGATTTGGCCTTAATCGATTGCTTTTTCGAGAGAATGATGGTGAATTGCAGAGTTGGTTATCTCGGAACTGATTGCTTAGTCAATAAATAATCGATTGATTATTTATCGGAATTGATTTTTTGCCGTTGCCCATCTCGCCGCCGAATTTGCCGTAATCTTGGTTCACGCGTTTGATAATTGCGTCCAATGTCAGAGCGAGGGAAACAGTGAGTCGTATTTTTTCTATAAAAAAAATAAAAATTGAACCTAGTATAACTGATATGTGGGTAGGCTGGTGATGCCCTCTTGGGCCATGCTGCCCTGGGCGAAGGCCCATCTCGCCCAGCAGCTGGGCCGGGCCTGAGCTTAGGACACGAGTCTGCCCCCATAACTCATCAAGGGCATGCGGTTCCCTTACTCGACACTACTACACATACGCATACAAGCGATAATATAAACTACACATAGTGTAAACTCACCTAGCGAGATGCTACCCAAGTAAGCACGTCCACAAGAAAAGGTTCCCCGCGAACAACCTATAGATATACACATGCATACACATATCATAAACCGACCCAAAATGGGTTTCTAACTCTAAAACGACCTCTTACGGAAATAACATAGCAAAACTAGTCCAAATCTTACCAAAGTTCACCACTCACCCTTTTCACTAATAACTCCAAATTTATACATGTTTTGGTAGTTTCGGTTTGTATTGTTTTACCCCATTTTAGCCCATTTATTGGATGTTTTACTCACAAAAGCTACTGAATCTGAGTTTTGTAGGTTTTGGAGGCCGTTGAACGGAAAAGTACGAAAAGTTGTGAAGAAGTGTGAAAAAAGTA
This sequence comes from Centaurea solstitialis, assembly GCA_030169165.1. NCBI lineage: Eukaryota > Viridiplantae > Streptophyta > Magnoliopsida > Asterales > Asteraceae > Centaurea > Centaurea solstitialis. Next base: position 59,948,575 of record CM058042.1, on the reverse strand, counting down.
CAAAATGGATCTAGAAGCACTTCGCGTCCGTGAAGTTTATATTTTAGCGCCGCGAGATGAGTAGTTTTTGGAATGTTCTAGCTTTCGGCCTATTTCGCGTTGGAGTTCAGAAGTTTAGCGTCGTGAAGTAAGTGAAGACCCTTTATGGAAGATTCCAGAATGAGCAGAAAAGGAAAGATAGTGCGTCATAAGTGGTTCGCGCCGCGAAGAGGCAGCTCCGCGATCGCGAAACGAGTCGGGCACAACTTTATAAATACAGGCTTCCACCCCTCAATTCAAATCATCCAGAAATTAATTATCTTATATTCTTTAGAGTCAGTAGCAGTCAATAGTGAGAAAGAGAGAGTCTTTTATGAGATTTGAGCGTGAGCGGATTATCACCCGGAGTTGTTTATCCGATGTTCGATCATCTCCCGTTTCACGGTCGGTATAAAGTCTCTATCTTTTCATTATGTTTGTTGTTTTAGTCATGTCCAGTGAGTAGTTCCTTTTTTAGTACTTATTGTGGTTTTGATAAACCTTGTTGGATGATGTTTTGATTTTAATTATTAAATAGTATGGTTTGGTTTATTAAATGTTTGTCTTTGAAATGTTTAAACTGTGGCTATATGAACTTGTTGGTTGTGTGTATCTATTTTTCTGACAATAAGATAGGTAGACTCCGTCAGGTTAATCAACCTTCCTTACCTTTCACTCTGGTGACGCGGAGAGACGTGGTAAGTGGTTTACTTGGACCAAGAGTAAACTAAATAGTAGGATCCCACGACCTAGCATTGATTAGGGCGACTTTTACTAGACTGCTTGACAACCAGTCCCTGTAATTGGGCCGGGAGACCAACCTGGTTTATAATCTCAGATAAAACATGCTAGGGTGCTTTTCAGCTTAAATTCTTTCAATAACCAACTAAACTAAACTTTTGGCTTAATTAACTCATCCACAAGGGGAATCTATATAAACCATAATAAGTACTATCTTGTTTAACATTTGTTTAAAAGCTTTCTTATTTTGAGTCTTAGTTAAAGTTTCAGTCTTTTTAGTCTTTTCAAATCGCTTTAATAAAAACCCCTTTTTAGATTAATCAAACTTTTATTAGATTTATCTTGAATAACTTGATCATTCCCAGTGGTAAGAACGATACCTGGACTTTCCTAAACTATATTGCTTGCGATCAGGTACGCTTGCATGTGAGTGTGGTAATAGTGGTTAGGTGATTTTGAGGTTAAACTTGGTACTGTTTTTATATATACATTTTACCGCATCAAGTTTTTGGCGCCGCTGACAGGGAACGGTAGTTGTTTAATTTTAATCTTTGATAGTTTAGTTAATCGATCCTTGTGAGGGATTTTATCCCTTGCAAGTTAGTTGCTTTCTAGTTTAGTTTACTTTCATTGTTTACTTTCTTTGTTTTCCGCAAGTTGCCCTTGATCTTTTGTTGTGATTTCAGTGAAGGATTAGTGGAGCCGTTTGTGGAACCGGAGAGAGAGTTAAGAAAAAAAGAACAAAAAGAAATCAAAAGCAGACAAAGTTCATCCGAGAGCTTTGAGATTCGAAATGGGAGACGAAGCACTGATGTGAATACCCGGAGGACCGCTCCTACCGTGCCCACACAACCGATCACGAAGCCGAACTTAGAAACGGAGATTAAAGGTCAATTCCTCCATATGATAAAGGAGTTGACTTTTGACGGAAAAAGCGATAGCAATCCTATCGTTCATATTGAGAGCTTCGAGGAAATCTGTGATCTGTTCAAAACCGAAAACAACCAGGATGCCATTCGCCTACGGTTGTTCCTATTTACATTTGTTGGAGAAGCTAAAGCTTGGCTTCGTTCTTTGGAGCCGAGTTCGATTGCTGTTTAGGTGAAATTTTATCATCGAACGTTCGAACGATTGAAATCGTAAGATATCTTCCAAGATGATATTCCTGTATTAAGATAAGGTCCTGGAACAAAGGTATAACTACCATCAAACAAAGACAAGTGATCATCGAAGATAAAAAGAAGTAGATCGTGCGATATCATCATATGATCGTACGATTAAACTAACGATATATATGTTCAAGTTTGCTCTTATTGCAGGAAAGCTTATCCAAGATAACCACGAAGCACAGCCATCGTCCACCAAGCTTAAATCCGACCGTTTGAACAAGATACGCTCTTAATTAAAGAACCTGAACGTTACGATCATAAAACTAGCGCCGGTTATAGCCGTTGCATTTATGGCTCAATAATGAACGAACGGTTACAAGCTCAATAGCTATAAAAGAGACTCAAGATTACACACTCAAGACAACTGATTCTGAGAGAGAAGTAGCAATATCAACATTATTCTCTGTATTTACGTTCGATATCATTCATTTCTTTATTGTAATCGTACGATATAACTGTAACATCGAGGATATCACCCCTTATTGGTGATCAATAGTGCAACGTCGACTATCCTATTTAGTCGGCCGCAGGTTTTTTCCTCGATTCTGAGGTTTTTCCTGCATCATCAATCTTTTTGTCCATTTACTTTCATTTATCGCACGTTTTATCGAACAAGAGTTCTTTCTTTTGACGATTTTGCCTCACGACATCTTACGATAATAACTTAAGTAAATTTTTACACAAACAATTTGGCGCCCACCGTGGGGCCCGTTTTGAGAAAATTTTGTTCGATAAGGCGTCAGCTTACTAACCTATTTCTTCGAGCTTCTTTGTGAACTAAGTGCAGGAGAATATCGAACGGTTCTCAACCAACCTTGCAACAACAATTGGCAGCAGCACAAGAACAAATCCAATGGTTGAATAATCAGAATTTACAAATGAATGGCAAACTGACTAGATTGAGAGCATCAAATCCACAAACTTCTCACATTCCAGTTTCCACTCATCAACCGAGGCCATTCTTCCCTCAAAATCAACCCTATGTTCCCCAACAACCATTTGTCCAGCCACAAATATCACAACCTTTTATCCAACCGCAAGTGTCACAAGTTAGCTTACCACCGCCACCTCCAGTCAACAACCCGCGTCCTATCTTCCCTCCGTTACCATCAGGTCCTTACCCAGGAGCAACCACGTTCACTTACAACCAACCTCAAACAGGGCCTCGTCCCTTTGTACCTATTCCAACCCAGTTTCAAGAAATTTGTATGTGCAAGGGCTTTGGATCAACACTTACCGGAGCTGCGTTGCAATGGTTAATCAATTTGAAACCCAAGAGCATCGGATCGTGGTCTGAATTGGTAAACCAGTTTACTCGGCAGTTTGCAAGCAGTCGCAAGATGGAGAAACAAACAAGCGATCTCTACTATGTTGTGCAAAAAACAGGTGAAACCATTCGTGAATATTTTAACAGGTTCAATGCAGAGATGATCGAAGTTAAGAACTACGATGTGCGGACGGCGATCGAAGCATACAAACGTGGATTAGATACATCCTCGGAGTTATACACAGATCTAACGAAGTATCCACCAGAAAACTTCGATGATGTACGAGCTCGTACGTTGGCCCACATGAGGATCGAAGATGACGCCATCTTCCGGCGTAAACACTCGAACGATAAGAAGAATCTTGGAGCACAGAAACATGATTTTAAACCTAAACGAGTAAACAAGATTGATAATTCCCGACGCGATAAACGTTCGAGCCAAGGTAAAGGTAAAGTAAGATATCCAGATTTGTCAACTTACCATTTTGCAGGTACAACGAAAGACTTGGTGGATTCTCTACGGAACTTGGAAGTTAACGTACGATGGCCCAAAAAACCAGAGAATCCTAGCAAGGACAAAGACCAAACAAAATGGTGTGATTTCCACAACGACCACGGACACAATACAGATGATTGTATTAGCTTGAAGAAGGAGATCGCATACCTCAAATCGAACGGGCATCTTAAAAATCTTCTCGACGATGACTCGAAAAGACCAACATCACCCGTTCCAGCAAAGGTGGTAAATTGTATTACAGGAGGGTCAGACGTGTGCGGTCTTACCTATTCCGCAGCAAAAAGGCACGCACGTGAAGGGCCCGAAGGACATCCAATCCCAAGTGAATCCAGATCTACAGATGATAAAGAACTCGATGCAACGAAGATATCGTTCGATATCGAAGATATGTCAGACGCTCATCAAAAACACCACGATGCTTTGGTCATTCAATTAACCATCGGTAATTGTTTAACCAAAAGGGTGTTGATCGATGGGGGCAGCTCAGCAAACGTGATATTCGCAGAAACACTCAAGATCATGGGTATTGATCGATCCAGCATTGTACGACGAACAACGACGTTAATCGGATTCAACAGAGATGCAACCAGTACGCTTGGAGAGATCATACTACCAGTCTTCGCTAAAGGCATAAACAAACAAACCAAGTTCAACGTCATTGATTGCCCTTCCGCTTACAACGCTATACTCGGAAGACCTTGGATCCACGATATGAAGGCCGTACCATCAACGTACCACCAGAAGATCAAATTTCCATCTCCATGGGGCGTACAAGAGATCATAAGTGAAAAGAAAATCGCAAGGGAGTGCTACAAGATTACAATGAAGGCCAAACCACAGGATATCTAGCAATTACAGAGCCAGGATGGAGTACGATCGTACGATGATCTTCAGTTAGAAGAAGTCGTGCTAGATCCCAAACATCCTGATCGAAAGGTCTTCATAGGTGCAACTCTAACCCCCGATATAAAAAATAGTATAATTACTTTTTTGCAGGAACATTTGGATTGTTTTGCGTGGTCACACGAGGATATGGTGGGGATAGATCCTAACATCATATCGCACAAGTTGAACGTGGACCCTACGTTTAAACCCGTTAAGCAAAAAAGACGCAAGTTTGCACCAGAACGCAACAAGGTAATCAACGATGAGGTGGACAATCTACTCAAAACTGGGAAGATTCGAGAAGTGAAGTATCCAGATTGGCTCGCTAACGTGGTGGTAGTACAAAAGAAGAATGGAAAATGGCGAGTGTGTATCGACTTCACAGATTTGAACAAAGCATGCCCGAAGGATCCATTTCCTTTGCCACACATTGATGCGATGGTCGATGCAACAGCGGGACACGAGTTACTGACATTCATGGACGCTTATTCAGGATACAACCAGATTCTAATGCACAAGGACGATCAAGAAAAGACCGCGTTTATGACTGATAAAGGCATTTACTGTTATAAAGTAATGCCATTTGGTCTTAAAAACGCTGGATCAACTTATCAAAGATTAGTGAACAAGATGTTCAAAGAACACCTTGGACGTACGATGGAAGTATACATCGATGATATGCTCGTAAAGTCAGAACGATCGCACGATCATATTCAACATCTGAAGCAATCATTCGATATACTACGGGAGTACAAGATGAAGCTCAATCCGACCAAATGCTCCTTCGGAGTACGTGCAGGCAAGTTCCTTGGATATATGGTTACACGACGAGGGATTGAAGCAAGCCCGGAACAGATCAAGGCAATCCTCGATATTCAATCACCGAGAAATGTAAAAGAGGTACAAAAGCTTACTGGACGAGTAGCAGCCTTAAACAGATTCATCTCAAGATCATCCGATAAATGTCACTTGTTCTACAACGTGCTTCGAAAGAACAAAGGCTTCGATTGGACAAAGGCACACGAGGAAGCCCTACAAAGCTTAAAGAAATACATGTCCAATCCTCCATTGTTGACGAAACCAATCGAGGGAGAGAGCTTGCAATTATACCTCGCTGTGAGCAACAACGCTGTTAGTGCAGTCCTCGTACGAGAAGGTGACCAACAACAGCAACCTATCTATTATATAAGTAAGTCTTTCCTCGATGCCGAAACAAGGTACACATCTATGGAAAAACTCTTACTTGGACTCGTGACTGCAGCTAAAAAGTTAAGGCATTATTTCGAATCGCATCATATAATCGTTGTTACTAACTATCCTCTTAAGATCGTACTTCGTAAGCCCGAACTAACAGGACGATTAGCAAAGTGGAGTATTTATCTTAGCAGCTTCGATCTAACGTATCAACCGAGAACAACGATAAAATCTCAAGCGTTAGCAGATTTCGTAGCTGAATTCAGTCCTGGGATCGAAGAGCCATCGAACGATGAAATCAGTAATGTGATGATTCATGACAACGAACCATGGACCATGCACGTTGACGGAGCTTCTAACGCACGAGGATCAGGATTGGGAGTAGTCCTGAAATCATCACATGGGGGCAATATGGTGTATTCGGTACGATGTGAGTTCAAAACCACCAACAACAAAGCAGAATATGAAGCCTTGATCGCTGGATTGGATATGGCATATAACTTAGGAGCACGATGGTTACACGTACGAAGTGATTCGCTACTAGTTGTGAACCAAATCAATGGCGAATTCCAGGCAAAAGATTCAAAGATGATATCATACCTCAAAATTGCAAAAGATAAGATCGCACGATTCGATTAGTTCTCGATAGAACAAATCCCAAGAGATCTGAACATGCAAGCCGATGCTTTAGCTAACTTGGGATCCGCATTCAACGAACCAACTCTAGAAAGTGTTCCGATAATACATCTTATGTCACCAACAATCGAAGAAATTCAAATGATCGAAGAAAACCACGATTGGTCGCTCGATATATGGAACTACCTCAAGAATGACCAACTCCCTGAAGACAAGTTAGAAGCCCGGAAAGTCAGACTTAAAAGCTCTCGATACACGATCTTCGATGATCATCTGTATCGAACACAACGGGTCTAATCTTGCGATGCGTGGTAAATAAGCAACAAATCGGTCGAATCCTTCAGGAGATGCACGATGGAGAATGTGGAAACCATTCTGGGGGCAGAAGCCTTGCTAACAGAATCTCGAGACAAGGATACTATTAGCCTACTCTTCGAGAGGACTCGATAAGGTATGTTCAAAGGTGCGATGCTTGTCAAAGACACTCAGGTACGTCACATCTACCTTCTGAACCCCTACACTCTGTCTTAATCCCATGGCCGTTCATGCGATGGGGGATGGACATCGTAGGAAAATTGCCACCTGCTCCAGGTCAAAAAGTGTTTTTACTTGTTCTTACCGATTATTTCTCTAAATGGATCGAAGCCGCACCTTTCTCACAGGTTAGGGATAAAGAGGTTATCTCTTTTATCCAAACTAACATTATTTACAGGTTTGGAGTGCCATCAGAAATAACGTGCGATAATGGGTCCCAATTTATAAGTGAGAGAACTCGAAAGTTCTGCGATGAACGTGGGATAAAGCTCATCACATCAACTCCAAGATATCCACAATCCAACGGCTTGGCTGAATCTAGAAACAAGACCATTATTAATTCCATTCGAAAGAGGTTGAAAGCTGCAAAGGGTCGATGGGTCGAAGAGTTACCATCTGTTTTATGGGCAAATCGCACGACACCTAGAACCTCAACTGGACAAACTCCCTTTTCCCTGGTATACGGATGTGAAGCAGTCCTACCGATCGAATCACAAGTTCCTGTTGCTCGACATCGTACGATTGAGCAAAACTCGATAGACTTATGTTACGATATCGATGCTTTGGAAGAACTAAGAGAGAAAGCCCTTCAAAAAATGGCATCGCAGAAAGCCATGGTCGAACGTTACTTCAATAAAAAGGTGAAGATCAAGGTATTCCAAGTTGGAGATCATGTCCTACGACGTGTCTTTCCAAATACACAGGAACCAAACGCTGGAAAACTTTCCATCAAATGGGAAGGACCTTATATCATTACTAAGATCATTGGGAAAGGTGCTTATAAGATTTCAACCATCAAAGGTAATGAAATCCCACGTAGTTGGAATGCAACTCATCTAAAAAGGTACTATTTCTAAAACCCTTTTTTATTTACTTAACTATTATTCTATCGAACGATTACTGACTTAGGCATCGGAGCGCCGTTGGTCAATCCAACGGCCACCCCTTAGCCAATTTTATTCGCAGGTAACGCACGATTATCGCAAGACATCGCACGACTATCGCAGACATCGCACGATCTATGGCAAGTAACGCCCGATAAAAGATAATGCTTAAAACGCATGAAATTTAAAAAGATGCATCAAACTTAACATATTCGCAAGAACGCAAGTCAAAACGCTGAACGCACGATTAAACAGAAACGTTTCTATAAAAATTCAAATGCCTTAGACGCACGACAAAAATCGCAAGTAAAAAACGCACGATCATTAAAGCCTTAAGCATACAATGAAAGCTAAAATGCACGATTATCTATTTGCTAAAAGTACTCAAGACAAAAATAAAGTACTAAGTCAACATCGTACGATTGCAAAAGTAGATAATTTCATTAAAAACGTACTTAAAGTACTACGATTACATCGAATGATAATTTAAACTTCAGGGGTGGCCTCTACGCCAACACCCTCTCCTACACTAGCTTCTACGATAAGAGGAGGAACATCTTCAGCAGCCTTGTCTACGATGCCGGATCCAGAGGCATCTTCATTTTTATCCTCCTCCTCGATCAGCGTGACTTCAGTCTCCTTGCTCTTTTCAGCACCCTCCTCCTCTTCATCAGCATCCTTGGCATCATCAGCATCCAGGAGCTCATCCGATCCCATCAACTCACGATAGGCCTCCAACTCTCCTTTGAGTGACTCGATGGTTTGTGTGCCACCAACAAGTTGGCGTATAACGGCTGCACGGGCCACCATCCTTGTTAAAGCCATCTCATCCTTGAGATCCTGGATCTCAGAGAAGGATGCCTTCTCACGATCAGCACACTCCCCTCATAGAGCTTCGAGCTCTTCCTCCAGCTTCATCGCACGATTGTTGGAGGCAACTAGCCTTGCACGTTGCTCAGATTGCAAGTGTTCAGCATCCTCCAACCTAGCCTCCAGGTCATCCAACTTGACCTGTTTAGCATCGAACTCAGCTTCCATCTTTGCCATCTTCTCCTTAGCCTTCTTAGCCTCGTTCACCGCAACCCTTTCGCTGGACATCTTCATCTTCATGTCCCTCTGAACGGTCTCCAATCTTTGGTGAAGACCGAGACACGCCTGGAAAGCCTGTATAGAAATAAGATGGTCAAAACAGACGATTACAAAAACGCAAGATAAAATTGTAAGATAAAAGCTTACCATAAAGGAATACCCAACTGCACCAGCATCGAGCTCGCCAATCCGACGTGTATCCATGTGAGCCTTCTGCGATGGAAGCAAGTACTGTTCGATGGCAGGGAAAAGGTCATCTTGGTTGATGACGTCACCATCAAGGAACTTCGAGGGCAAGGATATGTGGATCGACGTCTCACCCTCCTTCCCCTTTGAAGACTTGACTGGAGCTCTTTTCTCCTTTGGCATCGTAGGAGACATCGTAGGAGGAGGAGCGCTGTGAATTGGGGTCGCGTCAACCACATCGTCCGCCTGTCGTACGGCATCCTTCGATGAGACCGAAGCACCCGAAGAAGACCTCGTCTTCTTAAGTTGTGGCTCCATGCCACTTACTCCCTTCTTCTTCTCCAGAGCCCTCTTGGCCGCCGCCATGTTGGCCAACTTCTTCGAAGATTTCTTTTGGCCTGAAATAAGCAGAAAACGCACGTTAATATCGCACGATAAATTAAAAAGAAAACGTAAGATTAAAAAGAGGATAAAAATCATCGTACGATTTACCTTCCATCTCCTCTTCTTCTTTTTCTTCTTCTTCGCTCAACACCTGAACTTCAAGCTCTTCGTCGTTGTCCTCTCTTGGACTTTTCCCCTTCGATTTTCCGTACGATCTTTCCTAAACGCCGTATTCCAGAAAACGATTGACAGCCTCAGTGGATTCCTCGAAAGTAAACTCGATCTCTACAAAAGGAACACACGATAAGAAATTATACAACAATATCGAACAAAACAAAGTAAATAAAACATCCTATACCTAGTGGATTCCACTCTGGAGTCACCCATCCACCTTCCTCCAAAACCGATGAGGATCGCACGAACGCATATCGAGCCTTCCACCCTCGATCGAACGCTTGGGTACCATGTACTAACATGGCATCACCCCTACCCTTGGGATAAATCCCATACCTATCGTAATCAGAAACCTTCACGGTGTACGCCGTGAGAAGATCATCGACGGTGAAAGGGGCTCTACCCCAGTTTTCAGTCACTCGTTCGATAACGCTCACGACCCTCCAGAATTGGGGCATAAGCTGTCCAGGAGAAAGACTAAATCGTGTCATGAATGCACGAGATAGAGGACTGTAGGGCCAGGTAAACCCAATCTTAAAGGGGTATTCGAACAAGGCAAAGAAGCCTGCCGGAGCATCGGCGGGTCTAACCTCGCCAGGTGATTTGATTACGGCATCCTTAGGCATCCTAGCAAGTTTCCTAAGGTGGATTAGGTCGATTTCTCCCTGGATTGTACTCTTAACCTCCATGATTTCTCTAAAACTTAGACGATCTAAACTCCTATGTAATCTGTCGAAACGCAACAAATCGAAATTCCTAGGATTCTTCTCAGCCCTAACTTTCAAACGCATGAACTGAATTGAAATAAGGAAGAGAAAGGTACCTTATAGGCGAATTGGGACTAAATCTTCTTAAAGATTAGAAAGATTCGGTTGAGTTTGAATTCGAAATAGCAAAGATTTCGTTAATTATGGATGAGGTCTTATCTTTATATGAAATTAAACTCTTCCCCAAGTAATTGAGGTCGAATCGAGCATCGACACCTGTCCCATATAACCGTTGTATTGACAGCTAGCAAATAACCAAGTTATAACGCCGTTAACATATGAAACTGTTCATATTCGACAAATTAATCACGATAAAATTGATGTACTAACAATTTGATTTTACAGGTGTAAGATTCAGAAAATCTATAACATATTTTCTAAATCTTGGGGGCAAACTGTTTAGGTGAAATTTTATCATCGAACGTTCGAACGATTGAAATCGTAAGATATCTTCCAAGATGATATTCCTGTATTAAGATAAGGTCCTGGAACAAAGGTATAACTACCATCAAACAAAGACAAGTTATCATCGAAGATAAAAAGAAGTAGATCGTGCGATATCATCATATGATCGTACGATTAAACTAACGATATATATGTTCAAGTTTGCTCTTATTGCAGGAAAGCTTATCCAAGATAACCACGAAGCACAGCCATCGTCCACCAAGCTTAAATCCGACCGTTTGAACAAGATACGCTCTTAATTAAAGAACCTGAACGTTACGATCATAAAACTAGCGCCGGTTATAGCCGTTGCATTTATGGCTCAATAATGAACGAATGGTTACAAGCTCAACAGCTATAAAAGAGACTCAAGATTACACACTCAAGACAACTGATTCTGAGAGAGAAGTAGCAATATCAACATTATTCTCTGTATTTACGTTCGATATCATTCATTTCTTTATTGTAATCGTACGATATAACTGTAACATCGAGGATATCACCCCTTATTGGTGATCAATAGTGCAACGTCGACTATCCTATTTAGTCGGCCGCAGGTTTTTTCCTCGATTCTGAGGTTTTTCCTGCGTCATCAATCTTTTTGTCCATTTACTTTCATTTATCGCACGTTTTATCGAACAAGAGTTCTTTCTTTTGACGATTTTGCCTCACGACATCTTACGATAATAACTTAAGTAAATTTTTACACAAACAATTGCCACTTGGGAAGACTTACAATCTAAGTTCTTGCCCCGATTCTTCCCACCATCAAAGATAGAGAAACTTCGAGCCAAGATCCGCTCTTTTCGACAAGAAGATGAGGAGACGATTTCTGAAGCATGGGAAAGATTCAAACATCTTTTTAATTCGTGTCCGAGTCACGGATTAAACAAGAGTGATCAAGTCCAAACTTTCTATAGTGGGCTTAATTACTCTTCTCGTGGTACTTTGGAGTCATCCGTCGGTGGTATATTCATGTACAAGACCCCCACGCAAGGATATAATATTCTTGAGGACATGTTTATCGACAACATCGATTGGAAGTTGGATAAACGCTTACATATTTCAAAAACGGCCGGAAAAATATCTACCAATTTCGATCCATCCGAGGAGTTAGCCGACATGAAAAACAAACAGGTAAGGTTTTAACGAAAAATAGATGAACTAATTAAAACTATTCATGCCTTACAGGTTGGATGCGAGGATTGCCTGAATAAGCCCATGATGACACCCGAAGAGGTGATTTTTATCAACCGTGGAGACTACCAAGGGAGGTGGAACAATAACCGGAACTTCAATCAAAAACCTCCCGGCTTCTTTGCCACGCATGTCTCTCGAGGATCGACTCTTCCAATTCATGGAATCCCAAAAGAAGTTAAATGAAGAGGTAAGCTCATACTTGCGTAATCAACAAAGTGTAATTCAAAATTTGGAATTGCAGGTTGGACGAATCTCTCAAACACTAAGCGGAAGAACTCTAGGGAGCTACCTACACAAACTCAAGTCAAACCAAAGGTAGATGCTTCTAAAATGGTGTTAATGGTGGATGGAGCGACAACAAAGAAGGCACAGACCGATATTTACACCAAGAAGTATGTCCCTTCCAATAGCGAAAGTGAACCTGATTATACCACTAATTACGATTCGAAAGGCATCACTGTCTCTTTTGAGCACTTATTGCTTCGTGACCCCATATACTTAAGTGATGAAGAGGAGGAAGATAGCAAATAAGGCGGATATGCAGAGTTTATGATTCCAAAGCCAAACAAGGAGAAAGAGAAGGTGAAAGAGGAAGATACCGAGCTAACTTACGTTGCACCGATAAAACACGATCCAGGGAGTTATAGCTTACCTTTTTCTGTTTCTAATAAATTTGAAGGTTTAGCTTTAATTGATCGGGTGCCGCACTAAATATGATGCCCGTATCTTATTGCAGTAAAATGAAGATCAAAAAGCTTACACCGACGGCATATCAATATCGGGGAATCAACGGCTACATGACAACGCCTCTTGGAATAGCGGAAGCCGTCCCGATACGCATTGGGAATTTCGTATACCTCACGGACTTCATTGTAGCCGATCTCCCAAAAGATACGAAAATTCCTATTATTCTTGGGAGAGCTTTTCTACACACCACGCAAGTCAATCTTGACATGCGTAATCAGGTAACTAGCTTGGGGTATGGCGATAAACGCATTTTCTTCAATCCCGATGGAGAGCCGGTGACACACCTTCGTACACCCTACGTGGATCCTTCCCAAACCTTCAAAGAAAAGGCAGACCGCCCGCTACGTCCACATGAGCATAAGAAGAAAATCGAGGATTACCCTAATCCTGTGATGCAAAAAGGCGAAACATCAAATGAAGCGGGAACATCCAAGAAGGGGCATAGAAAGAAAAAGGGCTCTTCAGCCCGTCGTGTGAAGAAATGAGCGTTAAACGGAGTCGAGCTCTAGACTCGTTCAAAAATGAAGCGCTTCTCGGGAGGCAACCCGAGCTTTTTCTTTTCCTTTGTCATTTTCGGTTATTTTTGTGTGTTTTTACTGATATCTTTCTTTGTTATTGCCTAGACAACCATTTTGGAGCATCGGAAGTTGAAAACGAGGAAATCCAACCGGAAATGAAAAAAGTGAAAAATGGGAACAGAAGTATTCCGCGATCGCGAACTTTCAAGTTTCGCGACGCGGAATTCTTAGTCCATAGTGCCAGGTAAAATTTTTGAATTTCGCGACGCGAAGGGTGCAGTTTCGCGACGCGAAGGAGGTATTCGAGGGACAGTTTTCAATTTTTATGAACTTCGCGAATGCGAAGCCTTAGGCTTAGCGACGCGAAAGTCGAACTGACGAGTTTTTAAACCTCTTTTCTTCAACTTCTTCAAACACAATTGCCCTAATACTCCTTAGCCGCCGCGAACTCCTCTTCCCCGATGCGAAATCTCGATTTCTTGTGCTTCAATTCTTTGATTCCATGGCTTCCAAGGTACGTTTCCTACATTCTTCCAATTGGATTTCATCTCAAGAAGGACTATTGGTACAAATTGCTTGATTTTAGTTGCTTATTGCTAGGAATGCTAAGTATTGTTGTTCTTGATTTATTTTGGCATATGAGCAATTAGAATGATACTTTGATTGATGATATCTTGATACTAGCATTGTACTTTGATTAAATTGGGGCTAGATTTGATTGTGGCAATCTAATTGGGATGTACTTGCATGCTAAGTGTGGTGAATTTTTCAAATTCCCTTTTACTTCTGTTTTCACCATATTAGGTTGCTAGATGAATCTTGTTTGCCTAGAAATTCAAGTGTGGGGATTTTCTTCCTTTGATTCATTCACATGTGCATATCTTGAAAACTTGAATTGTTAGTTTTGTGGTAATTAGATCATTAATCATGTGATGTACTTAATTGATTTGGATTGGAACTAAGACATGGTTAATTATTTTTTGTAGAGGACAAGATCCGCATCCACTTCCGCATCCGCACCCAATGTGAACTACCGAGCACCGGATGGGACCCACGCATTCACCTACTTCATGAACGATCCTACTTTGAACGCTGCAAAACAAGCCGAGTACCGAGACATGATAGACCGGATAAAGACTCGTCAGATCGTCGTTCCGAGGAGGACCGATTGGTCCCTCCTCCAAACTTTGGAGATTGACGGGGAGGTTAAGGCGGTTCTCGAAAAGCACGCATTTGGCAAGAACGGGCTCGAGTACTATATTTGCAAAGCTTGGGATCGGGTGTTCAACATCAATGAAGTCCTCTATCGGGAGCTCATTCTAGAGTTCGTGGCTACCTACACTTTTAACCCCATCAAAGCAACTGAGGATTGCCGTGAAAAATGCATTACTTTCCATCTTGGCGGAACTTGGTGATCTCTTTCTCTAGCCGAGTTTGGGGTGGCGTTGGGCATTTATACTCAAGCTGAGGTCAACGATCCCGGTTTTGAGGAATACATGGTGGCAACTTCTAAGACTCCCTAGGGCTTCAACCCTCGTGAAGTTTGGGATATTTTTGGTAGTAGGAACTTTTCGTTGAACATCAAGGTTAAAGGCTTGCTTTCGTCTTTGGATCGACTCCTCCACCGCATGTTGGTTCACGCGGTGAATTCTCGTTCGTCTAGTGAGGAGAAGATTCCGGTTTACGATCTTTGGTTACTCTATGAGCTCTCTATGGATGGTCGCTAACCTAACGCACCCTATATCATCGCCGTTCAACTCCAAAAGGCGGGTGGATATAGGAGTGGAAGTAAGATGGTCGGTGGCCAATATGTGACACGACTCGCTCGGCACTTTGGAATTCTCAACCGGAGTGCCATTGCTTCGATGATGAGCTTGGGTGAGATGGGTCTAATTGACATGGAGCAACTTAAGGGTATGGGGGTAGTAAGATCTATTCAAACGGCGCATGGAGTTCGTTATCGTTAGGATGCACGACCGCCAAGCCAAGCACCGAGGGAGAGGACGGTAGAGCATGGTGGTAGTTCGAGTGGGGCGGCGGTGATGGAAGAACCAGAGGATTGGAATGCATACACGAGTTATCAAGGGATGACCCAACAACTCTCGGATTTGCAACTCTCCTTTGATCGGCATCATCAACGGATGGAGTATAACTCCACGGAAACACTCCACCAAACCAATTGGCAAAGTGGAGTTCTTAACCAAGTGGCGAAGCATCTTGGTGTGCAACCAAACCCCGCCTATGCTCCATCTCCGTTGTGGCCATTTTCCGACGAGAGTCCACCCGGTTTTCCGTCTTTTGAGGATTGGAGGAATCATCCTCGTGGCCCTTATTGATCTTGCTCTTTTATTGCTTTAGTTCGATTTAGTTGTTTAGACAATTTTAATTACTTGTTTGTGTGGTTTGCTTTTATTTGCTTTAGACTTCGTTAATTGTTTAGGATTTTAATTGTTTGGATTTTTAGTTTTATTTTCTTTTGTTCTTTTTACTTTTGTTTGTTTTCTTTGGTAATAGATGAACCGTGTTATGATCGAGCATCGCTTACAGTTCCAGAATTCTCTCTCTGATGGATTAAGTCACAAAACCCGGGAAGTTTCTCTTTTTCCCAATCCTCCTTACTTGTTATAATTATTGCATTGAGGACACTACAAATTTTAAGTGTGGGGAAGGGGTTAAGTAGACTTAACTGTTTTAATATCTGGGTAAGCTTAGGCTTTTGATTGTTGTTTTTCGAAGATTCTGAAAGCTTTGAAATTTGACCCCATTTTTTTTCAAAATTTGGGATTGTTTTTGGATATTTAGATGCTTGCATAGGAGAACACTATATAAGATTATTTGAGTAAAAGTAATGCCTTGGATTGCCAATTACCATGAGTGTCTCACCCTATTCCTTTGAGAGTTTGAGCCTTTATTGAATATTTATTTCGTGAGGATTTACCGACTGTGACCCAAGCTAGAACTTGTCATTTGAATGCTTGTCGAGATCACATAAGAGAAGTATTTATCACCATTGCACTGATAGAGGCCTTCGTTTCAACCCTTTTAAGCCTTCGTTAGATAACCTCATCTTAAGGTTATTTAATTTGCCTAGCCAATTTGTTGAAAGTGTTCAATTTTAACACTTTATCCCTTGAAACCCCTTTTGATCCATAGTCTTTCATTTCTTTACCCAATATCACCATATATCCTTTAGCCTATCATTTTAT
Organism: Centaurea solstitialis; assembly: GCA_030169165.1. NCBI lineage: Eukaryota > Viridiplantae > Streptophyta > Magnoliopsida > Asterales > Asteraceae > Centaurea > Centaurea solstitialis. Next base: position 59,932,015 of record CM058042.1, on the reverse strand, counting down.
CTATCTTTTGGTCGTGACTTAAATTTGAGAGCTTGAGAAGTTTTGATCCGTTTGTTTCATTATCTGACAAATAAAAGAAAGGGATTGAGAATGAGAAAAGAGGTTGAAAGAGCTTGAATAGAAAAAAATTGAAAAAGAAAAGAGAAAATAGCAACTCAAGGAAAAAAAAGAAAATATCAAAAGAGTTGAGAAAAGAAAAAGAAGAAAAAGAAAGAAAAAGAATTTGAGCCCCAAATAAGCAATATGCTTAGGCCAATTCTAAATAGAAAGAAGAGAAAATTAGTACTCATCCCAAAAAAAAGTTGTAGCTTCTAAAGGTCAGATAGTTCTCAAAAGTTTTGGATCATTACTGATTAAGTCTTTCAAGTTTTTGTTGCCAACCTTTAGTCACTTATATATCCTTTTTTCCTACCCTTACCCTAAGCCTAACATTACAACCATAAAGTCCTCTTGACGGTTGACAACTTCTCAGTGGTGGAGATTAGATTTGGTGACAAGCTTATGCATGCGGGAATCAGTTGAGTAATTGGTGTGATCACTTTATACATACACTTTTACCCCGAGAGATACACTTGATATATACATACTTAGTGAGGGTAAAAGATTGACCCTTGGCATTCGATTATTCATTGTATCTTGTAGTGTGTTCAATTATGTTTGTTATCTTTGTGTTCTTAAATGATTTTGGATTGAGATAATTTTGGTGTTATTTATCTTATCTTTCAGTCCTTTGATTGAGGACAACCAAAGCTTAAGTGTGGGGATTTTGATAACTCCAAAATTATACATGTTTTGGTAGTTTCGGTTTGTATTGTTTTACCCCATTTTAGCCCATTTATTGGATGTTTTACTCACAAAAGCTACTGAATCTGAGTTTTGTAGGTTTTGGAGGCCGTTGAATGGAAAAGTACGAAAAGTTGTGAAAAAGTGTGAAAAAAATGCAAAATGGATCCAGAAGCACTTCGCGTCCGCAAAGTTTATATTTTAGCGCCGCGAGATGAGTAGTTTCTGGAATGTTCTAGCTTTTGGCCTATTTCGCGTTGGAGTTCAGAAGTTAGGTGCCGCGAAGTAAGTGAAGACCCTTGATGGAAGATTCCAGAATGAGCAGAAAAGGAAAGATAGTGCGTTATAAGTGGTTCGCGCCGCGAAGAGGCAGCTCCGCGATCGCAAAACGAGCCGGGCACAACTTTATAAATACAGGCTTCCACCCCTCAATTCAAATCATCCAGAAATTAATTATCTTATATTCTTTAGAGTCAGTAGCAGTCAATAGTGAGAAAGAGAGAGAGTCTTTTATGAGATTTGAGCGTGAGCGGATTATCACCCGGAGTTGTTTATCCGATGTTCGATCATCTCCCGTTTCACAGTTGGTATAAAGTCTCTATCTTTTTATTATGTTTGTTGTTTTAGTCATGTCCAGTGAGTAGTTCCTTTTTTAGTACTTATTGTGGTTTTGATAAACCTTGTTGGATGATGTTTTGATTTTAATTATTAAATAGTTTGGTTTGGTTTATTAAATGTTTGTCTTTGAAATGTTTAAACTGTGGCTATCTGAACTTGTTGGTTGGGTGTATCTATTTTTCTGACAATAAGATAGGTAGACTCCGTCAGGTTAATCAACCTTCCTTACCTTTCACTCTGGTGACGCGGAGAGACGTGGTAAGGTTTACTTGGACCAAGAGTATACTAAATAGTACGATCCCACGAACTAGCATTGATTAGGGGCGACTTTTACTAGACTGCTTGACAACCAGTCCCTGTAATTGGGCCGGGAGACCAACCTGGTTTATAATCTCAGATAAAACATGCTAGGGTGCTTTTCAGCTTAAATTCTTACAATAACCAACTAAACTAAACTTTTGGCTTAATTAACTCATCCACAAGGGGAATCTATATAAACCATAATAAGTACTATCTTGTTTAATATTTGTTTAAAAACTTTCTTATTTTGAGTCTTAGTTAAAGTTTCAGTCTTTTTAGTCTTTTCAAATCGCTTTCATAAAAACCCCTTTTTAGATTAATTAAACTTTTATTAGATTTATCTTGAATAACTTGACCGTTCCCAATGGTAAGAACGATACCCGGACTTTCCTAAACTATATTGCTTGCGATCAGGTACGCTTGCCTGTGAGTGTGGTAATAGTGGTTAGGTGATTTTGAGGTTAAACTTGGTACTGTTTTTATATATATTTTTTACCGCATCATTCACCATCCCTTAGGGGAGAACATTCAAGAAAACCCCAAACGAACCCGTACGGGAAAAAAATATAAAATTGACCTAGTGCAAACGGCGGGTTGTCGGCGGTTTATACCAACGGGTAACCTACCAATACCCCCAGTTCGTCTTACTCACGGGTTATCGCCCAATCAACCGAGATTTCCACCTCCAACCTCCAAATTAGCCTCTTTTAACCTAATAGGTGTATACAAACTATTCCCACATATTCAATTACATTCTATAACATAAGCCATTACCAAAACATCCGATTGATGATCAATTGATCATAAATCCCCAACCAATTTCGTACAAATCCTAATATTCAACTACATAAACTAGCAAAATCTAACTATACAAGGGTTTAGAATTCATACCTTACGATCGATTAACAACCACACTTGATTCTTCGTTGTTTGCCTACGAGAATCACACACACATGCCGCTTAAATATCCAAATTACCGAATTCGCTTTCCTGGAAAAACAGTCAACTTTGGCCGATTGCTGCTCCTTACTGGAGCTTCCGATGCTTGATCCCTCCGGTCAGATTGAATAACAGTGAGTCGTGAAGCCGCTGTCCAAATTTCTGTTGGGTTTTTGTGGGTTCCTCGTATCAAGCCGACACGAGGATCACTGTGGATCTCAATCCTAACTGGAAGAGGTACACGATAAAACTTTATGATCAAACTAACCAATAAGCTTATTTAATCAAACCTAACTGGTTTGATTTATGCGGAAGCGTTACGGATAAAAACCCGAAAAATCCACAGATCTTATCGTTTTAATTACATAATTTAGACTAATAATTATAGGTTTATAATTATTACCTGGATTGCTCGAGCTTGATCCACCCGTGAACGACCAAACAAAAATCCTTCTAGCCGGATTTAATCCCAAGATCACGAACTGACTGTTATGCGTCGAATGTGATCGAAGAACCACAAAACCGAACTGTTTTTGGTGCTAGTGGTTGGCGCCGGTTTTTAGGAGAGAGAGGGAAGAGGGTTTTTCAGTTTCTTTCAGAAAGCTAGTCGAATGAATGAATAACTAGTAAGCCTTAACCCTTATTTATATGGAAGAGTTTCCATATAATAAGGCTTCCTTATTCAACAATAATTGTCCTTATGGAATTATTCTTTTCTTTCTCCTGAAGAAAAAGTTATTCCTTATTCCATTTTAACTGGATAAAAATTAACTAATTAATTATTCAGACTATTATATTTATTTACCTAATAAATATATATAATCTATATAATTAATTAATAACGCTTTAACTTTGAGATTTCTGACTGAAATTACCCAAATGATTTATAATTGACTATTATAAATCCAATCTCTCCAAACTGGGATTATTTTACTTATTTGATTTACAGGTCCTCACAGGTGTGACCCTCAAGTGTTTTGTAACATTGGATGTGTAATTTACTGGTTTGTCAACTTCCGCACATAATTACTAACAGACTCCCACTTGTGCAAGTTGGCAATACCGCCTTGATCACTCGGACCTAAGGAGGCCCCTAGACAGGCACTTAGGTTAACCAGGTTACAAGAACTCTTATACCCAGATAGGTGATAATACATTTCCTATAAGGAAATAACATTTATGAAACTACTGTTCATAAAACGGGTATAACTTGGCTTTTCCCTTTGCATCACGATATTTCATCTGTGAGTATAAGCTTGGAATAAGTCAACTCTCAATACTCAAGATTATGTTTCTTGACTATCCGACCTCTACTGATAGGTAAACGACAAAGAACTAATCAGTTCGTTTGTGCATGGCCATGCACTTCATTAGTATGTTCAGTCAGTCAAGGGGCCCGGAAATATCTCTCTTCATGAAAGAGTTGCAAATCCCATCTTGCATATCTGCACTTAACACCACGTCTTCCGCTGAATCTAGTTACACTCTTTATAGCCACCCTGTTACGGCGTAGCGGTTAAACGCACTAAGTATTCAACAATCCTCATGTTATCAAGCCAAACACCTCAGGTGATAAGGACAACCACCGTGAGATTTACTTATGACAATATCCAAGAAGTAATCTCAACCACGGATCACGTCCAATATTCGCTACTCTATCGAATATCTGTGCAGCTTTTGGTCTACAACACTTGTAGCTGTCATTCAACGACTGATTATAAAACATGACTTTAGCACCCTATCAAGTTCCCACAATGATAAGTTGTCATGGACAAATTTTGAATGAAAACTGGAAAACTAGTTTTATTCCTGTATTATAAAACATGCAAAATATAAGAGCAATTAAAGAAACTAATTTTGTATAGTCCATATTACACTCTATAATAATAACAAAATTTAATAACATTTCTTAATTACTTTTATGGTGTCTATTCAACGTTTGTTAAATACTGGTCTAAATGAAGTATCACCTATCTTCAATTTAAACCCTTTGGTTAATGTTTACCATATTAATCAAAGTGATAACCAAAACAATACAAGTTTGCATCATCTGATACAATCTACTTGATTCTGCTAATATTTTGTTTTGCAAACACTTTAAACAAAAATTAGACTTTTCTTTTATCATATTCCCTATACTTGGAGACCTGGATTAACTCCTAGTTACCCTGAATATGTAAAGTTAGACTGCAACTTTCCTTAGTTGCTGTGTAGACGAGTGATTTCTATCTGAAATCAGATGAAATTTCCATTTACCAAGCTGGCAAATTTCAGGAAATTTATCCTAGTGTCCTACGACACTTTTAAAGACAATTAATATCTTTATTAATTATTCCAACACAGTTTAATTATTGATTTTTCTTAAAGTCAATTATGACTTTTGTTTCAAAGACTTTGAAATTTTTTGTTCTACCCTTTTGACTAAAAGGTAGATCGTATATTTTATGAATTCACATCCTACCTGGATCATGAATTCCGAAATCAATAATTATATCTTTTATTCTTTTATCTTAGACTAGATAGAGAATAAACTGGCTCCCATTAACCTATATGAAAAACCAACTATTACTCAAAATCAACTATTGACTTAGTCAAAACTTGATTAGTCAATTCTATTTTAAGTAATCAACTTGAGAATTTTAACATTTATAAAACTTTTAACTGGATTCTATCATAATCCTAATTCCAAAACTTGGAATTTTTCCTAGTTTTTATAAATACAATATATGAGTTAATATCCTAAATTCTCTTTTAAAAACATATGAGTAATTAATTATGATCATAAAATACTTTCATAATCCTTTACTCATAAATGTTTTATTTCAAAACACATTCCTATATAAAATAGTACTTCGTGTGTTTTTAACAGTTTTCATATATATTACTTCAATTTAATTAAAACTATTGAAGTAACTCTATCAATGTAATCGGCAATATCTAGGATCTTTTATCAAATCAATCAGATTCAAATTATCACGCACAACAGATATTTCAAGTCAAGACAATAACTTTTAAATTTAAAACCATTTAATAAAACGTAAGTATAAAATTACAACCATCCAAAAATAACTGTTTTAAATCATAAGCTTAAAATAAAAATGTCTTGACAAGAACTGAAATAAACTTGTACTTTAGAACCTTCGCAATCCTGGGCATCTCACTTGTGACCACCTGCAATAAAAATTTTGCACTAGGTGTCATTATGCTTGTGAATCAACAAGTAAAAGTGACAAAGCAATCATAAATATCTGAGGTTTACATACCTGCTTCATGACGCTTTGGGCAGTTTTGCCTCTAGTGACCAACTTCATTACATGTGAAGCAACGATTATCGGTCCTAGCTTTGTTAGGCTTAACTTTCTTGCCCTTGCCCTTGCTTTTGCCATTCTCACGAACTTTGGGTGCACTCTGGATGGCCTAAGCTGGACCCTTTCCTTTACTGATGCCTCCATTCCCATGCTTCTTTTTCACCCCTCCATCTTTCACCATCAGTACATCTTTTGTTTTGCTTTTGGTCCCCATATTCAACTCAGCAGTTTTCAGCATGGAGTGCAATTCAGCTATTGACTTCTCCATGTTGTTCATGTTATAGTTGATCACAAAAGGCTTGTAATCTTCTGACAGTGAGTTGAGTATCGTATCCGTTGCTAGCTGCAACGGAACTGGGTGACCGAGCCTCTCCAGGTGATCTATGTGTCGTTTCATTTTCATGACATGGTTACTTACTGAGGTCCCTTTGATCATCTTGCACTCGTTAAATGCTTTAGTGGCATCATAACGTTCTGTGCGCGCTTGCGTTTGGAACATGTCCCTCAACTAGCGGATCATGTCATAGGCATTCGTATTCATGAGCCCTGTTTGGAGATCTGCACTCATGGTCGCAAGCATAAGACAACCAACATCCAGCAAATCGTCAGAGTGCTTCTTGTGAGCATTCCTGATAGCAGCTGACGCGTTTGCTGGAGGGGCCTCCCCTAGAGGCTCTTCCAAGACATACCATTTCTTCTCATGCCTGAGCACAATCATTAGATTGCGCTTCCAGTCGAGGAAATTGAGGCCGGTGAGTTTGTCTTTCTCGAGAATGGAGCGGAGAGAAAGATTGTTTTGTGTTGGAAACTGTGCTTGCCATCTGCACTTTAAAAAAAAACTTTGGTTTTTAGCAACTGTGAATAGACTATTTCCAATAAATATCAATAAACCCTTAAATGATCAATTTATTGGACTAGGATCCTTATTTCATACGCCCTGATGTGCGGTGTGCTCACGCCCCACCAGGCCTACGTATTATTTCGGTAGTTAAGGACTTTTACCAATCATATCTAACTGACATGACTCCTAGATCTTTTCGGGACAACGGTAATTATCCGTACATGTTTTAGTCCCTCTAAGTGCATTTTGGCCCGGTACCTCCCGGTGAACTTAACAGAACCAAAATAGATATCACCATTTTGGGACTTGGACACTTTACTCTGGCCGGTACCACCCGGAAATAATTCGCAGAGTCTTGTAATCCCCTCCCAGCTTCGGTTTGAATGCGGACGTTCAAGGTGTGCTCACTCATAACGCCTACGTACCTTACGCCGGAGGTGCCCCAGGATGGGTTGCACTACTGATCTATGATTTTCGGGGTTTTAATTAATTTTGAAAAACCTTTTAATGTCCAGTGTTTTGAAAAACTATAATTTTGAAAAATTGATTGTTTAAAAGGTAACTTATGTTTTAAACTAACTGTTTCAAACACTGGCTTTGGCATCTCCGATGTAACTCCGAAAGAAATACTTACTCCTTTTCGTGTGCTCCCACTAGCCTCGGCACCCTCGATGGAAATCCCGAAAGAAATACTAAAATAACTATCCTAAGGTCATTTTACAAAAGGGGTTGTAAATGGCACGCAAGCCTCCCCGGAAACAAGTCAAGGGTCTAAGTTGGCAAATAGTATAAAATATATATACACAGACAGGTATAGAATTCAAACAACCACACATTTATAAATCAAGTAATAAAGCGAAAAGTAATCCTAGATCCGTTAAATATTATCTCGTTCCGTTTATCGCAAAACTAGGTTTTATCTGATTTATAAAAACAAACTATTTTATAAACCGAAACTAATATTTTAATCTGAAAAAGGTTTTTATTTGAATTATAAAATAAGATTTATAAACGATAAATTCATTCTATAAAACGAAAACCAATTTTATAAAATATTCGCTTTTTATCCAAAATTATATCAAACCGGGTCCTCCGAACAAACTGGTCGGTAAAATAAACATTGGACCGTAAACTGTGTCGTGGTTTGACCAACTGGTCAAAACATGACATGAAGCCTATTTGACCAAACGGGTCAAATAACTGGTTTGATAAAACGTGATCCCTTAATTTTAATAATAAAACAAAAACATCATCTAAAATTTTGGATAAAAGACTTAAAAAAAACCTTTTTTGGGCCAGTTACCAAACTGGTAAGTTTGGGCCCAAAAGGATTGTGTTGGATTCGAAATTGTCTGGAACAATTTCGTGGTCCAATAATCCTTGATTGCTAGTGACGAAACACGCGAGACCATCGCCACCACCGGTGATCGGCAGCAGCAAAGGCCGCCGCTCACCACCGCTGGGCGGTCGGTGATCAATAAGACTTGCAACGGTAGCAATCCGCCACTGTCGCCGCCATGCGACGATAGTAACAGCTATGCCGCCACCATCGCCTCTCGCCAGCAATCGAACAACACCACCACCGCTTGTCACCACCGCCGTTGTTCGCCGATGATCACCACCTTCGGGTGGCGATTGGTGACTCAATAACAAAGACCACCACTACCATCGAGAACAGCGGTCGACCACCAATCGGCTCAACCAAAAACACCATCGCCACCGCTATTGCTACCGGCGATAACTCACGACGTCCGACGATAGCGGTAGCAATCAGCCACCACCCACGCCGTCCGGCCGGCGATCGAAACGAACGACCACCGCCGCTGTTGATCACCACCATCCGGTGGCAATCGACCCGTCGACCACGGTCACCACCTAACTGGTGGTTCGACCTAGGTTTTCATCGATGAAGCAACCGGCGATACGGTCACCGAACGGCTTCAGCCGAGTACGGCTTTGGCCACCGTCGATTCAGCCATCGTATGGCCGTCGGCGATTAACAGACCACCGCCATCCACCACTATCGCAGCTTCTGGTGGTTGCGGTACTCTCGCCTTACCACCGATCTGGTGGTTTGGCTCGAGGGTCTCGACCGAATAAGGCCATGGCCCGTGGTAGGGCTCGGCCACAGCCGAGTGACAACCCAGCCACGGCCTACGGCGATTTCACCACGGCCAGCGATTGGTCGGGTGGTCCGGCGGCTATCTGCTGTCGTTCCACCGTCAACCGCCTTCCCCCGTGGGGCTTTCTCGGTGATATGTTTTCGACAATAAATAAAATGATAAACAAAAATTGAATCTTGATAAAAACAAATTTTTATAAAAACGATTATCAACAAAAACTGATACGCAAGAAATAATTTTAATTCAACGGATCTATAAACTGATAATTAAAACGAATAAACTTGTGGCTCTGATACCACTGTTGGGTTTTTGTGGGTTCCTCGTATCAAACTGACACGAAGATCACTATGGATTTCAATCCTAACTGGAAGAGGTACACGATAAAACTTTATGATCAAATTGAGCAATAAGCTTATTTAATCAAACCTAACTGGTTTGATTTATGCGGAAGCGTTACGGATAAAAACCCGAAAAATCCATAGATCTAATCGTTTTAATTACATAATTTAGACTAATAATTATAGGTTTATAATTATTACCTGGATTGCTCGAGCTTGATCCACCCGTGAACGACCAAACAAAAATCCTTCTAGCCAGATTTAATCCCAAGATCACGAACTGACTGTTATGCGTCGAATGTGATCGAAGAACCACAAAACCGAACTGTTTTTTGTGCTAGTGGTTGGCGCCGGTTTTTAGGAGAGAGAGAGGGGAGAGGGTTTTTCAGTTTCTTTCAGAAAGCTAGTCGAATGAATGAATAACTGGTAAGCCTTAACCCTTATTTATATGGAAGAGTTTCCATATAATAAGGCTTCCTTATTCAATATTAATCATCCTTATGGAATTATTCTTTTCTTTCTCCTGAAGAAAAAGATAATCCTTATTCCATTTTAATTGGATAAAAATTAACTAATTAATTATTCAGACTATTATATTAATTTACCTAATAAATATATATAATCTATATAATTAATTAATAACCCTTTAACTTTGGGATTTCTGACTGAAATTACCCAAATGATTTATAATTGACTATTATAAATCTAATCTCTCCAAACTGGGATTATTTTACTTATTTGATTTACAAATCCTCACAGATGTGACCCTCAAGTGTCTTGTAACATTGGATGTGTGATTTACTGGTTTGTCAACTTCTGCACATAATTACTAACAATTTCACGACGATTCGACGGTTAACGAGAGAGAACGGGCCGATCTCCCACGGCTGCGCAATCTTGACGGGAATTCCGAATTTCTCCCTTCTCTTTTCTTGCTTAAGGGGAAAGTGAGAGTTTGGAGGCTAAGGGAAAGTTTATATGCTCAGGCCGGTTTACCTTCCTAATCCCCCAAGCCCGATTGATAACTAAGCCCGATTAACCATTCTAATTACATCTCATTTTTCTATATAACTCCAAAATGATTATAAATCTATCAATCACTAATTTAACATAAAGGAACTCCACACATAAAAAAAGTTAAATTAATTTCGAAAACGGGGCGTTACACTTGAACCCTGTAACAATTTGACAAGACAAAAATGAAAAAGGAAAGAGATTAAATTACCTATAAATCGTATGATGCCAATTCGTCGAAAAACTTACATTAATCGAACAGAATATAAGCGATGACCTTGATTTGGAGGTCCAAGAGGTTCGTATGATGGCAATTAAACCACAATCACAAATCACCATTGGAGGGTTAGACATCACCGTGAGGTTCTAATTCGTTGTTGGGGGTTATGGGTTTGAAATCAGTAGATTAAAACGATTATAAGGGTGGGAAAGATTTATTTTAATACCTTAGAGGGTTGGACATTTTTGCCCCCGGTGTGCAAAGCACCTGATTACCCTTAATCACCCAAAATTGACGTCGTGAGCTCGAGGGACCAAAATTGAAACGAATTGGCATCCTCAATGACTATATGTGTAATTAATTCAATCTAGGGATGAAACCTGAAATATATGCTACAACCCCATGGGCTAAAAGTATAACTTACTCCAATATAATAGAGTAAATTACAATTTTGGTCCCTATGGTTTTAATTAAAAATAAAAAACGCAATGAAATGACCAAAATTTCCTTCTAAATCAACGAGTTAACGACATTTTTTAGACAGAATTAATCTTAAGGACTCGACACATTATAAAATGTAAACCACAGGAATCCAATCCATAGATATTTTTATCTTATGGATAAAGACTTTTAAAATAATCAAACCACATGTAATTCACTGTTTTATTAATATTGAAGGTTGATCGTTTTGTGAATTTAAAATTTTGAAATTGCTTTCTACAGAAGAATTCATATCTTGAAGGTTGATCGAAGATGGTGGAGAAATTGATTTTCAATGGTGGATTGATGGAGTTGATGCGGTTTCAAGAAAAATGATTTTGGTATAGGGTTTAGTATCAGACCTAAATGAAAAGGGTAAATATATAATTTTTTAGTTTAATCTCATGTTGTTTAACCTATTTTAATGGAACAAAAAGTTCTAAGTTTTATCCCATGAAATTAGGTTTTTGTCCCATATTTGTCCCATGTGTATTTTGTCGTATGGATCACCAAACATGGATTTTGTCCGGTCTCGTTCCATGTAGTCTGCGTATCAAATGAATACTAAAAAAGCGTAGTTTTTTTGGAAGACATAGCGGCATCGAACTAACGAACGACTACCACAAACACACACATGAATGCATGCCTCCCTTGTGATATCAGACATCCACGTACAACCCACTAATCCACCGCTATCTCGGTCCAGTTTACGTTGAACCTAAAACTCGACCATAGTCTTTAACCGGATTGAAGGCAGCCCCAGTCTATGACTGAGTGAGACTAGGGACTAAGGTTTATTTTGCATAAAAAGGCGTAGTTGTTACTGTTTTCCGTTTTCTTATCCTCCGCTCAAAATACCTACTTCCGTCTCCGACCAAAAAAACGACCACCTCCGGCGACTACCATGAACACCGCCTGCGACCACCACCACCACCTCCTTTCTTCTTCTTTCATCCTCCATTTCCCTTCTAAATTCTCTAAACATCCCACTCTCTCCTTTCTCACAAAAACATACAACCCAATTTCTGCAGAAAAGAAGGATGCCCCCAAGAAACCCACACGCCGGAAGTCATCTTACGGAAGCTCCAGGAAGTCGGTTTTGAGGAAAACTTTCAAACAAGAACAAGTCACCTTCACTGCTCCAATACCCGACGACCCGGTTGTTGCCATAATCGGTGGTGGAATGTCTGGCCTTCTCTGTGCTCTCCAGCTGGAGAAGAGAAGAGTTCGGTCCACGGTTTTCGATACAGTATGTCAAATTTCTTTCAGTTTTTTCTATGTTATGTATTAATTTTAATACTACACGAGTATGTTAGACTAGTGAAACGTCTGAATGAGTGAATGGCTTTCGTATTTGCTTCATTTTCATGAATTTGATAGTTACAAATTGACTAATGTCTAACATTGTGTTTCTGACTCATCAGGGCTTTTCTCTGCCAACTAGTTGTCTTTTGAGCTCTTCCCATACAAGCTTTGCATTATCCAAGATATCAACCATGCAGAAAACCTCATTTGGAAGAGCCATGGTTAGATAAGTAAGTGCCTTTTTTATCAACAACCACACGCTCCTTTTCTTATGGATCATACATTTCGTACGACTTTGGATATTCATAGGCTGGTAGCAATGGAGTGGTCGAAGTGGCAGCAACAGCATCTACTTTGACAAATACTTTGGTGGGACCATCCTCAATCGATTTCATCTAATTTGGATCTATGAGATCTAGAAACTGAATCATTCTCTTTCGTCATTGTTGATATTCTTCGATAACCAAGACTGGAGGTGTGGTTTCAGATCCAGGGCAAGCATATCTTTCGATTTCACCGATAGAATCGAGAGATAAAGGCAAAAATCTTTGCTTGGTTGTGCGATTTAAAAAAAAACTAACACAGTAAGTTTTGAGCACAAACAGTTAAATATCGAACTTGGATTTTGTGGAAATCCGATGTTGAAACCCAAGTGAAGTTCGATGTTGAAACCTAAGTGAAGTTGGATTTTGGAAATTCGAACCCAAGTGGACTTGGATTTGGAAATCCGATGGTGAAACCCAGGTGAAGTTGGATTTTGGAAATTCAAACCTAAGTGGACTTGGATTTTGGAAATCCTATGGTGAAACCCAAGTGGACTTGGAATGGTGAAACCCAAGTTGTTCAACCCAAGTTTGTGAAATCCAAGTTTGTGCAAAATCCAAGTGTGCAAAATCCAAGTTTGCAAAACCCGAGTTTGTGAGAAATCCAAGTTTGTGAAATCCAAGTGTGCAAAATCCAAGTTTGCAAAACCCGAGTTTGTGAGAAATCCAAGTTTGTGAAATCCAAGTGTGCAAAATCCAAGTTTGCAAAACCCAAGTTCCAACTTTTAGAAATCGGCGCAAAATCCAAGTTCTTTGAAGGTTTATTGAACAACCTTCAAACAAACCCAGAAAATTGTTTTTCAAAAGATTGTAAAAACTTGTTCTAATCAATCAAACCTGTTTTAGATTGCAAACCCAATAGCTTTTTGCAATTAATTTTGCAAAAACATTCAAAACCTTTAGTATAGAAAAATCTTACCCAGTAACTTTAATCGCACAAGAACCAAGAAGCTATCTGCCAAAATCTTTCTAGTCTGATACCAATTGAAAGGACCCAATCGGTGATATGAATGCAATAATGATAATCAATAAAGGAATTAAACAACCAATAGTCGAATGATTAAAGTAGAGCCACAAGATTACAATGAGAGAAAAGTCGCCGTATGCGCCCAGATGAAACCCTAATGATCGACTCCCATAAAGTAGGGTTAACAACCCATAAATACTAGACTAAATAAAGACTTTAGACCAATGACAAAACAGACCCTGAACTTTTATTCAACATAAAAACTAGACCTAACAGGACATCCATGAGCAACCCACTAATCTGCCGCTGTTTCGGCCCAACTTACTTTGAATCTAAAATCCATCATAGTCTTTAACTGAACCGAGGGCAGATCAGAGTAAAGACCGGGTACTCCTCATTAAGAGTGTAAACGAGCCGAGCTGAGTCGAGTATCAGGTAGTTCGAGTCGAGTCGTTAGTATCTCGAGTCGAGTCGTTAGTATCTCGGGTCAAGTTTTATTCGAGTCGAGTTTTGACCGGGTTCATCGAGTCGAGTTTTAACCGAGTTTTGACCTAGTCGACTTCGATTAGCTCGCGAGTTTTCTTGGATTGAGCCGAGTCGAGCCGAGTATCAGGTAGTTCGAGTCGAGTCGTTAGTATCTCGAGTCGAGTTTTATTCGAGTCGAGTTTTGACCAGGTTCATTCGAGTCGAGTTTTGATCGAGTTTTGACCGAGTTGATCTCGGGTAGCTCACGAGTTGTCTCGGCTCATTTACGCCCCTGATCCTTAAGTTGATTTTGTATAAAAAGGCGTAGTTGTATAACCAACTGAGGTTTGTTTTGTATAAAAAGGCGTAGTTGTTACTCTTTTCCGTTTTCTTATCCTCCGCTCAAAATACCCACTTCCGTCTCCGACCAAAAAAACGACCAACTCCGGCGACCACCATGAACACCGCCTGTAACCACCACCACCACCACCTCCTTTCTTCTTCTTTCATCCTCCATTTCCCTTCTAAATTCTCTAAACACCCCACTCTCACTTTTCTCACAAAAACATACAACCCAATTTCTGCAGAAAAGAAGGATGTCCCCAAGAAACCCACTCGCCGGAAGTCATCTTACGGAAGCTCCAGGAAGTCGGTTTTGAGGAAAACTTTCAAACAAGAACAAGTCACCTTCACCGCTCCGATATCCGAAGACCCGGTTGTTGCCATAATCGGCGGTGGAATGTCTGGCCTTCTCTGTGCTCTCCAGTTGGAAAAGAGAGGAGTTCGGTCCACGGTTTTCGATACAGTATGTCAAATTTCATTCAGTTTTTTCTATGTTATGTATTAATTTTAATACTACACGAGTATGTTAGACTAGTGAAACGTCTGAATAAGTGAATGGCTTTCGTATTTGCTTCATTTTCATGAATTTGACAGTTACAAATTGACTAAGGCATTTCATCGAACAGTTGGTGTGCATAGAAATTGTACAATTGTCATTTAATATAATAAGTCTAGTGTGGTTGGGTTAGGTTGGGTTACTGTGAGAAGCTGAGGTTAATGTGAGAAGCGTTAAAAGTGGTTATCACACCTCTTAGTGGTTATCCATTAAGAGGCAGCCTTTGAATTGTTAAGAGGTAAATCTTGTTTGGTAGAAAAAAGAACCGCCTCTTAATGGTCCTATATCGCTCTTAATGGTTTTGTATCTTGAGTCTCCCTTAACCAATAAGCTCCCTGATTTCATTCTCAACAATAACCAAACAACCATATTTTATTTTGCACTGTATCATAAGAGCCTCTTAGTCATTCTGACCACTTAGTCATCCATCACCAAACCATTCAGCAACTGCCAAATGGCCAAAGGAGATCAAGGGTTCAGATGTGCTTCTCACACTTCTCACTATTAACGAACTTTTGCCAATGTGATGAGGCTTAAATAATAAACAATGTTGGATTTCTTATGCCTTTAGTTTGTTGTTCTGTTTGTTGCTTTAGGGAATTCATGGACTTGGTGGAAGAATGGGCACTAGAATGATTGATCCGTCTATGATATTTGACCACGCGGCTCAATTCTTTACCGTAAGTAACCCTCTGTTTTCCGAGTTGGTTGATGATTGGTCCCGGAAAGGTTATGTTCGAGAGTCGGTAGGTGTCATTGGAGAGCTTGAAGCCGGTGGTGATTTCGTTCCATTTCCTTCTTCCCCTCCTAGATATATAGCCGTCAATGGAATGCGGACCCTTGCAGATTCACTACTTTCTCAGGTACATAATTTATTAATCTTCTACTTGACCTCGATTAACTTTTTCAATGTAGGCCTCGAGCTCGAATATTTTTTGAGTTATCGAGCTGAAGCTCGATAATTTTTATGTTTTTATCGTATGATTAATAAATATATGAGCATGTTTGGCTTGAAAAGCATATGCTTGAAAAAATATCGAGTTTTCAAACTAAGCTCGGCTCATTAAGTTAAACAGGTTCTTTCTGGGTTCATGATCGACTCGAGCTTGAGAATTATTAAGCTTGAGCTCAAGTAGCTCATTAAAAGCTCAACTCGCTTACACCCCTGGTCATCATCTCTTGGGGATTGAGCATTATGATTTATGACATATGAGAACATTAATCAAGTTATTATTTGTTATTTAGTAGCCTTATGAATATGTATGCATATGCTTGTGGGTGAGTATGGGAATGGTGGTGGTGTTGTGATTAGGGGTGTGCATGGTCTGGTTTGGCCGGTTTGAGCCTAAAATCTCGGCCAAACCGGTACCCCCGGTTTGATAATTTGTCAAACCAAACTGGCCAATTTTATTGTGTCAAACCAAACCGACCAAACCAATATAAACCGGTTTGGTTTGGCCGGTTTGACGGTTTGACCTTAATAAGGATTGAGGGCGAGCTTGCATTTTCCAAGTGACGACCACGTGAGAAGGAGGAGCCGATAACGACATCCCTTGTTGGTTCTCTACTTTTCGTTGGCTATGAATTGGGATTTACGGGAGTTGCTTAACCAAGTCAAATAAATAAGTTGAAAAATGAAGTTCGTATCCCGTGTGAATTCGAAAAGATAAAAAAAGTTAATCGATGGTTTTTAAATTGAAAAAAGACCATATCTGATTAACTAATCGATCATGTGCCTATTGTATATTTAATCATATACAATATATATATATATGATATAGAGGAAAGTTCAAATGTGAACCACTTTTTCATTGTGAACATGAGGATGAATCTCAGTCACTCATCTCGGTCAACAAAGGCGGCTTTGACCGGTCCCCCCCCCCCCTTTAATAATCTCTACCCTCCCATGAATCGCGTCAATCCTCCGTGATCACGTCCACCGTAACCGCGAGATGAGTGGTTGATATTCGTCCTCATGGTTCACAATGAAAAAGTTGTTCACATTTGAACCCACCCCATATGATATAATTATATATATACACATGCCGGGTCCGGTTCGGTTTAAACGGCATTTTGTCCCAAAAATCACAAACCAAACCATATTGACGGTTTATAAAAAACGAAAACCACCGGCCTGAATAATGATGGCTAAACCGGCCAAACCGAAAAAATTGGTTTCGTGCGGCCGGTTTATCCTGTTTCGGCCAAACCGTGCACACCCCTAGTTGTGATTGTTTCTTGGACAGGTTGGTGGTGATATGTCTTTCAAACTGTTATTTTTCTTAGATGAATATGTATTTTTTGATCTCGAACATTTTAAAGAACTTTTAGTTTGGTCTTTACATTATTGAATAAATTAAGAGGCCATTTACTAAATGCTTACCGGGTAAGCACTTATCGATATCATTTAAGATTTAACCTTATTGATTAAGCGGTAAAAGGATTGAGAAGATTACCTCATAAGAGACAAGGCAAGGACTGAGAGTGTGGGAATCGACTCTTACCTGGTAAGCGTACTGGTTGAGGCCATGGGTGATCTGGTGGAATATCCCATCTGCCCAGGGTTCGAATCCAGGCGTACGCAACAATTGTGGCCACTGAGTGTCAGGGGCTCATGTCTTAGAGTCATAAATTGCCGGGATTAGTCTAGGCATAGCCTAGGATACCCTTCCAAAAAAAAAAACAATCCATTTTCATAGCCAACGATGTTAGATGAAAAGGTAAATGCAAGCGAATCTCTTGCTGGTAAGTGCTTACCTGGTAATAATTTGGTAAATGGCCCCTAAGTTTTGGCAATGTGAGCTCTGATATCATAAAGTTACTAGCCTTAAAGAGGATTTTATGGAAGCCTGAATTTTTTTGACATGACTAAGCCCAATATATACATTGCTGTACAAGAAATTAGGAAACATAATATCTACTTTTTCTAATTTATAGGGGTTACAACCTGTCTCCAAATTTTCAAGGATATGCAATCTTTATACTAGAAAATAGATCGGCATTAATGATAGAAACATGATTCGTATTATTTCTTTGAATAGATTTGAATTTTCAACAATAGTTTATATCAAGTAAGCATTCATCAACTTATACTATTATCATATCTTATATAAAAAATGGTCAAACATAAATTACATTGCTCAAACAGTTAAATTTAGCAAGCCCAAGTGACCAAAAGTAGTGAGGTAACAACTTCAAGAAGAAATAGTTTAAAAGTCACTCGTTATGTGGTGTTCTATGTTGGAGTCTAGTCGAAATTTCTGTTAATCATCATCAATTGGTTAGATTAGTTGAACCATAATGACAAAAATATAAGTTTTCACTACTATTTTGCAACAACTACCTTTAAACTGGAATATGTATGGTACTCATTTTGTCATTATCTCTTTTCCCTATGTTATTCTAATGTAATGTTCTTCATGGCTTAGCTGGAAACTTTATTTGTCTTTCAGAGTTCCTTGGTTAACGTGGTGCGGCCTTGCTGGATAAGCGCTCTTGAACCATACAATGGGATGTGGCACTTGAGTGAGAATGGAAAACATCGTGGACAGTTTGATGCGATCGTTATTGCACATAATGGTAATATTTATGTTCAATGTTATCAGGAAACAGTTTTTATATATGATACCTTTTTATCGTGCCTTTTGCAGCTTATTTAAAACAATAAAGTTTGTCTATTTTACTATAATAACAAATAGTTAACACTTTTGAGATGCACTAGTTAAAAATAAAGGACACACAAGCTTTATTGTGAATGATGATTCACTTTGTGGCCATGGATTATTTCAGATCCTTCGAGTCTTCATAAAAATACCGACCACCAATTTTCAGTTGTGGAGTGGATTATTTGTGTTTTTCATGCAACCACATGTGTCTGTTTTAACGATTGATCAAACAGTTGCTGAGAGAGGGAGAGAGAGAGAGAGAGAGAGAGAGAGAGAGAGGAGGAGAGAGGGAGAGAGGGAGAGAGGGAGAGAGGGAGAGGGAGAGAGGGAGAGAGGGAGAGAGAGAGAGAGAGAGAGGAGAGAGAGAGAGAGAGGGAGAGAGGGAGAGAGGGAGAGAGGGAGAGAGGGAGAGAGGTGTATTTATTTTTTTTGTTGAGAGAAATATAAAGGCCTAATTTGAAGATTAGCCTTAAATTGAGGGACTTTATGCATGATTTTCGAATTTATGTGTATGCTGCTGCTCTTGATATAATGACAGTGATGAGTAACTCGATATTGCAAAGAATGGATGTTATATAGTGAATAAATAACAGTTATTGCTTCGGGAAACTATAACAAATCTGTCTTTTTATGAATACCAACAAAGTGGAGTCATAAGATTTTAATGAATTATTTTGGTTGAGATTGAACACCATTTCGGTTAGCATAATCTTTTAATATGATTCCCATCTGCAACTACTCATCTAAAATAGTTCATGGTGTTTTCGTACCACAATTTCTTACGTGTTTGGTTTTTCCTTCCTGTTTTGTATGGATTCTAGTTTACGTTTTTTGTCTTCTCTATAACAGCAACTATATTTTTTGAGGGATGATTTCTTAACAATATGTTACTTTTCACTGGATAGTTTTTTTTTTCTTTAATCATATATCTTTGACATAAATTTCTTATGATATTGTTCTATCATCAGGAAAATGTGCAAACCGATTGCTTTCTTCATCGGGATTACCACTTGTTGCAAAACAAATGAAGGTCTATTTGAATTTTACTTTGTAGTTCTCCACATAACCTTTTGTCTTATCTGTGAGATGTCCATCATCCATTATTCTTGGTCGATTTTGATGGATATTTGGGATATTTACAGAGACTGGAACTTAGCTCAATATGGGCTCTTCTTGCTGCATTTGAAGATCCTCTTCCTTTGCCGGCCAAAGCAGTTGCAGTTCCATTTGAAGGGGCTTTTGTGAAAGGGATAGACTCTGTATCATGGATGGGAAACAACACACAGAAGCTACTTAATTCTCAGAATGGGGGACCTCATTGTTGGACGGTGTTCAGCACAGCGTCCTTTGGAAAAAAGCATAAAGTTCCACAGGTATGTATAGCATAAATAAGATACCCCCCGATGCAAATTATTATCTTTGATTTTGGTTTCGACATATTCAAGTTATTATCTTTAAAAGAACCACCAGAACCTCAGTCTTTAATCAAAGAACTTGATGATTGCTCATGGGAATCATTATTATTTGTTGAAATATTAATTACAAATTTAAGGGCAGTTACATTAATTACTAGGTGATTACTTGATTACTCCATGTATATAAATAATTTACTTGATGACTGCATTACGAGGATCTAGTATTTGATTTCCTCATCTAAAGCTTTCACCTCTAGTTTGTCAGATGTTATGATTCCTAGGAATATTGAATAAGCCTTAAGTATCGTGAATAGAGAGCAGCTGTTCTTGAAGAAATAAGGGCACTCAAACAAAATGAGACTAAAGAGTTAGTGGAATGACCACCTCATAAAAAGGTTGGATGCAAATTGATGTTCAATGTCAGGTAGTATGCTAATGGTTCTATAAGAGCTACAAAGCTCGGTTAGTTGCAAAAGATTTACACAAACCTATGGAATTGGCTATACTGAGACCTTTCCCCTAGTTTCCAAACTCCACACTATCAGAGTCTTAGGTCGTTTACCAAATTGATTGTTGGTAAGTGTCTTCAACGCGGTAAGCGTTTACCGGGTAAGGCTCTAGGTCCTTGTTATGGCTCTAAGATTCTCAGTGGTTTACATGCTTAATTGGCAAGGATTCTACGGTAAGTGATACCAGTAAGCGCTTATCCGAGTAAGTGTTTAGTAAACGGCCCCTTCCTCTCTCAAGCAGCAAACTTGGATTGGGAATTGCATCAACTAGATGTAAAATACCTTTCTAAATGGTGAAATTGAATAGGAAGTCTGTATGATCCCACCTGCTGGAATTAAAGAAGCTCCTAGTGTGACAAGTGACAATTGTTTGCAAACTTAACAAGTCCCTGTATGACCTAAAACAATCTCCTTGAGCATGGTTCAATCTTTTTTTTCTTATGGTAGTCAAGGGTCTTGGATACACACAAGGCCAAACCGACCAAACTGATTGTGTAATGTGTATGCCGATGACATCATTGTCGCTGCAATGATACTAAGGAGATGAACTTGATGAAAGAATTGATGGCGAAGGAGTTTGAAATCAAGAACCTTGGTGCACTTAGATACTTTCTGGGTATGGAATTTGCTAGAAGCAAACAAGTATTTCTTTATCTAAAAGTGAGTACACCCTTGATTGCGATGGTTGCTTGTGAACCCAACAAAACCCCAGTTGAGTTCGAAGGCAAAGCAAAAATGTTGATGGGAGATACCAACCAATGATGGCTAGGAAAACTTAGATATTGCCTTTAAGCCGGTATATTGCAATATCCTTGACAAGGGCACCTCAATGCTGTGTACAGAATCTTTAGGCATTAAAACCGAACTCCAGGGTTCAAACGAACGAAAGGCTGAAGTATTCATGATATTCTTACCAAGGGATTATTTGAACGAGTATTTGATTTCTTTTCATGCAAGCTTGGACTCATCAACATCTATAATCAAGTTATACCAAGTTATCATCAAATCAAATCATAAGGATTTGATTGTATGCACTTTTCTTCTTATAGAATTATAATTTATTAGAATTGATCGTATACATTTTTCCTTATATTATCTAGTCTTGTTGTATAAATAGAGGTCATTTTTATTCAAATAGTATAAGAAAGTATTTTCGAATAAACCTTGAAAGATGTAGATAAACCAAAACCGATTGTAAACAACCATAATTGACCTAGCATGATCTGATACCACCAAAAGATTGTATTCATTGAGATGGAGGTAAAGTAATGCCAATAAAATTTTGGTAGGCTAAAAGAATCTAAACAGACTTGTGCACATATAACTAGAAGTAGTTGGTTGTCAGAGGCTTATGAGTGGCTTTTTCAACCTGCAAAAATTCTTACCTGTCTATTATGCTCGTGGGCCATCTTTCTTTTTCTCTATTTGATTTATATCTTTTCATGTTATTCTTATGGAAGACTTGCTTGTTCTATGATGTAAAATCAGGAGAATATTCCGACCGCCACAGCAGAGAAGGTGAAAGCATTGATGCTTGCAGGTGTTGAGAATGCCCTAGGATTACTGAATGGCTCACTTAAGAAACCAATATACACACGAGTACAATTATGGTATGACTTTCAGGTGTGCTCAGCAATTTAGGTTGTAATTCTCATGGGAATGGCATCCGATATGTGCAATTTCATGATGCTGATGATTATGGTATTAGCCAAAGGATCGTGTGAGAAGTGAATTTGAACCCTTGATCTCTTTTAATGTCAAGCCCTCCCATGAATTGCTCTTTAGAAGGGAATTGATCTTGTGCATCTCATCCTAATGTGCATCCATTTCTCATCCAATGGTTGATAACCACTTGTCACCCAAACCCAACCCATCCATCGTAAATTCACCAATGACATTTCAAACAATATTCGAACCTGGTGGGCCGCCTATTTCTGTAGCTTAACTGACTTATTTTTGGTATTAGCAAGATAAGGTTCATCTTTCCTTGGTATGCAGGGGTGCAGCTCTTCCTACAAATACTCCTAGTATTCCCTGCATCTTTGATCCTCTTGGAAGAGCTGGCATTTGTGGCGATTGGCTACTTGGTTCAAGTTTAGAGGCTGCAGCCCTAAGTGGAATATCCCTAGCAGATCATGTAAGATTCTTAATTTATCATCCGCAATGTACAGCTTCAAACACCAACTAAGATTCTTGTTTTTAAATGTTCAATTGTTAACTACTATATGGAGATTGAAAATAACGGGTCTCCATATACAGACTGCAGATTATCTAAAAAGCGGTGGGTCACGACCAGATGAGTTTGCTGTCGGGTTACACAACGATTTCCAACCGCTTCAGGGACATGATATTGGACAATTCCCGGGGTTAGAGTCCAATAAGGATATATGTGAGGCTCAAGTTCAACTTGGAGCTTAAATATTCATGTGGACATAATCGTCCCTTGCAGCGTAAGTTCGTCTCTCTTTCATTGCATTCCTTTGTGTTTTGTGGAATTTTATGCTAGACTAATGATCCAACGGACCTAATTTATATTAATTGGTTTATTTAAGTTGATTCTTTTCTTGTTTCCAGTTGCAATGTAAGTAAGGTTCTACTGTCAAATTAAGATCAAGTAACCACATCTGAACAACTAACTACAAACGTCAATTTCTTTAGATTATATTGACATTTGGAATGAATAGAATGATGAATGGTTGTTAAATGACATAATACAAAATGAAGTTTCACCTTGACATGAGATGTCTTGTAATAAGCATTATTCAAGGAATATGTTTTGTCATAGAGAACTCAACTCTTATTTTACTTCTGATTGATAAGAGGTTGTACTGAAGTAGTCTAGAAGCATTGTTTGTTTTTAAAACTAATAAGACATGGCCTTACCTCTTGTTCAGTAAGAGGACCTTAAGAGCACTTATCATTGGAAAAAAAAAACAAACATTTTGATTAGTCTAACCTCTTATCTGGTAAGACATAAGTGGTAAATAAGAGGTTTTATTCAAAAAAATAAAAAATACACCGGTATTAGATTCTCGTTTGTGCTTATTTTTTCAAATTCATTTTCCATTATGACCTTGCAGGTTTGGAGTGTATGACCATAGCTTCCTACTACCATATCAAGAAAGAAGCCCTTTCTGGTGTAATTAATGCTAAGGCCGTAATCGTATTATCGGCCTCAGAGTCTTGATACCCTTGGTGCCCAGGTATCACAAATCTCATCTTTCTACTTTTTATGAGATAACATATAATTGGTGTTCCATCTTAGCTTAAGGACATGCTTCTTACTTAGCTTTGGGTTCGGAAAATATGTAGGACCCTTGTCTAGTGTTTTATTTTGTAATTCGACATATAATAATGCAGCGCATAATTTCAAACATTAAGAAAGTAGACACTTGTTGTCCCACGAAAAAATTGTTGCGCTTGACTAGGCATATGGCTTTGGGAAAGTATTTGACTATCTATAGATTTAAGGATGACAAATCAAATAAAATAGCATGGTTTTTCTTGTAATAATGACTAGGGTTGGGTTCACGTGAAACCACAAAATAACTAGACTAAATAGGTAATTCTAACTTGAAAACTTTATAAAAACAAAAAACTTTTGCAATTTTCATGGACAATCCCAAAATGGATATTCTTGCAATTTAATTTCTTTAGATGTGCAAATGGTAAGATTACCTTTTATAGGGATTTCCAAGTTAGACATACCTATTTCCCCATCATCAGAAATAAATTGATGGCATCCATTTGAAGTCCACAAGATCTGTTTTATTGTCTTTATTAAAGGGTGCTATAGTTGGTTTGTAAGATTTGGAATGAATTTGAATTACATTATTTATAAAAATATTCATCAAAAAAGTTATTAGAATATTAATTAAATTACCTTTTCATTTGACTTATTATTAGAAAACAAATGCTTAAACATATTGCAAAACATTATTATATGCAAATCATACAAAATCTCTTGAAATCCTAGCCACTTCCTTGGGATTTCGAAATCCTGTGTTTGAGGAATTTCAAATCCGGACAATCCTGTTAACCAAACACGGTATTAGAATGGATTTGAAATCTAGAACCCCTCAAACCCATTCCATTCTTGCAAACCAAACGGACCTTCCGTTTGGGTTGCATGCTTTGGAATTGGATTCCATTTCAATCCCGTATTCGGTATAAAGGAAAGTCTTGAACTAAAAACAAACATGTAGTTGATATTTCATGGATTTCATAGGATTTGTTTGTAGTAATTTTTAAATATGTTATAGTCATTCATTTTGTAATAAATCAATTAATAAAAGGTAAAGTTATTTTTATAAATTATCTATAAATGACATAATTCAAATTAATTTCAAATCCTACAAATTAAAACACACTAAAATATTCCAAATCCAACCATGAAATCCAAATCTCTCTGAAATTGAATTAGTAATTCCCCCTTTTACTTTGCATAGGCATTTGGACTAATTTTAATTTTTAACTTTGTTTACAGAATTAAGGCAGGAAGACATAACTGAAGATGGAAAATATTTCTTGTAGAATTAAGGTGAGTATAGATATAGTGGGAAGTAGCTACTAGAATTTTGTGAAGCTGAATTACATAGCTTTTGTAGGAACTACCAAATGTAGTTAGCTTTTGTTAAATTACATATTTGTTGCACATCAAAGGCGCAAGTAGCCAATATTTTGTTGTCCCATCTTGTTTGTAAGTTACGAAAGTTTATAGGTCTAGAGATGGCCAAATTTCGATCCTGGGCCGAAACAGTAGTGAGTCGGACCGGTCCCAACATAACCGGTGGTCTAGTCTTTTTTTCAACCACTTATCGAAATTGGTCCCCGTTTTTTTTTTTTAATTTGTTTAGCAAACATTAATGTGAGGGTTGTCGAATATTCAAAACGGCAACCCAACTTGAATGATACATTGTGTTGTCATATGTAGGTTTACGTTGGAATCAAAAGACCATATTGACCTTGGTTGTCAAGTATCGACTGACTTGAATCGCCCCCTGACCTCAACATCAGGGACATTTTTTCATTGTGTAGGTTTAAAGTTGATTTCCTTCTGCGGGTTGAGTTGATTGGGTTTGAAAACATTTGAACAACACTCAACTCAACCCACTGTTTGGCGGTTTTAAAAATCTCAGCCCAACCTAAACCAAACCAAACCAAAGTGCAACCCAACTCAGCCCAAACTGTAAGGGTTAGTTGGGTCAGTTGGGTTGGTTAGGTTGATATATTGGATGTCTTGTGTTCTTTACTTAGGCCCCGTTTATCAAATGCTTACCCGTGTGAAAGCTTACCAACAAATTTCAACACTATCACTAACTTACCAGGTAAGATAAAAATCCACAAAAACTCTATCGTATGCAACAATCTTCCCGGTAAGTGCTAACCGGTAAGAGACAACGACCCTCACTTACCGGGGTAAGACTTTCATCCTTGTTTTTGCTCTTACTCGGGTAAGATTTTTGGTTCTTTCCATATGCATTTGGTAGGTAATATGACTTGATAAGTACTTACCCGGATAAGTGTTTAGTAAATGACCCCTTATATTTCTTTTTTCTTTGTCAATCTTTTGATACAACTTATTTTTACTTCTTAAATTTTAAAATTTTTTTTATCGCATTCAACTATTTCTCAATTTACATATATATGTTCGCATTGATTGAATATGTATATAAAAAGAGTTATATAGAGATGGATAAAAACATATGTATATGAAGATGGTACATATTCAATCAATGTGAACATATATATGTAAATGGTGTAATAGTCTAATGTACTCATTAGTATAAACTTAGAAATCATAATAAATTCAAGAAATTAAAGGACATCAGGTTCACCAGGTCGGGTTGAGTTCAAATGATCTTAACTTGATTTCAACCCAATACAATACGGTTTGAAAATTCTACAACTTGATTAGACCTCGGGTTGCTTGTAGGGTTGGGTTAGGTTGCATTGGTCGGGTACTCGGGTTTTAGCACCCCTCCTCGTAAGGAGAGCTTGACACATTTTGCATTACGCTTTTTGTCACATTTATGAGGACCACCATATTGTATGCATTCAAAATCTTGGATTTTTGTTGGTGCACAACGAGAACTTTGGAAATTTGTTCGTTTGATGCATTATGTTGTTCATTGGGCATTGGGGAAAGATGAAGAGAGAAAGAAATAGACTTGAGAAGTAGAAGTGTGAACATTTTTGCGAGAAACAAGCGCGAGCCCAAATCATGAGAATTTTTGCATTTTGTAGTTGGTATCTTACCCCATAACACTTATATATACAGGGGCCAAATTGTAAAAGAAAGTTAAGTTTAAAAAAACGATATATTACCATTTGGCAACGACCAGTAGATTTTTTTTTTGAAAATTTCGGTCTCGCTTTGGGCCGAGCTGGTCCCTCGAATCGCTCTAAAAGCATAACTGGTTCCCGAAGGGTCAAAAATATGTCATTTTAACATGTATATAGGTTTATAAAAGGGTAGGATGAACTCATAATGCTAGGTTTTGATGAAAACCTAGAAAATCAAAAAAAGCCAAAAAAATGGAGATAGAGAAGTTTGAATCTTAAATCCAATCTTTAATTCATTAGCTTGGATGAGGTTTAAACTCTTTTAGGAGGTTGGGAAACCTAGATAGAATTTAATAGGGAGAGAAACAAGAAATTCGGGGTAGCAAATGTGTGGGATGATAAATGGGTGAAATCTCTAAAAATGGACTTAATGCACATGTCAGACAATATAGGCGGCCTTGCTTGTGACCTCAAGTTGTGCAGCAAGTCCCACACATCACTTGGCTCAACACACAGAGAGTTAGGTGACTACCCACACAACTTTACGTCTCAGTCCCTGGAGTTGGTATCTTCCTCGATACCACAAAAAGAGAGAAAGATATGGAAGTGGGAATTGTTAAAAAACCGAAATTGAATACGAGCTAAAATAACAAATTATAATGAGAACTTTTGATCTTTTTTCCCCGTTTGTGAGTTGGTATCTTTCCCGAATGACTTAATATATAGTGCATAGAGGGTCAAAAAGATTAAAAATTGGTCAATAAACGAAAACACACACGATCATATGACCGTTCCCAATGGCTATTGAAAAGTAAGAATAAAAAAAAAGGCCGACGCCTTAACCAGTTCTGGTTTCGGCCTTCTTTCAGCTGATATCCATAACGAGTCATATCCAACTGTCCCAAACTGTTTTCAGGCCGAGCCAGAATTTTAATCTTCCACTGCTCCCAACCAGATTGTGCCCACTTGGCCATCTATATTCCCTAAAATAGCTTGCTCCCGATTGTATGCAAAACCCAAATAATCCGAAACCCAAATCCGAACCAAAAATATGAATGTTTGTGCAAAATCCGGCCCCCTTGATATCCGAAACCCGACTTTTGTGTAGATTATTGGGTTTGGGTTGCGTTTGAGGTGAATTTGTGGGCTGGCCCATTACACACATATTCTCCACTTTTATGTAAAATAAAATGTTCGTGTTCCACAAGCAAGTTTGTCTACTACGGGATTCTTTCGATCATCCATCATTCTCTCATTCTTCCCAAACGATGTCTACTGAATCTACTTCCGCTGTTTTCAGGAATCAGGTACTACTCCTTAATCCTTTCTGTTTTTCCTTCTCTCTGATTCTAGGGTTGTTTCTTTTCATCAAATGCATCATATATGTCAATTTTATCATAATAATCTTTTGTTGTTTGTTTGTTTGTTTGTTTGTTATGAGTAGGTGGATTTACTCGATTTCATAGACTGGACAGGAGTTGAATGCCTCAATCAAAACACCAGCCATCCTTTCCCTAACGCTGTCAAACAGGTTTAATTTTCATTGATGATTTTACTCATGGATTGATTGTCTGATTTTGTGTGTTAATAAATACTACTCAATTTCTGGTTAAGTTTCCTGCTTTTTGTTCTATAGATTTAAGCCTAGTATTATTGTCCAGATTTGTATACAACTTTTATAGTTGGACCTTATAAGTGATTCTATTATATTTTTTTATAATTATTAGTTTTTGTAGAGAAATTAGATGTAATAATTGTCAATTTTGAAGTTCAAAGTAACTTATATTTTCCCTTTTTTTGGGGGAAAGGAGAAAGGTAGGTGTAATTGCTGTTTTCTTATGATTTTGATTCTAATTGGTTGTTGAGAGGCCGTAGGTGATGAGGAATCCTTGAGGATGTGACTTTAGTATATTGGGGAAGATCATCTTGGTATAGAAGGTGCTGTAAAAACGACATTAACGGAATCACTTAAGCGTAGTTTTCTACTTTTGAGGGTTTTGTGATATAATGGATGAAATTTCCAGCTATGTTCTGTCTCCTAGAGATTGTCATTGGTCTAGTATTTGTTGCATGTATGCCAAGTATGTGATCATCTGATGCTATTACTCTGATAAAATTGACACCGTGCCACTTCAATGCCATCTTAGAGATGTTATCATCTTGGCCTTTTAGTTCACAGAGTGGCAAGTCCACATTATTAACTGGCATGTTGAAAATAGTATCCATCTCTAATATTTGTTGATTACAGTGCAAAATAATCATGCTAAGAGACTCTTAAATGCACCAAGTTCAAACTAAAGAACTTGATAAAAACAAAATTTTACCACATACAAGAGCAAAAATACAATACAAGATACAAGCGTAAATAGAATAAAGGAAGCACAAGTGCACAATACAACTACAACATACACTTCTTGGAAAAGCATAACAAAAACACTTATATGTCAATAAAATTGCTCAACTAAAACATAAAAATTACCTCTTAAAATCTCTTAAGTCTGAAAATTTAGAGGTTTGCAGACTTAAGACTGTTTGTTTTATTTTTAAGAAAAGGTCTGAACACCTCTTACTGTCCTTTGAAATTCTAAGAGGTGTATCATCCACCTCTTATCTTTTAGATGTAAAATCAGACTTTTGACTTCAGACCTCTAAAAAAAATAAACGACACCTTAGAGTGAAACTTTTTTTTGTCCTTGTGTGTTCTTTTTTTTTGGGGGGATAAATCCAGGCAATTTTATAAAAAAAAATGTTAAGGTCCTTGTGTGTTCTTAATTATCCCATTTTGTGATCTTTTAGCTCTAATAGTTAGAATGCTTTTATTTGTGGAACAGGGTTATAGAGAGGATGAGGGTCTAATTCTGGAGAGTGACGCAGATGAACAACTTTTGATTTACATACCATTCACCCAAGTTATCAAACTGCATTCTATCGTGATTAAAGGACCTGAGGAGGAAGGTAAATAACCAAACTCTATTCTTGCCTCTTGCGTCTGCTTAATTGTATTTTAGTCAAAGAAGACTGAAATTTGTGGCTAGCTGTTATTCTTACGTATTATCAGATAGAACTAAAATCAAAGTTTTGTCCTATTCAAAGAGAAAAAGGAAGAAATTTTGGTTGGTTTTGGTTAGTTTTTGTTATGTTTATGAGACATACAAACATTTTGTATGTCATAAGTGGAAAATGCAAAAAGGTATTTAGAATTTTGTCAAATACTTAACCACAAAGGAGACACAATAAGCAAATCAATTGAAGCATGTTAAAAAGATTGGGGGTATGGGAAAGGGTCTTTCCCATTAACTAGGGTTTTGATGTTTTATTCTACTTCTATCATCTCCTCCTCTTTCCTTTTATTTGTACGTACTTGTCTTCCACATTTATTTCTTGTGCTAGTTGTTTATGCATTTTGTCTCCTCTCTCCCTGTCTTTCTGTTTATTGTTTAGTTTTTTTCCCTTCAATATTTCTAGTACTTTTCTGTAGGTGTTTGTAGGATACAACGTAGAGCTTAATAGCAAATACATTAACTATTTGGGTATGAGCTCGTATGTTTTGATAATCTAATTTTCAAGTTTCATATTCTCTGTATACTTGTGGGCTTTGTGCAATTTGATGCTATGAAATTACTGTACCCAATGAGACATTTTGCTTATAATACACCTTAAAATGAACATGTTCATGCAATCCTTATATATGAAACTTCAATCTATATGCGATTCACAATCCCTTCATGATGAGGAAAATGTTCATCTTGGCAACTTTTGATAGCTACTTATGGTTAGAGATAGGCATAAGGACCAAACCGTTCTCTCCGGAGCTGATCCATGACATCATCAGGCCGGAGCAAACCAGACTGCTAAATTGGTTCATACTTTTTGAGACGGACTGGTCTTTTTGACTTGGACTGGTCTGGGTTCTTTTTTGAACTGTTTTGATGAGACCCGTTGACCAGAGCAGGTCAGACTTATTTGGACGAGTTCCAAACTGGTCCGTTACTTAGGGGCTGTTTGTTTCTAAAAAAATACCACTTAAAACCTCTTAAGTCTGAAAATTAAGAGGTTTGCAGACTTAAGCCTCTTTGTTAAAAAGGTCTGAAAACCTCTTAGTGTTCTCTGAAATCAGATTTCAGATCTCTTAAAAAACAAACGACACCTTAGTATCAAAATGAAGTGTTCATAACCATCGAGTCAAGCTATTACAAGGTTCTCACTATTAGCATCTCTAAATGACCTCTTGCTGGTCCTCCTAAAATTGATTTCCACAGATCTATCAATCATATCAGGAATTGGGATCGCAACTACGTGTAGTGGAAAGGTTTGGATATTTGTAGATAGGGCTTTTGTAGGGTTGTTTCAAATTTTTGGTTCAAATACTCCAAGTGTAGAAAGTTACAATACTTTATATATTATCTTTTGTTAGAAAAATGCAATATAACCTTCTCCCATGATCTTGTGAAAGTCTCATGATATATTGTTACATTGTGCAATTTGGTCAATTTTTAAGCCGACAGTATCCCATTGAAAAATCATAATCTAGTACAAGTCGCCATTGACTGATAACCTTTGCACCGGTTAATCCCCCTTGTATCCGCATATGATACTAAATATATTTGACCAAGTTGCTTTAAAATATGTTTTCAATTATTTTTGTGCATTTGTGTTTTGTTTTTATGGACCCAATGCTTTAATAATTGCCATACGATTACCTAAAATAGCTTTGTGTTATATAAATGGTTTAAAGAGGCTTTTAAAGGTCATGCCTCGAGGTTGTTTATTTACTTCTGTTACTATTATATGCTTCTGTTATTTTTTTGCAGAGCTTTTGCTTGTGTTGTGCTTGTATTTTTTTTTCCAAGTTTCTATTAGTTAATTTAGTTGACATTTTTAAGACTTATAACTAGCAGCTTTATGACTTATGGATTTCATTATCTTGTTCTTTGGTATTGAAATATGGATTTATGCTTTCTTTTCGGCTGAGGGTTATAGTTTTGTTATTTTTTTTGCTTTATTTTCTGGGGCATACACCTTAAACCGCCTCTAGGCATATGCCTTGCATACCTAACTGGAAGACTCCTTGAGGCTCATTTCTGCTCTTTGAAACCTTGGCTATATTATATCTATACGTACTACACATTTTACTTTAAAAATTGGTCATGGTTTATGAAATTAATATTATGGCTCTAGAATTAGTTTTGTTAACGTTGCATATTAACTCTCTCACTCTATCCTGAATTGACGTAAACTTTCTTGATAACAAATCCTATATTCGAGCTACCGAATTGCATTCTACTCTTCACGTCCACACCTATAATGATTTATACAAGTTAGCAAAGATAGTGGAAAGGGTAAACAAGGAACTAAGTTACATTAGATGTATCAAGGAAACAAAACTAAAACTCGTAAACAAAGTCGAATTTAGAAAAAAAGATGGGAGGGGAAGGCAAAGTAGAGTGTAAGTGTAAAAAAAGTTCTGTAGGGTTTACTTAGATGCTCGTTTGGTCTTCATGTTGAAAGAGGTTGGGAGAATTTATTTAATATCTTGTTTGAGATCCCTATTTTGGTCAACTAAAATAATATCGTGATTGTAGTTGCTTATGGAATCATGGCTTCATGTGTGTGTGTGTGTGTATATATATATATATATAGAGAGGAGAGAGAGAGAGAGAGAGAAAGGTTTCAAATGAGAACGATAACTTTTTAAGAAAACGCGAGGACGATTATCAACCACTCATATGGTTAATAAAGGCGGATTTGACCGGGTCACCCTCCTTTAATCATCTCCACCCTCCATGAATCGTGTCAATCCTCCGTGATCGCGTCCACCATAACCGAAAATGTGTGGCTGAGAAACGTCCTTGCGTTTTCTTAAATTGACATTGTTCTCGTTTGAACCCACCTCTCTCTCTCTCTCTCTATATATATATATATATAGGGAGGGAAGTTCATTTAGAAACCAAAAAAAGAGTAAAAACTTACAAACCGATGGTTTTTTGGTTTAAATCAACGAAAACTCTTCGTAAAGTTATTTATTATGATGCAAATGTTTCATATAATTTATTTTTTGATGAAATTGTTTCATATTTTGGTGTTTTTTATATAAAAATGAAAAAGTTTCATACATTTTTCTATGTTTATGAAACTGTTCTATCTATTTTCTTTAATCCTATGAAACCTTATTATTTTTACAAAAAAGAACATCAAAAACGAATTATATGAAATATTTGCATCATATTAAACAACTTTTCGAAAAGTTTTTTTTATTTAAGTATGAACATGTTTCTACGGTTTACTCTTTTTAAGTTTAAATGAGTTGACTTTTACTATTATTGGAAAAGTTGTTGAAATGTGAACCCATATTTCATTGTGAACGCGAGGACCAACAAAATCGTGCCACGTGACAATCTGAATCGGCGCCTAAGCTTTATTCAGGCTTAATAAAGCTTTATTGAGTCTGAATAAAGCATGAATAGTCAGACTGCATATTGCCACGTGGCGCTATACTAGCGGTCCTTACATTCACAATGAAAGATGAGTTCACATTTGAACCTAACCCTATATAGAGTCGGGTTCAAATGAGAACGCTACATATTTAATATATAGGGGTTGCAACTATAAATTAAGTACTTTAAGTACCCCCTTCATAATACAAAACTAAGGGGCCATTTGCCAAATGCTTACCGGCAAGACACATCACCATTGTTTACCTTATCCTGTTACATTATTTTGCAGGTCCTCAAACTGTAAAGCTTTATACAAATAAGGAACACATGGGATTCAGGTAAGTTTAAAAAGGTATAATGATATTTTTTCCTTTTGTATTATTGTTGTATAGTGTTTGTGATTGGCATATGTTTATATGTGCAGTAATGTTGGTGACTTCCCTCCTAGTGACACACTTGTTTTATCCCCTGAGAATCTCAAGGTAAATCTCTAATCTCTTTGTTTTTCTTGTAATTTTATGTAGATATAGAATTATATTTCTGAGCTCTTTATAAATTTTAAAGTTGTAGGCTACCAATAACTTCCACCATGGTTACTGTGGGTGCATTTTGGGCCATTTTACATTTTTCATTTTCTGTTCTTTTTAGGGAAAGCCTGTCATCTTGAAGTATGTTAAGTTTCAAAATGTTCGCAGGTAATTCTTATATATATATATATAATAATAATATATATAGGTGAGTAATGAGTTTTGATAAACGATAAGGCTAACAAAGGTTTATTTTCATCAGCTTGACGATATTTATTGAGGACAATCAGTCTGGTTCTGATATCACAAAAGTCCAAAAGATGATTCTGCAAGGAACGACGTGAGTTCTAATATCTCTTTTTACCGCTATAAATTTTGTATTAACAAAATAACATAGCAGCATATCTTTTATATATATATATATATATATATATATGTATGGAATTATAGGTTTCTTGTCATTAAGGCAATGCTATATACATCATCCATCAAGCCTGCTTTATTTATGTGTAGTAAAATGTTGGATCATTTAGGTGTATATCCTTAAATGAAATTGATCTCTCCCCTGACCTATTAAAAGAAAAATGGCTTCGTAGTCTTTAAAAGATCATGGATTTAATTAAAATCTCATTTAAGGTTATAAAGTGTTGTTCAGGAGAAAACCCCCCAAAAATGAAAAACTAAGGAACACCCTAATAAACCGTTTCATCCGTACGTATTCACTTATGCATATAAGTAATTGGAGATATTTTCTGGTTTCTATGCTTATGTGAATATCCTATAGATGAATAGTTACTAGTGTGTTTCTTGGTTTTTCATTTTTTTTTTGCCTGTTTTCTCGTAAGATCACATACGTAAATATTTTTAATGTTCGCACCAAGGACACTAAACCCGATACCACTACTTCAACCGTCCTTCATCTATAGCAGCTACTAGTAACTGAGATGTTTCCTGGTTTCTATGCACATGTGCATGTTACTTACAAATTATTTGTATCCACATGTGAATATCCTATAGATGAACAATCACATGTGTGTTTCTATGCACATGTTTCCCTGAACCTGAACCTTAAGATTTTGTACCTAAATGCTTTTAATCTACAGTAGCTACTGGTAATATTTGTAAAAAATTGTTACCTTAGTTCCAATAAACTCTTATCAAAGGTGGTTTATAATTAAAACTTGTTTTGTCGAAATGATGCAGAGTGGAAACAACGGATATGAAGGGGTTGAAGAAGATCGAGGATCACTGATAAAAGTGATATTGTGGGATGGATATGTACTCACTCTTTCTCAAACCTTTGAACTTGTTCGACTGTTGTAATACAACAGAGTTCGTAGCTTTAGATTTCGCCGGTTGAAAACAAATGTAATGACACCAGGTCATGCACATTGTTTATTGGATATGCATTGTGTTAATTATTAAGACGAAAGTTTTATGTTTTTCTTTTCTAATTGTGGGTGTCTACGTAAGCTCGATTTGTGGTACGGAGTCTTGCAGTTAGCAACAAAACATTCGGCCACGAACCAGTGAGGGAAGGTTCTGTTTGGTTTTATGGGATTGGATTAAGGCATTGTTTGGTAAAAATAAGGTGACTTATAAGTTAGCTTATAAGTCACCTTATAAGTCGCTTACATGTTTGGATGACCATAAGCTAACTTATAAGTTAACTTATAAGCTAGCTTTTTGAAAAGCTACTCCCACCAACCTTTTGGTGACTTATGAGACTTTTTATTTTTTATTCCAAGTATACCCTTACTAACTTTTATAGCACGAATTTTCAAACATGTCTTTTTTTGTCATTTTACAGTCATAAGCTACCTTATCAGCTAGTTTTTACCAAACGGAACTTTTCATCAGCTACCTTATCAGTCACTAGCTGCCTTATCAGTCAACAGCTACCTTATCAGTTATAAGTTACCTTATCAGTCATAAGTTAACTTATCAGCTAGTTTGCCAAACATAGCCTAAGAGGGATTTGAAATTGAATTTGGCTCTAATTTTCATTCCAATTCAATGTTTGGTTTGAACTTTGAAGGATTTCTTGGATTTTTAATCCTGGGGTTAACATAGGACCTTACAAAATCCAACTAGAAAAGTTGGTATTTCGTTAGATTTCATGGGATTTATATGGGATTTATATGTAATAATATTTTCGTGCAAACGTGATGACGAATCTTAGCCAGTCTGGTCATTAAAGGCCGTTTTGACCGAGATCTGTCCTCACTTTCACAATCAAAACCGAGTTCACATTTGAACCTAATCCTATTTTAAAATATATTAAAAATGTTTGTTTTAAAATAATCACTTAATAAAAGAGTAATTTAGTTATTTTTATAATGATTTACAATTTGTTTTTATAAGTTAACCATACTATCTTAAAGAGCATGTTAGAGACATTTTATATTTCTTGGGGCAGACCCCTCGTAAGTTGTCTTTTTATTTCTTTATGAATAAAGTTTTTGCCGGGGGTCTTGTCCCCTTCCTCCCTCCCAAAAAAAAATTGGTAAAAAAATTAATGCATAGAATTTTAATAAAGAAAGGGTCCACCCTTTTCGGAGACGCCACTTATTCCATTGACGACCTCACACATGTGAATTACCCCTACACCTTTATTGCTTTGACGTATGAGTGAGGGCAAAATCTCGATATCTCTTAATTACTAGGTAAAAAACATAAAGCATAACTTCACAATGCTATTCCTGCACAAGTTCTTGCTCACGCACAAGCAATGGGGGAATCCTCTGAGATCTCTGCCGCCAACACTTTTATTGCTCGACTCAAGGCTTATGTTAACAGTTATAAACTTTGTATTATTGATGATGAATTTGTGAGAAATGTTTAGGAGATACCGAGTACACTACCCTTTTGATCTCACAACCGGTCAGTACACTACCCTTTGGTCTCACAACCGGTCTTAATTTGTCATGGAATCCGCAATACTTCTTATGAAGTCTAATGCCTATCATCGATTTTTTTTTTGCTAAAAAAATTATAGACTGCATGTCAAGTTCGAGGTTGAGTTGCATAAGATAGATGGTTTGGCACAATAAATTGGTCAGTTTGGTTTGGCACAATAAGTTGGCCGGTTTGGGTTGAAAAATTATCAAACTAGAAGTACCAGTTTGGCCGAAATTTTAGGCTTAAACCGGCCAAATCGAACCATGCACACCAGTGGCGGAGCCACCTTATCACCAGCGTGAGCAGGTGCTCACTCTCAAATCTCTAACTTCTATTAGATACAAATAATTATATACAATATTGCAATATGCAATCGGTGGTGAGGAAGTAAAAATGCAAAGAAAAGTAAAATTTTTATGTAGATTTATTGCACTAGCTAGGCTCTAGGTGTGGGAGTGCATATGACACGTAATAAAATGATGTTTACTTTGAATCATAAATTTACCCTCAAATCCTTATGTCTTGCTTAACTTACAGAAAAGGCTTCCAAGTTTGTAAAATAAACATAATAATGTAACCTAATTTCTATTTTTAAATGTTCATTTCATCTAAAAGTTTTCATCCTTATAGAAAATGAGATAGTTATTCTAAAATTTTAACAAGCACAATAGTTTATAGTTTGGAGGTTTTGATATTCAAATCAAGGAATTATCAATCGACCTAGGTTTGATTCTTTTTTATTCTAAAATTTTAAGTTGACTTTGATTCTTAAATTGTTCAATGACTTCGGTCCACAACTAGTTTTATTGGACGGCTTCCCATTTACATATTAGTAATGCATAATTGTTATTTGTTAAGTGTGTGTTTTGTAGCTTGTTCTATATTAATTGGTAAACACAAGTCATATGGGAATCAACTCAGTAAGTGATATTGCAACAAGCTAATATCGATGTTTTGACATTTTAAAAAATTAGTACGTATTTTATTTAGTGCTCCCCCTCATGCCAATTCTTGGCTCCGCCCCTGATGCACACCCCTAGTAGACATATAAGGTTTTTTTCTTAATTTTATCCCTTCTATTATTTTTCTGAAAGATAACTTTTGTTGTTTGATTTGTTATTTATACCACCTTTCTAGTGAGCATAAGACCATCTCAAATGGACATAAGAATCTCTTTTTGTATTTTTTATTGAGACCTCACTTGCACCTCGTTAAAACAAGAACTCATATGAAATGTCACAATGGCACCTATTTTGTGGGTCCCAGATAATTTTTAAACTTCAACAATTATTTTTATAAATATATATTTAGGGGACGTATTTAATTTAAATAAAGTTAAGAAAAATAGAAATACAAGTAATATGTCAATTCACATCAAACATCAACGGTAAGAATTAATGTTCTTAATATAAGAACCTACTTTATAGATTGATATGGTAAGGATAATCTTAGAATTGTTAATAACAAGAATCTCTGCAAATTAGTTACCATTATCTTTTAGATAATCATGAAAACTTTTTAAAAATCATTTTTTATTTGATTCATTATTATCAATGTACTTTGTTAATCATTATCGATTTTCTTTGTCATATGCGTGAATCCCAGGAAACGAACATGGAAAAAGAACGTTGAAGATCATCCATTTTTGGATTCTCGTAATATAGTTTGAATCAACACTTAAGGACGATATTGTTTCTTCAAATCTGATTCAAGTTGTAATTTCATTGTTCGATAAAAATGAATTGAATCAAGAGGTTAGGGAATATGCTCGAACGAAAGATTTAAGCTTTCACGTTGATAAGGATTGTACCCAAGCAACTAGTAGTAAGGTGTCTGATAAATCGGATAGAGATTACACATACGGTAAGAAACCCTTTGTTATTGTTATTTTTATTTTCTTTTTCTTTTTCAAGCTTCATCTGTCTAAATTCGATAAGTTTTTTTAGGGTTTATGTTCATAATTTCATGTTGTAAAAGATTGTTGGGATACAAAATGTGAGAGACCACATAGTGAGATACACAATTTATTGTTTTTATGTGCATATATGCACACGTGTACACTTCATGTATTTAGTGTTGATGTCATCTGCACATTCCCTGTGTCTAATTTGTCTACCAAAAATGCACATGTGCACTGGTTCGTAAATACTGATATTATTGCACATGTGCACTCTGTATTTTTCAAGATCTAAAGTTTTCCCCAAAAATCGGAATGCGATTTATGTCCATTATGTGTATCCGAAAATTACGGTAGACATGATTGTTTCCTAATTTGATTTTTGTAGATTATGGATGGAAAACTATTTCCTAATTTAGTTTTTATCATTTTCGACCAAAATGCCCTTGTGCATTCCTAAACGCAGGATTGTATTTAAAGTACTAAATGAAATTCTATAAGTAAGCAATTAATCCATATCGTCCATTATTAAGATCAACGGTTGTGATCAGTTAACACAGTGAACATTATATATACACACTTCTAGTTACGCATTTAAGATTTCTAACACAACGTAGTATGCAACCAACACCGGTATCGACAACATTGTGCCAAAGATGACCCTGAAAAATAGAGAAAATCACATGAATAAAGTTGCAATTCACTAGTTATTCCAGATGTTCGGTAAATTTGAAAAAAGAAAACCGAGACAGTAAAACATGAGTATTCTAAAACATTCACCTAATATAGTTTGTAGCATGATTTGAAGATTATATATAGGATCAACAACTATACACATACATAATGGAGTTGTAAAAAGTTCAGATAAATTTAGGCACCAAAATAGATTAATGAAGTTCAATAACCTAATAGAATTAAAGAACAAATTTGTCTTATTATCCTTTTTATAAAACACTTTTAAAAACTAAATGTATAAAAAGGGATATTAATATACTTTTTAGTAGCATCATATTAAAAAGAACAACTTATTGTTTTAAGTCTTGAGTAATCTTAAATTGTTCAATGTCATCCATATAACTCTTTAGATAGCTTAAATTCATATTAACAACTTATTGAAACGTTATTTTATAGGATGCATGGTTGTTAATCCTATAAACTCAAAAGTTCTATTAACTACTCGATTAAGTGGTCTAATATCGATTAAGCATCTTGAAATGCATACATTAATACGGTGAGACTTTTAGTTCAAAAGGTAAAAAAGAAAGAAAACCATTTAGGTTTGATAAGATTTAGAGGCATTTAAAGTTGTAAAAACATTCCAATTCCATGCATGGTTTGATGGACTGCTTAGGTTTGGAATCTTTGGTTTAATTGAAATCCGACAAACATAGGGATTAGAAATCCCATGGAATTATTGGTATTTTAGGGGATTTCGTAGGGTTTGTGTGTGATAATGTTTTATATGCTTTTGAGAAAAAAAATTTATCGAGGCTTTGCCTAGATTATATTGAAAATTTGGTAATTAAGATACGACCGTATGAGAATAAGCTTGGCTAGAGGATGCTAGCGCCTGGACTTGAACCCTAAGTAGAAGGGATATTCCATCACTTCCTGCTAGGCTTTTTGCCACTACGCCAGTACGCCACCATCTTTGTGGTTATGTTTTACATGTTGAAAACCTTTGCTTTATAAAAAGAGTTAAGTTCAATTTTGGTCCCCGAACTATGTAGATTTTAAAACCTTTGCTTTAAACCCAAATAAATGAGGGGTGATATAGTTAATTTATCGGTGTGTATGGATGATTTCTGAGTTTCCTTAGTTTAGGGACGAAAAATGCATATAGTGGATGGAGGATTTCCGAGTTTCTTTAATTTAGGAACAAAAAATGTTAAAATTTACATAATTTAGAGACCAAAATTGAACTTTACTCTTTTAATAATCAATTTATATAAAGGGGAATTCGGAAATTTCATATTAAATTTTGAAAATTAATATAAAAAGTGAAATTTAATTCCTTTCCAAATCCACAAGCTAAACAAAAATTTTAAATCCTTCTACAAGATCCAAATCACTTAAAAACATTTCATTAAACTAAGCATGTCCTTATTACTAGCTACTTTGTTTACTTCATATCTATATATGTATCCTTATGATCTCGAATATTATATCGTCGAGAGTGTTTTGTGGGTTTTTTTAGAAAACAATTTCATTTTGGATATCTTTTATATCAATGACATGCGTACCATTACAATAAAATTAAGTTTGAATAGATCATAGGATGCCTAAAGTGTTTAAGCATTTTTATAAAGTGTTTTATAGATTAAGTGTATAGGACTACTAAAAAATAAAATGTTTTATCTAAAAGTATTACAATATGTGTATAAGAAATTTTTGGATGTCGTAACAAGTTTTCTAAAACATTCTTCAAAATACCGTGATGTAACTATTTTATTGAACACTATTTGAAAATTTGTTCTATAAAAAGAAGTGTTTTATAACTTTATAAAACATTTCTAAAAGAGTCATATAAAATAGTTAATGCAAGACTTTATTTCTAAAAAGTTAAAAAACTTATAGTGTAAAATGTGTATTATAAACTTATTGTAACACTTTTAGATAAGATGCTTTATGTTTCTATATTACAAAGTTATTTTACAAAGTTATAATATATTATTTTAATTTTTTATATGTAAACTTAAATCTT
The DNA here is from genome assembly GCA_030169165.1 of Centaurea solstitialis. Lineage (NCBI taxonomy): Eukaryota > Viridiplantae > Streptophyta > Magnoliopsida > Asterales > Asteraceae > Centaurea > Centaurea solstitialis. The sequence goes on along the minus strand of CM058042.1, from coordinate 59,890,756 downwards.
ATAAAATATTCGCTAAAAGACTTAAAACATCCTATTAGAAAGAAATGTAGGAACAAAGAACCAAAAAGTAATCATGGTTTCTATTTACTTTAACATAAGTTTTTCAATCAATGTTGTAAATAAGCTATATTGTTTTATAATTTATACTCACTTTTAACTGCTTTGTAACATGTAATGTCAAGTTTATCATTTTCCCATCTATAAGTCTTTCGTAAATGGATATTCATGTGATGGAATGTTACCACATCAGCAGGTTACGGTGTAAAAGTGGCCCAAAACAAAAGTTACGGAACTTTATAGCATTGATTTAGCAAAATAAAATACTCGTTACACTAACTTTGAATTAAAACAAACTTTGTTAGATAAATTTTCCTAAAAGCAGAAAACTTACGCAGTGCTAAGCACATTTGCATGGAGACCATATTCCTTGGCATATACAAAAGCTGTAATCGCTTGCGGTAGTGCAGCCTGTGAGCCAAAGACGTAATTGACACAAAGAAACATCCAATGTAAAAAAAACAATGTACTCCTGGTTGTGGTAGGTTGTCAACAATCAACCTTTTGCCTAAATAGTATGTTTAAGCTAACAAAAAATAAATAATCAAAATATGGTCGTAAACTATAATTTAAATGAGAGTAAACTATGTTTTTCATCTATGTGGTATATTGAAAATTTTGTTCTTAGTATTCTATATATGCTTTTGGAAGTACAATTTATGTCTCTTTTGTTTGTAATTCATTGTATCTTTTTTTTGTTCTTAGAGGTTTGTGATCATTCTTGTTTTCCTTTCTCATACTTGATGGTAAATCACTGATTAGTTAGACTTAGAGATGTAAACAACATAGAATTGCAAATCATATGAACGAAAACTATAATTTTAAAAACATAAGAGCAAAAATAAGAAATAATGTTTAATCCTTAAACCATGTTAAGATCTATATATACTAAAATAGTAAAATGAATATATGCCTTATAAAATTGTTATAATAAGTTGATAGAATGTTTTTAGCATTTTAACCGGTTGTTTTGACTATTTTTAAAATAAAAGTGTGGTGTTACTCAATTTGTATTATCTATTTTTAAAATAAAAGTGTGGTTTTACTCAATTTGTATTATCTATAAAAAGATATGTTGATTAGACACTTTATATAAAATAGCCATTAAGAAAACTTATTTAAAAATGTTATAGATAATTTGTTAAAATAACAAAAAAGGGCTTATAAACCTATAATAAAACTTTTAGATAGGACATGTGCATTTTATGTTTGATCATATATATAAAAAGTCTATTAAGACATGTAAACATATTAATCGTCTTATAAACCTAATTTTGTTGTAGTGATTAGAGATTGACTTCTATTAGATTCTTAAAAAGTTTTGTTATTTTAGTTGTAACATGTTTAGATATATATTATACTTTATTGTTTGGTCTTATAAACATAAGTCGTATAAATCACTCTATTAGATGTGTCCCATAAGTAAACCCGATTTTGTTGTGATATCTAGCAAAATGCACTACAACAAAGTTGAGTTTATAGGACACCGTTTAAAAGGAAAAAAACATCCTAATAGAGATAGTTTCATAGGACCAAATTTTATAGGAGACTTTGGATGTTGTAACAAGTTTTTTAAAACATTTTTTTAAATGAAGCGTTCTATTAGCTATTTTATAGGGCACTATTTTAAAAAGTGTTATATAAACACAAGTGTTCTCCTAAAAAGATAGCTTCGTATCACATTTTTCAAAAACGTCCTACAGAATTAGTTATGCGACATTTTATATTGAAAATGTGCTAAAAATTTGTTGCGATGCTAAAAGACGTCCTATAAACTTATTGTAACACTTTTAGATATGATGTTTTTGATTTTATTGGTCCTATAAACTTGGGTTTTATAAAACACTATTATAACATTTTTCTATTTTAATCGTCCTATAAAGTTAATTTTGTTATATATAATGATATTCACAAACATTCTAATACAACAACTTTTTAAAAATAATAAACAATATGGTAAAAGAAGGGGTAATTAATAAATTAATTAGCAATCTAACAATTAATTAATTATTACCTGAATGATGGCAATAGAAAGGACATCCCCTTGTAAACCCACAAGAAGAGAACCAATAGCCATTGCTGCTGGTGCTGCCAAAAACCTCAATAACATGCTAAAAACAACTAGTTTCACACCACACTCAATTATCTTATCTTGCAATGCCATAAATAACCCTGCATCATGCATTCCCAAAACTTTACCACCTTTCATTGTAATATAGATTTTTTTTACAACCTTTAATTTACTGGACTAAAATCAAGTTTATAAGATATTATAAATATTTGAGTATCTTAAGCAACTGGTTTATGTAAATTCATATAAAGAGAGTAAAGATCCAGTTTGCTATTCAAGATACCAACAAGATAACAATTTATCTTAAAGTTCTAAAGACAAATTAATTAATTCACACAAAATATCTAATTGTAAAACTTGTGACTGCCTGAGCATTCCTTAAATCAAGTGAATCAAATATTAATTAATTAAGTTTTGATTATGAGAATAAAGGGTTGTTTGCTTTTTAAAAGATACCTCTTAAAATTAACCTTTCAAGTTTGAAAATTAAGAGGTTTTCAGACTTGAGAATGTTTGTAAAATTTCAAGAAAAATTCCGAAAACCTTTAACCGTCCTCTAAAATTTTAAGAGGTGCACCATACACCTTTTTTTTAGACGTGAAATCCGACTTCAAACCTATTAAAAAACAAATGATACCTAAGCGAAAATTCTCACCCATGCAAAACATGGCGACACCTGAACCAGCTCTAGACATGATTAATACAGATCCTTCCAAGATGCTCGGCATTTTCAAATTCCACCTGAACCACACATGCATACACATACAGTCATATGAAACATTTAAACAACTCGACGAAGAATTTTCGTTGATTTAAGCCAAAAAAAACTATGAGTTTTTTACGGTTTTTACTAATGTTTCGGTTTTAAAATTAACTTCCCCCCCTCTCTCTCTCTCTATATATATATATATATAGCTCTCTCTCTCTCTATATATATATATATATATAGAGAGAGAGAGAGAGAGGGGGAAAAGTTCAAATGTGAACTCAATTATGGTTGTGAACATGAGGACGAATCTCAGTCACTCATCCGGTCAATAAAGACGGCTTTGACCGGGTCCCCTCCTTTAATAATCTCCACCCTCCCATAAATCACGTCAATCCTCCGTGATCGCGTCCATCGTAACCGGAGATGTATGGCTGAGATTCGTCCTCACGTTAACAACCAACATTGAGTTCACATTTGTACCTAACCCTATATATATATAGGGAGAGCGAGAAGAGAGAGAGAGAGAGAGAGAGAGAGAGAGAGAGAGAGAGAGAGAGAGAGAGAGAGAGAGAGAGAGAGAAGAGAGAGAGAGAGAGAGAGAGAGAGAGAGAGAGAGAGTTAGGTTCATATAAGAGGGGTTTGGGTTTTGGTGAATAGTTGGGATAACATGAGAAGTGGTTATTAACCGTTGAATGAAAAATGAATGCGCTTTAGGATGAGATGCACCTTATCAATTCTTTTATAAAGTGCAACTCATGGAAGGCATGAGATTAAAAATGATCAACGGTTCAAATCAACTTCTCACTTTCTCACACGATCCTTCCCCTCATATGGATTGATTTCGGTGAGAAATTGAGTTAACGTGAGAAAGGGGAGAAATGGTATCAATCGTTGGATGCACATTAGAATGAGATGCATCGAGATAAGATACACCGAGATGCACAAATCAATTCCCTTTTAAAGCGTTATTCATGGGAGTGCATGAGATTAAAAGTGTTAAACAGTTCAGATCCACTTGTGACATTAAACTCAAGTTCTCACACGATCCTTTTCGTATATATATATGATGAAAGTTTGGTTGTGAACTCAAATTTCATTGTGAACGTGAGGACAGCCGATAGCGCGCCATGTCACATATATATTCGGTCTGAATAATCATGTATTATTCAGACTGAATAATACAACATTCAATATTATCCAGTTTGAATAATACTGAACGCTAGATTATTCAGTCTGAATAATACATGATTATTCAGACTGAATATGCCACGTGACTCTCTCTCGGTTGTCCTCACGTTCGCAATGAAAGATGAGTTCTCATTTGAACCTGACCGTATATATATATATATATATATATATAGAGAGAGAGAGAGAGAGAGAGAGAGAAGAGAGAGAGAGAGTGAGAGAGAGAGAGAGCAAACTGTTTTTGTAAGACTACATTTTTACACTTAAAACCTTACAGAAAAACACCTTGAGTGTTTTTCCTGTCCCAGCCTCTCCTGCGTAACAAACGCACCCTTAGAGTGTTTTTCTGTGAAGGTTTGAAGTTATTTATTTTTACTTTCACAATGAACTATATAGAAACTCACCACAACAAAGTTGGTTTTTAAAACGTCGAATATAGGGCTCAATTTTGTTATGTGCACCCACTCAAGTTTTACCGGACACTTCTAAAATAAAGCGTCATATTAGTTTTTTATAGGACATTTTGACCGTGCAACATCATATGAAGATATATATATATATATATATATATATATATATATTTATAGGACACTTTTAAATGTCATATATAAAGACTAATAGGATACCTAATCTCAAAAATGTATAAAAACATTGTTAAGACACCAAAACATCCTATAAACTTATAGTGACAACTCTACATAGTCTATCAAAACATTTAAACATATTTGACGTATATACAAAGTTGATTCTATTGTAGTGACATGAGAAACGATTAACTCTATGTATCATGCTTAATACATACATTATATTTTAGACTCAGTAACATACCTATTAGATGCGAGAGCCCAAGTAAGCCCAAGGATGCATGCATACGAGTTAGGGTTTTTAGCAAGCTTTAGCCCCACAATCTCCATTAAAATCAACGAAGAAGGTCTGCTACCCCTCACCTGTTGCTCGTCCTTCATATTGTTTTCAAGATCAACTTCCAAATGTAACCTTTTATTTGCACTTTGGAACTCATACATCAACAACAATAGTATAATCCAGAACAAAAACTGCAAAATTGAGGATTGGATTGCAAGGTTCTCTCCAAGATATCCATACATTGCTCTCATAAGGGGTACACCTACGATAAGAGTATTATTTAAGGTAGACAAAGAGAAGGTGGTGATTGACCATGGGTAGTTTCCTCTAGTACTAAATTTAGTCCATAACGATATTACTAATAGAATTATGGCTTTGGAGATAGCGTCAGCAGCTGCAAAACGATAATTGAGTTTATAAGGGTTAACGCGGGTTGTAAATTCGAATGTGAAAAAGGGCATGATGAAGTAGCAATTAAGGGTATTTATAGAATCACAATGATCAGGCTTAAACATGTGCCACCATTTCACTGAGCCATAGCCTAAGATTAGTGCTACATAGAGTGGAAACATTGCAACTACTACCTTGTAAATGTCATCCCACCCTATCATTTTTGTGAATGTGTATGTGGGTTGTTTTTCTCCTATGATTTATTTGTAGAAAAACAAATGAATGCTTTGTGTTTATATAGTGCATATAACCTTTTTAGGACGAAGACTAAGACCATATTTGTTAACATCATAATTAGATTTACACCTTATTTGATTAGCTATACTGACTAATCATTTTGGTAATGGATTAACGATATAGAATGTGGTTTTTTTTTTTTGCAGAAAATGAAGTTTTTACCAAACTTGCCCTTCTATCGAAAGACAGTCTTTCCATCTATAAAAAAAAAATACCCTACCAAACAAAAACCTTCGCAATTTGTACAAACAGATTAATCCATGCACTTGACTTTATCCATATAGGATTTAATCAAAACAAAACACACATATTATTTTTTAGAACTTATGTTTAAAAGAGCAAAAACATGTATGTCATATGTAAAGGTATTACATTATGTTTATAGGACATTTTTGGAAGCCTAAAATACAAGTTTTTAGATAGAATATGTGTTCATAAGACCCTTTATTTCAGAAGTTGCATATCTTGTTAAGATGTCAAAAACCGTTTTTGAACTTACTGCAACACTTATACACGTATAACATAATTAATTGTTGGTCTTACAAATTTAAGTTTTGTATACTTACATATTTTCTGGTGTCCTATAAATTCAATTTTATTGTAATATGATAAGTTTTAGGATGACAAAAATGTTATCGAACTTCCATACACAAAACTGTTATCGAACTTGTCAAAGGTTATACTCATTAAAAGATATTCAATTCAAGTTTATTAGCGTAATTTCACAAACGAACGGTGGAGCTGGTATGGTACAAACGTTTCTCCATTAATACTATGTACCAGTAACAAATAATATTCAAATTCTTATAACATGACCAACCAACTATATTTGGTACCAATTTTTCTATGTTGGTAGATGTTGATACAAAATTTTATACCAGCTTCTAACTTATATATATATATATATATAGGGGTGGGTTCAAATGTGAACCACTGTTTGGTTGTGAACGTGAGGACAACCGAGAGCGCGACACGTGGCGGATGACTAGGCGCCACGTCAAGTCCACGGCGGATGACTAGGCGCGATTCATGGGGAGGGCATTGAATTAAAGGGGGGGACCACACTCAAAGACGACGTGGCGCCTAGTCATCCGCCACGTGTCGAGCTCTCGATTGTCCTCACGTTCACAACCAAAAAGTAGTTCACATTTGAACTTTCCTCTATATATATATATATATATATATAGAGAGAGAGAGAGAGAGAGAGAGAGAGGAAAGTTCAAATGTGAACCAATTTTTGGTTGTGAACGTGAGGACATCCGAGAGCGCGACACGTGGCGGCTTTGAGTGTGGTCCCCCTTTTTAATTCAATGCCCTCCCATGAATCGCGTCTAGTCATCCGCCGTGGATCTGACGTGGCGTCTAGTCATCTGCCACGTGTCGCGCTCTCGGTTGTTCTCACGTTCACAACCAAAAAGTGGTTCACATTGGAACCCACCCCCATATATATATATATATATATATATATAGGGGTGGGTTCAATTGCAAACCACCCTTTCGTTGTGAACGTGAGGACAGCCCAGAGCGCGACACGTGGCAATTTGAAACGGCGGGTCAAGTCATATTCATGTTAGTGTTATTCAAACTGAATAACGCTTGACCCGCGGATGACCCGCGGCTGACCCGCCCGCGTCCAATTGCATCAGAGTGCATGTTAGTGTTATTCAGTCTGAATAAATAAGTCGAAATTTTTTCAAATTGTCACGTGTCGCGCTCTCGTTTGTCCTCACGTTCACAATGAAAAGGTGGTTTGCAATTGAACTTTCACCTATATATATATATATATATATATATATGAAAACTCTCTATTTTGTTTTCATGTAACATATGATATTTAACTATTTTTTTTATAACGATGAATAAACTTGCAAATATTCATATGCTCAAACCACATAGTTAAATTTACAACGTATTATATTGAAAAATTCGAAACATAAAAAGAACTAATAAATAATTTAATACCATGGTGCTAGCTACTATATTATAAGACTTTTAATATTGTATACCAAATTTGTATACTTAATAGTTGATATTGTACTACCACCGGCTACAATTATATCAAGTAAGTTGATACCAATATAGTTATTATTATAGGGAAAAGTCCAAAAAAATCCAACGAACTATTCCATTTTGAATGGTTTAGTCCTTAAACAATTTTTTTGAACAAAAAAACCATTAAACTTTCTCATTTTGAATGATTAAGTCACTAAACTATTCATTTGAATGAAAAAACCATTAAACTTTTTCATTTTGAATGATTAAGTCCCTAAACATTTTTTCCAACAAAATAAATCATTGAATTATAAAAAAATTGATACTTATATTTGTTTAACCTAAACTAACATAATTATATTTTATCTTAAAAACCTTCATAGTCGGTTACATTTAGTTTTTTTTTTAGTTTTATTAAAATGGGGTAAGTAACCAATATTTTAAAGTTTAATGGTTTATTTATCGAAAAGAAATTGTTCGAGGACTTAATCATTCAAAATGAAAAAGTTTAATGGTTTTTTCATTCAAAAGAATAGTTTAGTGACTTAATCATTCAAAATGAGAAAGTTTAATGGTTTTTTTGTTAAAAAAATTGTTTGAGGACTTACCATTCAAAATGGAATAGTTTGTTGGTTTTTTTTGAACTTTTCCCATTATTATAATTGATATACTATATAGTTTGGTTTCCATCACCTCATGTCCTATAACTGTCTAATTATCACATAATTGAAAATTTTACAGAAATTGCAAGAATAATTTACAACTTTATATATAGGAGTTCTACTGCAGACCTGCATGACTCACGATCAATATTGGGTTTCGAGGAATGTGAATCATTTTCCATTCAAATGTTTGGGCTTAATTCGGTGGACTCCAAACCACTACACCAATTAATTAATTTTATTAATTCGTGTTTTCTTTTGAACGGCAACAATATTATTAAATTCAAACCAACAAAAAAACACAAACAAGCTTTCCAAAGTTGCAAGACGCAACCTTGAACAACACAAAACAAGACCATTATGTTAGGATACGTGGAAAACCCGTGAGGGTGTATTGCATTGATCTCACCATATTTATAATACAAAGGGGGTACAAAGGTAAACCCTAACTTGGTACCCAAGTAACATAGCTTGGTACATGAGTTACATACTTTGGTACAAAAGTAAGCTACACTATACCTTAGGAAACAAGTAATTTATATTTAACACACCCCCCGCAGTCGTAGCGGGAGGAGACCTAATGCTAAGACTGGATCTAAAATCTAGAAACAACTGTGTAGGTAATCCTTTTGTAAAAATATCTGCAAACTGGTGAGACGAGGGCACGTGCAAAACCCGCACATGCCCCAAGGCAACACGTTCTCTTACAAAGTGTAAGTCAATTTCCACATGTTTGGTACGCTGGTGCTGAACCGGGTTATTAGCTAAATACATGGCACTGACATTATCACAAAAAACAACTGTGGCACGAGAGAGAGGAAGACGTAACTCGAGCAGAAGATTGCGAAGCCAGGCCGATTCGGCAACAGCGTTAGTTATGTCACGATATTCTGCTTCTGCACTGGAACGAGAGACAACATGTTGTCGCTTAGACGACCAAGAAATAAGATTGTCGCCCAAGAAAACGCAGAACCCGGAAGTGGACACCAAACGATCAATAGAGGAGGGACGAAGAAACAGACCCATCGAAAGAGTACCTCAAAGATAGCGCAGAATGCGCTTGAGGGCATTAAAATGCGGTTCACGAGGATCATGCATGAACAAGCAGATCTACTGAACGACATAGGAGATGTCCGGTCTAGTGAATGTGAGGTACTGAAGGGCACCAGCGAGACTCCGATAAAGAGTGGGATCAGAGACTGGTGCACCGGATGAGGGTTGCTTTGACTTTGTGTCCGCCGGTGTGGAGCATGGATTACAAGTATCCATGCCAGCACGAGAGATGATTTCCTGAGCAAAAACTGATTGAGACAGAAAAAGGCCCGAGGAAGAACGAGTGGCAGCAACTCCCAGAAAAAAAGAGCACCTAGGTCAGTCATCTGAAACTCAGAGGAAAGCCGAGAGATGACACGAGTGACCAAGTCAGGGGAAGAAGCAGTCAAGATGATGTCGTCAACATATAACAATAAGTATATAGTATCACGACCATGATGATAGACAAAAAGGGAGCTATCAGATTTACTGGAAGAGAAGCCTAAGGAGGTAATGAAAACAGCAAACCGTTGGAACCAAGCACGCGGGGCTTGCTTAAGGCCATAAAGTGCCTTGCGAAGCCGACAGACATGATTCGGGTAGGAAGGGTGAGCATAGCCGGGAGGCTGTTTCATGTAGACTTCTTCTGTCAAATCACCATTAAGAAAGGCGTTCTTGACATCGAGCTAATGAATAGGCCAGTTCAAAGAAACTGAAATGCTGAGAACTGTTCGAATGGTGGCCGGTTTGACAACCAGACTGAAGGTCTCGTCGTAATCAAGACCAGGCTGCTGGGAAAACCCCTGAGCAACTAGGCGAGCTTTGTAACGAGCAATATGACCCTGACTGTCAAACTTGTGACGATACAACCATCGAGAGCCAACTATCTTAACATAGGCGGGGGGAGAACCAGATCCCAAGTGTGATTGGAGAGTAAGGCAGACATTTCATAGTCCATGGCTTCTTTCCAATATGGGTCGCAAACTGCTTGAGCAGTGGAGGTAGGGATCGGAGATAGAGAGGAAACCGCCGAAAGATTAAGAATCTGACGAGGTTTGAGGTTCCCAGTACGAGACCGAGTGGTCATGGGATGAGTAGAAGCAACGGTAGGTGAGGAAGAGGTATGCTGGGCGACAACAACACCAGGGTCGGCAGTGGTTGCCGAAGGTGCATTACTGGTGGAAGGTGTTTCGGACGGGATGGGTGTGGTGGTCGAAGGAACGGCATCACAAGAAGTGGTTGGTGCAACCGGTGAGGTCTGCGGAGATTCAGGGGAAGTAGTTGGTGCGGGTGTGATGGCAAACTCTAAGGTAGGGGAGGAGCCGTCTTCAACCAGATCATCATAAGCCGATACAGATGGTAAGTCATTGAACGAGGAATAAGGGAAGTGGTCCTCATAAAAAACCACATGTCGAGAAATAATGATGCGATGAGAGACAAGATCATAGCAGCAATGACCCCGATGATTTGCTGACGGGCCCAGATAGACACAGGCCGTAGACCGCGGCGAGAGTTTGTGTTAGCTGTAGAAGACAGGTTGGGGTAACACAGACAACCAAAGACGCGTAAGTGCATGAAGGTAGGAAAGGTACCATAAAGTTTCTCGCACGGAGATTGAAACGAGAGAGTTGTTGTGGGGAGAAGATTGAGGATGTGAATAGTCATGTTTAGTGCTTCAGCCCAGAAGTTAGGAGGATGGGAGGCCTGAAACAAAAGTGTGCGCATGACGTTGTTAATGGTGCGAATCGCACGTTCAGCTTTACCGTTTTGCTGTGATGTATACGGGCAAGAAAAGAGAATTCGAATCCCATGGTTTTGAAAAAGAGTTAGTAAGTTGGTATTATTAAATTCGCGACCGTTGTCACATTGAAAAGATTGAATGTCGGTTTTAAATTGATTAACAACATAAGCGCAAAAGGTGCAAAAAACCTTAAAAACATCAGATTTCACACGCAAAGGAAATACCCATAAGAAATGAGAGAAGTCATCCAAAAATAAGATATAATATTTATAACCACTCAAACTAGATATGGGAGATGTCCATAGATCAGAATGAACTAATTCAAAAACTTTAGTAGTTTTAGTAGTAGAATGAGAAAAAGACAAACGACAGTGTTTACCGAGTTGACACGCATGACACGTAGGCAACAAGGTATTTGAACAAGAAATAAAATTACGAAACTTTAAAAACTAAAGGTAGAGACCTCCGGATGACCCAAGTGACGATGCCACACGATGGGGGACACGACAACAAAAGCAGTACCAGATGGGACGGAAGGTTGAGGAGACTGGAGAATAGGATAGAGATCACCAATGCTATCAGCTCGATGAAGGAGTTGACCTGTATTAAGATCCTTTATGGAAAAGCCAAACGGGTCAAATTCAACAGAAATCCAGTTGTCAATAGTAAACCGACGCACAGAAATGAGATTTTTGACCATTTGATCAGATACAAGAACATTTTTAAGTGCCAACAGTGTGTGTGATAATGGTAAGAAAGTGTCACCAATACAGGATACCGGAAGTAAAGCACCATTACCAACCATGATTACTTTTGACTTGCCACAAGGTTTAAGAGAAAGTAAGTTACCTTGATTGTAAGACATGTGGGAGCTTACACCAGTGTCCATGTAGTTGTTATCCTGAGTCCGTGCGGGTTGTTGAACAGACATCGAGCTAAAGAGAGAGGCTAAATCCGTGAACTGTGGTGCAGACAGGCTAAGCTGAGGAGCCTGAGGTGGCGCAGCAAAAAGTGCAGATGGCGTAGGGAACCCCCATGTGTAGGCGCAGATGGCGCCGGTAGACGACGGAGGCCATTAGGCTGAGTATTCTGAACCTGCTGTTGGTGCAGAACGTTCTGTAGTAACTGTAGCAGTTGAGCATTGAAAGGAGCGCCAGGTGCACCTGCATCACTAGAAAAACTAGTAGTGTTTGATGAAGAAGAACCCCCTCCCCCAAGAATACGATTAAAAGTGACCCGCCCCGTGTTTTTTTTCCTCGGTTATTTTTAAGTCTCGTTTTCTCATTGTTATTAGGAGTAGAGGTGGAGTAAAGGGCAGTAGTGGGGGATAGGTGAGTGTCAGCGGTTGGGTCAGGTTGGTCTTCACGTGACTCATGCAAGAGTAACATATTTTTGGCCTCAAGGAAAGAGGGAAATGGCTTGGTATGGGTGATAACATCAACAAGACTTTGGTAAGAGGGTGGCAGGTGCTGCAGGATTTGTAAGACAAGATCTTGTTCAAAGATTTTTTGTGTTGCGAAAGGCAGTTTGAAGTTAAAGGCTTCGAGACAATTTATTGTTCGGAAAATAGGAGTCGAGGGCTTCCCATAAATCTTTTGCTGTACAATTGTCTTTAGTGATGATATTGAGAAGGTTGGGTTCACATGTGGAATAAAACCAGAACTTAATACGAGAGTCAATGGCCTCCCAGTCCTCATCCTCGGTACCTTTCGGTTGAGAGGTGCCAGTGATGTGACCCATAACCTTGGCCCCTTTGCACATGTCAGTAAAAATACGGCGCCAGAATTTATAGCGTGCCCCATCAGTGGTAAGTTTGAAACCGAACTGAGGGTAGACGTTACCAATAGCAAAAACTAGTTGGGCGGCCGTGGGGTTGGGTGGATTGGGTGGATTGGTGGTCATGACTAATAATGCAAGGGCAACGAGAAATAAAAATAGACGAAGGAAAAGAAAACGAAGAGCGATCTCACCAAAGTGTACCAAAGAGAAGAGACGACAATGGCGTAGTGTGGTGGCGGCTGTCGGATGTCGTAGGGCAGGCAGGTGATGGCGAGAGATCGACGGCGGTGGTAGCTCAGCGGCGGCAGACAAGCAGCAGCGGTTAAGAAAGGCATCCTGCGGCGAGTTAGGGGTTCGCAGCGCGAAGGATGTGTTTGCGGCGCGTGTAACGCCCCGTTTCCCAAAGTTAAGAATTTAACTTGATTGGTTAAAGATAAGTTATTTTTAGGTAGTTTATATAATTCCAGGTAGGAGGACTAGAATGTAAAATGTTGGAAGTGGAGGGTGTTATGTGTAAGTGTATATATATAGGGGTTAGTATGATCAAACCCTTCTCTTTTGATCATTTGTCAAAGCTTGAGAGAAAAGAAAGGGTTTGGGAGACTTCAAAGCGAATTGGCGCTTAGGAAGAAAATCGTGTGTTCGTGGTGCGATCGATCATTGATTTATCGTTAGAACTAAGTTCCTAACTCAAGGTATTAATCAATTTTCCCTTTGTTGTTGTTGAATTTCAAGTATTGGTTAGTTTTCAAGGGTTAGGGTTTATATGTGTTTTGTGGATGAAATTGGTGATCTTTGGATCACCAATTGAGTGTTATGATGTTAGATGGTATTAGAATGATTTTGGAAGTCTTGTAGAGCCTGGAAATACGAAACCATGGCTTTTTGAATCGGTCAAATCGGACTCCGGATGTGAGAGTTATGCCAAAAAGAAGAATTTGCGTTTTTGGCTTCGTAAGCTGATTTGTATGCCTAGCGACCGCTAGGGGAAAAGGCTAGCGACCGCTAGCCTCCCTGAAAGCCTTCTAGCGACCATTAGGTGATCGTGAGCTCGGACAGAAAGTTTGGAAATGGCAGCTAGCGACCGCTAGCTATCAGCCTAGCGATCGCTAGCCCCAGTTTTGTGTAGAAAACTGTTTTGGCCATAACTTTTGCGTCTTAGCTCCGATTTTGATTCCGAAAGAACTGTTGGGTTCGTAATTGAATTATCTACCCTTTTAGAAGGTCTAAATCAGTTCTAGACCAAGAGTTACGATTATGAGTCTTGAGATGTTATTTATGTGTACCATACGATGATGTGATGTATAGGTGTTTGATACTCCGTCTTGTGTGGCGATTGACTGTATTAATTGTGAAGCGAACTAAGGTGAGTACATTAACCTGCGTTCAAGATTGTTATGCTTGTGATAATGATATGTATATGTGGTTAACGTATGTACTGGCATGTAATTTTTCACGATAGTACCTAAGGTGGTATTACTACCCCCTAGGGAAGTTGGGTTCAGAGGCCTGGTACCAGTGTCAGTATGATGCTCTTGGTGGATACACCTCAAGTAAGGTTCATGATACATGTCTAGTTATTCAGTTATATGTTTATGATTATGTACATGCATGCATAGAACCTAGGTTTGTGCTCACTAAGCTTTATGCTTAACCTGTTGTGGTTCATGTGGTTCAGTCAGGTACCAAGTCGAAAGACAAGGAAAAGCTCATGTTTGATGGCTCGGATCCGTAATCAGTTCAGTTGTGTTTGGGACACGATATACGAACAACTTGTTTTGTAATTACAAATTGTTTTTTTTATCGAAGACATTTTGTGTTGTAAACTAATTATGAATTGAGTTGTTTTTAAGGTTAGTACATTTTGGACCCAAGTTTGGGAATTTTGTCATGTTTTAAATTATTAAAGCTTCCGCAACATTTTGGTTACTTATTTCCGTTTATTACCGTTAAATTGATGTTATCTGGAAATTAGTCGTTACAATTGGTATCAAAGCCTTGGTTTGAGGGATTCGAGTGTTCACGGGCAGTGAATACTTGAACTCAAACTCAAGATTTCGTGTTTTCAAAACAAGTAACCAAAGAAAAAAAAATTTTGTTTTAAGAAAAGGATTTAGAGCTGAAATGAGATCTGAAGCATCAAGACAGGGGTGAGCACCCTAAACTCTATTGAGCAAGTGTTAAGTATGACATGTGGATTATGTATGCATACTGTTAGGAGTCATGTGTGACTGAGATGAATGTGTTGGTTATGTAATTGAGCTTATGATGCCCTAATGGGTAATACGATGATATGAGTCAATAAGATGTTTATGTAAATTTTGGTTATACATGTAAGATGTGCTTATGAATGATATGATCATACTTGAAGTTTTATGAAATGAGTATGTTGATGACATGTGTATGTAATCTAGTTGAGAATTTTATGAATGCTTATGAAACTCTAGTGTAGAGTTAGTTGCTATCAGGGGTACAAGTAGTGGTTCAAGTTTTATGTGTTATGTGTACGAACCAAGTTTGGGAAATGACTCTATCATGATGACGAAAAGGCTAAATGAGTAGGATGTAATTATAATGGTATAAGGACCCATACCATTGCAATTACATTGTACCATTCGGGCTTGACCAAGTCGTGAGAACAGTTTATGATCAAACGAGGTTAGGTTTGGAGGGTTCATGAGTATGTTGATTTTATAGCTAAGTAAGAGGAGTTAGCTTGGTCATGGACCAAAGGTGTCCTCGTTATGTTGAGATTTGATATGACTATGTAAGTAGATTATATATGTTCAGTCAGTAGACTTGGTTGGTTAATCAGTATATCAGGATGCCTAGTGGTGAAATGAAGATCAATTTTGTATCATTTGATGGGAATTTCGTGGAAAACTCTTTGGCATATTCTTGTTGACTGTTGCCTAGGGGTTTGAAGCACGATTCTCACATTGCCGATGCAAGTTTGGTTTTGACAAAACCATAAGGAACCTTGAGGTATTGATAAGGATTCTAGGAGGGAATTATCCCCAAATGTGTACGATGTATTATTTAGTGTCTAAGAAGTCATGTTATTGAATTAGTATGGTTAAGTTGGATAGTGGAAAGAAAACCTTTATGGCTTTTCTTAGCAGTGAGTTGAAACTGAAGAAAAGAATCCCTCTTAGGAGGTACTGCTTCATGGGTAGAGTGGTAACCATGAGAAGTCAAGGTAGTAGACTATGCTGTAGAGAGAATTCAGAAGCTTCCGATTTAAAGGAAGTGGTTGCAGCAGAGATTAGGGAAGTATTTCATAAGTTACATCCCAGTCTTTTAAAGCAAGTAGAGAGTATAGTATGGGACTCTTTCTCTGTTTAGTTAGAAATGTTAAGTACCTCAGATAGAGGTAGATGAGTCTATTAATGACGATGTGGCGATGATGTGAATTACAAAAGTAATGAATGAGACTACCAGCTAGCTTCCAGAGCAATCGCTCACTTGTTCGGAACTATTGTCCGAAATGTGATGTGAGTGAAGGAATATAGACGATTGGAAATTTTGGGCTAGAGAGCCTGAGTTATAGGAGCAAGATAGAAGAAAGAAAGCAAACCATTAATTGGTGGTGAATTATTGGACTGTAAGTGGTTGACCATGAGCGAGTGAATAGCCTTCATGATGAAAGTTCAATCTATGTATTGTATTTTTATTTAAACGATATGCATCATCTTTTCTCATTGGATTTATTAAATCTTTTTGGAGGAAGTTGGTTAAAAAAAAAAGTTTTTGGAAAACCTATGTTATCGCTTGAAGAGGTTTTTACTTGGTGATTGTTAAAGTTGTTTTCACTTTTATTGTGACTAAATATTTTTCTTGTGCAAGGGTGTAATGCTGACAAGCATATATAACTTGATAAATTTTGAAATTGGTGAATCGTGAAATGTTTCACCTTTTTCAATGTCGAATGATTTTTATATTAACTGTGGAAAGTATGGCAACACTCATTTACCCAAGTTTATGACTAAAACTAGTTGGATATGTTGCTACCCTACCCATGAGTAGGAGAGTTATTTAACTAAATTAGTAGAAGGGATTTTATTGAGTTTTTTTGCAAATGATAAAAATTTTATTAAACACACATTATTTGCATTAGCGTAAATTGACCATGCTTAATGATGTCATGTCACGTAGTGTATATGGATGATTCCTGAAATCATCGTGGAAGTGGCCGTATATGTATAGAGAATTTGGGCTATGCATATCTAAGTTGTTACATGACAGGGTGCATATCGAAATTTTCAAACGTACAAAAATAATTTAAACCATTATGTCATTGTACATGAAGGCTATGAACTCACTAGGTCATGTTGAGGACTGAATGAAGCGTAGAGGCAAGTTCAGAGAATTAAATGTAAGGTATGACCATCATGGTCGATTTTTAGACCCCGTTGTTATGTTAGAAAACAGCGGTTGATATTTGAAGTCATAGATCGTTGACTTTTGTAATGTTGTAATAGAGTAATCTATGCTTTGAAGTGGTGTCTAGCAGGTATGGTTATCAATAAATGTCTTGTTTGAGGAAGAAGAAGGTTTCATTGGGAAGCCTTGCCTTTGGAAGATGTCATTAATGCATCCACATGGATAACAATGAAGTTGATGAGTAATTGTATAGATCCTCTTCGGGAGGTGGAAATTGGAAGAAATTTTGGAGGGATAATTGATCAGTTTTATATACGATGGTAAGAGATAGTTGAAGGAAGTTAAGTATGGAGAGTTATGGAGGCCGAGCCTGTTATCCAGAGTGATCTTCGCTTGATTCTCGTGTTTCCTACACTGGTGGTTACACCCGTAGGCTTCGAGGGTCAAGCAGGGATTGTCAGATTTGGTTGTTGGGGCCAAATGAAGTGGTCGTGAGTTATGGTCCATCTAAATTCAAGAAGGGCAAGGTCGGGAGGTAATATCATTTTACCATATGTGGGGTAATTGGCCTAGACAAGGCAATACCCATTGTGATGTAGTAGGAATGAGGTATTGGGTGGAAATATTGTGAGTTTTGGGTAATCATGAAAATAGCAAGTGCAAATAGTTGTGATGAAATAAGTCAACGAGATGGTTAGCATGGATTAGCTTAGTTGTGGTCATGCTCATTTAGAGTGTGAAGCATAGAGGATAATGGTTTGAACTCCAAATGGGGGAGAACTATTGTTTGGAAAGGTGAACATTTAATGTTCCATCTGATAAAGATGTATGAAGTAAGTTACTCGAATCATGATTTAGAGATCACAGGGGTAGATATCGTGGTTAAGACATAGCGATACTACCTTTATTATTTCGTGAGTCAATTGAATTTGAGCATGCGACAGAGAAAAGTGATGGAGGTTGTAGAGGGCTATAATTGTGGTACCCTTATTTGTTATGGATAGCTAATGTAGTGACAGATGCGTTAATAATAAGAATGCATCGTGTTCCTTTTGGGAATACCTTTATGGAGGATGACTGAGATAACCTCATTAGCTAATATGTTAAAGCAATTGCAAAATGAAGCAGTTAAAAGTGAGAACTATAGGTAAGAAAGAACCAAAGGTTAATTGGCTTAGACAGAGCTTGATAGATGAAGTTTTTAATCAATTCTTAATTCATCCTGATACTACTAAAATGTATAAGAACTCAGGGTTGGATTACTAGTGGCCAGGAATGGAAGAGGATGTTTCAAGGTAACTGAAGAAGTGTTTGAAATGTTTAAAGGCGAAGTTAGAACGGGAGGACTACTCAAACTCTAAAGGATGTATTAAACGTTGTGTACGGTGTGATTGGGGGATAGTTGGAACATCTATTTATCATTGGCCAAAATCTCATAATGGTAAAATTCACGCCAATAGTGGTATGCCTCACTATGAGAGGATGTACAAGAGAAAGTGGAGAATATTCCTTTTGTTGGGAAGAAGTAATAGTCTTGATGCAAGAGATAACTGAGAGTATCCAGATAATGAGAGATAGACTGGAAACTACTTAGAGTTGATAGAAATGTTGTGAAAATAAGGAAAGATCAGACTTACAGTCTGATAAGGGGGATGATGTATCAGTTGAAGTGTCACTATAGAAAGTAGTTATACAGCTTTGAACGAGGGGAAACTGTGTCCAAAGTTAGGGATTATGGAGATATCCCATGTCTAAGCGATTTCGGGGACGAAATCTTGGTAAGTGGGGGAGAGTTGTAACGCCGCGTTTCCCAAAGTTAAGAATTTAACTTGATTGGTTAAAGATAACTTATTTTTGGGTAGTTTATGTAATCTCAGGTAGGAGGACTAGAATGTAAAATGTTGGAAGTGGAGGGTGTTATGTGTAAGTGTATATATATAGGGGTTAGTATGATCAAACCCTTCTCTTTTGATCATTTGTCAAAGCTTGAGAGAAAAGAAAGGGTTTGGGAGACTTCAAAGGGAATTCGTGCTTAGGAAGAAAATCGTGTGTTCGTGGTGCGATCGATCATTGATTTATCGTTAGAATTAAGTTCCTAACTCAAGGTATTAATCAATTTTCCCTTTGTTATTGTTGAATTTCAAGTATTGGTTAGTTTTCAAGGGTTAGGGTTTATATGTGTTTTGTGGATGAAATTGGTGATCTTTGGATCACCAATTGAGTGTTATGATGTTAGATGGTATTAGAATGATTGTGGTAGTCTTGTAGAGCCTGGAAATACGAAACCATGGCTTTTTGAATCGGTCAAATCGGACTCCGGATGTGAAAGTTATGCCAAAAAGAAGAATTTGCGTTTTTGGCTTCGTAAGCTGATTTGTATGCCTAGCGACCGCTAGGGGAAAAGGCTAGCGACCGCTAGCCTCCCTGAAAGCCTTCTAGCGACCATTAGGTGATCGTGAGCTCGGACAGAAAGTTTGGAAATGGCAGCTAGCGACCGCTAGCTATCAGCCTAGCGATCGCTAGCCCCTATTTTGTGTAGAAAACTGTTTTGGCCATAACTTTTGTGTCTTAGCTCCGATTTTGATTCCGAAAGGACCGTTGGGTTCGTAATTGAATTATCTACCCTTTTAGAAGGTCTAAATCAGTTCTAGACCAAGAGTTACGATTATGAGTCTTGAGATGTTATTTATGTGTACCATACGATGATGTGATGTATAGGTGTTTGATACTCCGTCTTGTGTGGCGATCGACTGTATTAATTGTGAAGCGAACTAAGGTGAGTATATTAACCTGCATTCAAGATTGTTATGCTTGTGATAATGATATGTATATGTGGTTAACGTATGTACTGGCATGTAATTTTTCACGATAGTACCTAAGGTGGTATTACTACCCCCTAGGGAAGTTGGGTTCAGAGGCCTGGTACCAGTGTCAGTATGATGCTCTTGGTGGATACACCTCAAGTAAGGTTCATGATACATGTCTAGTTATTCAGTTATATGTTTATGATTATGTACATGCATGCATAGAACCTAGGTTTGTGCTCACTAAGCTTTATGCTTAACCCGTTGTGGTTCATGTGGTTCAGTGATGACTACCAAGTCGAAAGACAAGGAAAAGCTCACGTTTGATGGCTCGGATCCTGATGCGGTAATTATCGTATATAAAAAGCGTAACAAGTTTTAACCTCTAATGCCTAGCCACTGTCTTACCACATATACAGGCAGGCGTACCTGATCGTGAGTAATATAGTGTAGGAAAGTCCAGGTATCGTATCTACCACTGGGAACGGTCAACTTATCGTAGACTAAAGTCTGAATTGGTTTAATTAATCTAAAAAAGGGGTTTTGTATGAAAAAGGTTTAAGTGCTTAAAAAGACAATTAATTAAGTAAAAACTAAGAAAGCAATTAAAATACTGTTTTAAGTTTATAATAAGGGAAAACAGCAGTACTTATCATGATAACGTGAATCCCCAATATGGATGACAAGAATAAGTCGAAGGTTTGGTTGTTTTGAGTATTGTAGGGATTTAAGTCTGGGACACCCTAACATGTGCAATTTATGGCTATGAACTAGGATATGGTCCTCCTAATTCCAATCCTAAATCGTTTGGTCCACAATCTAGAATCGGTAAACCCTTCCCAATCAGTATTGCAATGGCTCTTTTACTATCGGTCACTTATTGGTCAAAGTAACTCCTTAACACAACTCTATGGTCCAAGTCAGGCTAAGGTAGGTTGATTATCCTTTCGGAGTCTATCTGCTTTTGGTCTAACAAATACACCCAACCAAGTGAATTCAAATCGCCACAACAACAATAATCAGAAAAGAACCATAAACGACATTCAATTAATCAAAAACAAACCAATAAACATTAATTGCAAAATATCATTCATAAAGGTTCATCTATCATGACAAGCACTACTAATAGACTACTCACTCATAATGAAAACAAAAACATAAACAAAAGTGGACATCGACATGATACCGACAGTACAACGATAGATGATCCGAGATCGACTTCCGCAGCGTATCGGCACCTTTCGTACTCTCACTCTCGTTCCTCCCTCGTGTATCGCACTTCGAACATGTTTAGAACTGAAGGCGGAGGCTGATATTTAAAGAAAAACGACCAGGCTCCATCTGGAGATCGCCAGGCTGCCCACTTGGCGACGCCAAACACTTAATTTAACCCTAATCTTCAACTCAATCGCACTTGGCGGCGCCAAATAGAGGACTTCGCGATCGCCAAGTGTCTTCTGTGTTGACTTTGTGCATTTTTCACGTTTTCTCGCCTTTTTCCGTACTTTTCCGTTCCACGACCTCCAAATCCTTCACAATCAATAATAAGCTCATTTAGTGCATGAAATGATCATAAACGGGTGAGAAATAGGGTAAAGTCATACGATTACGCGCAACCAAAACATGTATAATTTTGGTGTTATCAAAATCCCCACACTTAAGCTTTGATTGTCCTCAATCAAAAGACTGAAAGATAAGAAAGATAACTCCAAAATTATCTCCACCCAAGATCATCAAAGAGAACAAAGTATACTCACACAATCGAACACACAAACAAGACTTATCAAGCAATCGGATACCAAGGCCAACCTTTTACCCTCACAAAATATGAATAACCGTATAAAGTGTATCTCTCAGGGGTAAAAGTGTATATATAAGTGATCACACCAATACTTGACTAATTCCCGCATGCATAAGCTTGTCACCAAATCTAATCTCCACCACTGAGAAGTTGTCAACCGTCAAGAGGACTTTAGGGTTGTAATGTTAGGCTAAGGGTTAAGGGTAGGATAAATGATATATATAAGTGAGTAAGGGTTTTGCAACAAAAACTTGAAAACTTAATCAGTAATGATCCAAACAGTAAAGCAATCTGACTTTCGAACAGTGAGACTTTTGGGATGAGTATTTCTCTCTTTTCTTTTAGAATTGGCCTAAGCCTATGGCTTATTTGGGGCGCAAATTCTTTTTCTCTCTTTTTCAGCTCTCATTCTTTTCTTTTTTGTATTCTCGACTCTTTTGATATTTCTTTTCTTTTCTGAGTCTCAAATATTTTCTTTTTCTCTTTTTCTTCTTTTTTTTCAGAGCAGCAACTATGTTGCTTTTGGGCTCTTTTTTAAATCTCAATCCCATAAAAAAATGTCAGATAATAAAAAACTGGATCAAAACATCTCAAGATTCAAATTTAAGTTACGGCCAAGAGATAGATAAACAATTAGGCTCAAAGATAAAGTGTATAGTGGGTAATGAAATGAAAAGGCTAAAGCTCAAAATGGTTTCAAGGGATAAAGTGTTAAAAGGTGAGCACTTTTCAATTAAAGGCTAGGCAAATCAAATAACCTTATGATGAGGTTATCTGACGAAGGCTAAAAGGGTTAGAAACGAAGGCCTCTATCAGTGCAATGGTGATAAATACTTCTCTTATGTGGTCTTGACAAGCATTCAAATGACAAGTTCTACCTTGGGTCAAAGTCGGTATTCCTCACGAAATAAACAGATATAACAATATAGGCTCAATCTCTCAACGGAATTGGGTGAGGCACTCATGGTAATCAGTATTCCAAGGCATCCTTTTACTCAACTTATCCTATTCAGTGTTCTCCTATGCAAGCAACTCAGTCTCAAAAACAATCTCAGATTTTGAAAAAAAATTGGGGTCAAATCTCAAAGCTTTCAAAAGTTTGAAAAACGACAATCCACAAGCAAAAAGTGAACCCATTTAAACAGATACGTCTACATAACCCCCTCCCCACACTTAAAATTTGCAGTGTCCTCAATGCAACAATTAACACAATTAGGAGTAATTGGGAAAAAGAGAAACTTCCCGGGTTATGTGACGAAATCTGTTCTGATCTGAGAGTGGTGCATAAAATTCGTGCTCGATCATAAATTGCCAAATCTACCAACAAAAAGAAAAAGAAAAGTAAAAACGAACAAATGAAAAATAAACCAAACCAAACTACTTAAAATCCTAAGCAATCAAAAAAATAAAAATTGTTCAACAAACCAAACCACACAACCACGCAGTTCAAAAAAAATAAAATTGTTTAGGACAACCATATCGAATAACGGAGATAAAAGAGAAAGATCAATAAGGGCCACGAGGTTGGTTTTGCCAATCCTCGTAAGTCGGGTAACCGGGCGGAGCATCCTCGGAGTATGGCCAATATGGAGATGGAGCAAAAGCGGTATTCGGTTGAATACCGAAGTGGGAGGCCATCTGGTTCATAACTCCACTTTGCCAGTTGGCTTGGTGAAGAGCCTCCACGGTGTTGTACTCCATGTGCTGTTGATGCCGGCCATGAGAAAGTGACATCTCCGAGAGTTGGTTACTCTAGTCTTGGTAACCCGAATACGCAGTCCAATCCGCCGGTTGTTGACTTGCACTCGCCCCACTCGTTCCACTTGTCCCGCCAATCTCATGTGTGCTCCTCGGTGCTTGACTCGGTTGACTTTTCGGTTGACTCCTATACGCTTGAGGATTACGGATCCATGCATTGTAGTCCCTTCCGATCGCATGCTCAACTCTCGCCACGCCCATACCTCGGAGTTGGTCCATGTCAATCAACTCCATCTCCCCGAGGTTCGTCATCGAAGTGATCGCGACGTCGGTTAAGATACCGAAATGTTTGGCCAAGAGTGTCACGTACTGGCCACCAACGATGCGACTACCCTCGCGATAACCACTCGCCTTAGCGAGTTGAGTGGCGATGAGATACGGAGCATTCAGATATTTATCATCCGTAGAGAGTTGCTCAAGAAGCCACAAATCCTGCACGGTCACTTTCTCCTCACTCGAAGAACGAGCGTTCACCGCTTGAATGAGCATGCGGTGTAGAAGTCTATCCGATGAAGCAAGAAAACCTTTCACCTTGAGGTTGCCATGATAAACACCATCACCCAAAATCGACCATGCCAAACTCGGATCAAAATCATCGGGTCTCTTCGCGGTCGCCCACATGTACTCCTCAAATCCGGGAGCATCAACATCCAATTGGGTATATATCCCCAAAGCGAGAGCAAAATCAACCAAAGAAAGAGATCTCCAAACGCCACCAAGTCAGAAAGTCATACACGATTGGTGAAATTCCCCAAGAGCCTTGATCGCATCGAAACGAAACGTGGCCACAAACTCCACGATAAGCTCTCGGTAAAGGGTCTCGGCAATATCGAAAACTCGCTCCCATGCATGGCAAATGTAGTACTCGTTGCCATCCTCGTCGTATGCGTGCTTTTCAAGAATCGCTTTGATGTCGTTCTCGACACCCATCGATCGAAGAAGATCCCAATCGACTCTTTTCGGCATGAGAATTTGGCGGGGGAGAAGTCGGTTAACGATGTCCCGATACTCCTCCTTCTTTCGAGCATTCAAAGTCGGATCGTTTGTGAACGAGGTGAAAACATGACTTCCGTCCGATGCATGGAAGTTGGCTACGGCGGTCGTAGACGAGCGGGTTCTTTGTCTCTACAAAAACCAAATACCATTGTCTTAGAAAGGTTTCAATCCATAAATGAAAGACAAGGTTTATACTTTCACAATTCCAACGAGACAAAAACCTATACGACTAACAAGTTCAAGCATCACAAATATTTGCAAGAACAATGGGGATGTGAAACATCCCCACACTTGAACTTTTAGTTCAATCCACAATTTCAAACCAATCTAGCTAGCAAGAAAGAATGGGGGATTTTGGTTTTCTCAAAATCCCCACACTTATCATTTAACCACAATCACTAGATTCAACAATCAAATAGCATTCTAGAAACAAGATTTCAATCACAATATAGGGCATGCATTCATCTATAAGCTCTAAACCATCAATGGTGTATCAAGAACAATGATAATTCCATTCAAGCTAACAAACACCATTGATACCCAAAACAAGATCTCCAATTACCAAATCGAGCAATCCTTACAAAATCAAAGTTAGGAAACGTACCTTGTTCATGATGAAAGATGAAATTGAAGCTCAAGAAGGACGAATTTCGCAAGAACGTGAGAGGGTTTGGCGGCGCCTAAGAGGAATTAGGTTTGTGTGTTTGTGAAAAGTGGGAAAAAAAAGGTTTAAAAAACCGTCTGTCCCGACTTCGCGTCGCGAAACCCTGGGTTTCGCGTCGCCAAACAGGCTGATTTCAGAAAACCCTAATTTTTAAAAGTTTCGCGTCGCCAAACGGCCCTCTTCGCGTTGCCAAGTTCGAAAATTTTTACCTGATCCGTGGCTCAATCACTTGGCGTCGCCAGATTGAGAATCTGGCGATCGCCAAATGCCTACTGTTTCCAACTTGTGAAATTTTGCATCGCATTCCGATTTCGCTCGAATCTGGTTTCTATCCCCTCCGTATGGTTACCTAAGCAATATCAAATGAAAAAAAAAATCACTAAAAATGAAAGAAAATCAAAAAGCTCGGGTTGCCTCCCGAGAAGCACTTCATTTTTGGACGGGTCTAGAGCTCGACCCCACTTTCGGCTCATTTCTTGGCACGTCAGGATGACGAGCCTCTCTTCTTCCTGTGATCTTTCTTGGAGGATCCCTGTTCCTTGGTTGATTGCTCCTTTTTGTGCATCGGGTTTGAATAGTCCTCCGTTTTCTTTCCAAGCTCATGCGGGAGTAGTGGGCGGTTCATGCTTTTGGTGTAGGCCAGAGAAGGATCATCATAAGGTTCGTCGAGGTGTCTAACCAGCTCTCCATTAGGATCAAAGTAAATCCGATTGTCTCCATAGCCTAAGCTCGTGACTTGATTTCGCATATCGGTATTTACTTGAGCGGTGTGCAAGAAAGATCTCCCGAGGATTATCGGGATCTACGTGTTTTGTGGAAGGTTAGCTATGACGAAGTCCGTATAGTACACAAATTTGCCAATACGAATCGGGACTCCTTCCGCTATTCCTAACAGTGTTGTCATATAACCTTTCACTCCCCGGTATTGATAGTTCGTTGGCACGATCCTCTTGACTCCCATTTTCCTGCAATAGCAAACAGGCATCATATTAAGAGCGGCACCTGAATCAACCAAAGCAAGACCACTAAATTTATGACAAGAAATAGGTAAGTTGTAACTCCCTGGATCATGCTTGATTGGTGCGATGTAGATGAGGTCATCTCTGGTGCCTTCTCCTTTTCTTTCTCCTTTTCTTTGCCTTTATCTTCCTTCTTCGGGTTGACTTGTGTTTGCGTTGGCAATTCTCCTTGCGTCCTTTCACTTAGCATTTGCGAAACATGTCCAACCTGCAATTCCAAATTCTGGATGGTACTCTGGTGATTACGTAGGTATGAACCCACTTCATCGTTTAGTTTCTTTTGCGCATCCATGAATTGGATAATCCGATCTTCGATAGATACCCGTGGCTCTCCATCCGATCTTTGGTTCTGTTGAGTTGGTGCAAAGAAATCGGGAGGTCTAGGGATGAAATTACGGTTGTTGTTCCACCTCCCTTGGTAATCGCCTCGGTTGATATAGTTCACCTCCTCGGGTGTCATCATCGGTTTGTTCGGGCAATCCTTAGTCAAATGCGGTCCATTGCACTCCTCGCATCCAACCTGCAAAGCATGAACAGATTTAATAAGTTCCTCGATTTTGCGTTCAAACTTTACCTGTTGGTTTTTCATAGCGGCTAGTTCATCGGATGGATCGAAGTCGGTAGAGATTTTTCCGGCCATCCTCGGGATTTGTAATCGCTTGTCCGTCCTCCAATCTATGTTATGTATGAGCATGTCTTTGAGGAGTTTGTAACCTTCCGTGGGCGTTTTGTACATGAAGACACCACCTGCAGATGAATCCAAAGTAGCTCGTGAGGAGTAAGCAAGTCCACTATAGAAAGTTTGAACCTGTTCACTCTTATTCAACTCATGACTCGGGCACGAGTTTAGGACGTGCTTAAAACGTTCCCATGCTTCGGATATGGTTTCCCCGTCTTGTTGTTGGAAGGATCGGATCTCGGCTCTCAGTTTGTCGATCTTGGATGGTGGAAAGAATCGGGAAAGGAACTTTGAGCGAAGTCCTTCCCATGTAGTGATTGAGCTCGGCTCTAAAGATCGCAACCAGGCCCTAGCTTCTCCGATAAGCGTTAGAGGAAAGACCCGAAGACGAATTGCATCATCCCGGTCTGCCTCTGTTTTGAATAGATCACATATATCCACGAAGTTTTCCATGTGAACGATAGGATTGCTATCGTTTTTCCCGTCGAAGGTAAGGTCCTTGATCATGTGTAGGAGCTTCCCCGGGATTTCTTTGTTCAGGTTAGGCTTCGTGATCGGATTGGTGGGTACAGTTGGAGCGGCTCTCCTGGCGGTCCACATCGGTGCCTCGTCTCCCATCTCAAAAATCAAAGCTCTCGGGCGAACTTTGTTTGCTTTTGATTTTTTTTTTGTTTCTTTTTCTGAACTCTCTCTCCGGCTCCTCAAATGGCTCTAACAAGTCTGCCGTGACTGAAATCACAACAAACGGTTACGGGCAACTTGCGGGAAACAAAGAGATAAAAATATAAATAAAGATAAAGATAAAACTAATTAATTAAACTAGAAAGCGAAAAACTTGCAAGGGAAAGAACCCCTCACAAGGATCGATTAACAAAACTAATTAGACTAAAATCTAACAACTACCGTTCCCCGGTAGCGGCGCCAAAAACTTGATGCGGTAATTATCGTATATAAAAAGCGTAACAAGTTTTAACCTCTAATGCCTAACCACTGTCTTACCACATATACAGGCAATCGTACCTGATCGTGAGTAATATAGTGTAGGAAAGTCCAGGTATCGTATCTACCACTGGGAACGCTCAAGTTATCGTAGACTAAAGTTTGAATTGGTTTAATTAATCTAAAAAAGGGGGTTTTGTATGAAAAAGGTTTAAGTGCTTAAAAAGACAATTAATTAAGTAAAAACTAAGAAAGCAATTAAAATACTGTTTTAAGTTTATAATAAGGGAAAACAGCAGTACTTATCATGATAACGTGAATCCCCAATATGGATGACAAGAATAAGTCGAAGGTTTGGTTGTTTTGACTATTGTAGGGATTTAAGTCTGAGACACCCTAACATGTGCAATTTATGGCTATGAACTAGGATATGGTCCTCCTAATTCCAATCCTAAATCGTTTGGTCCACAATCTAGAATCGGTAAACCCTTTCCAATCAGTATTGCAATGGCTCTTTTACTATCGGTCACTTATTGGTCAAAGTAACTCCTTAACACAACTCTATGGTCCAAGTCAGGCTAAGGTAGGTTGATTATCCTTTCGGAGTCTATCTGCTTTTGGTCTAACAAATACACCCAACCAAGTGAATTCAAATCGCCACAACAACAATAATCAGAAAAGAACCATAAACGACATTCAATTAATCAAAAACAAACCAATAAACATTAATTGCAAAATATCATTCATAAAGGTTCATCTATCATGACAAGCACTACTAATAGACTACTCACTCATAATGAAAACAAAAACATAAACAAAAGTGGACATCGACATGATACCGACAGTACAACGATAGATGATCGGAGATCGACTTCCGCAGCGTATCGGCACCTTTCGTACTCTCACTCTCGTTCCTCCCTCGTGTATCGCACTTCGAACATATTTAGAACTGAAGGCGGAGGCTGATATTTAAAGAAAAACGACCAGGCTCCATCTGGCGATTGCCAGGCTGCCCACTTGGAGACGCCAAACACTTAATTTAACCCTAATCTTCAACTCAATCGCACTTGGCGGCGCCAAATAGACGACTTCGCGATCGCCAAGTGTCTTCTGTGTTGACTTTGTGTATTTTTCACGTTTTCTCGCCTTTTTCCGTACTTTTCCGTTCCACGGCCTCCAAATCCTTCACAATCAATAATAAGCACATTTAGTGCATGAAATGATCATAAACGGGTGAGAAATGGGGTAAAGTCATACGATTACGCGCAACCAAAACATGTATAATTTTGGTGTTATCAGATCCGAATCAGTTTAGCTGTGTTTGGGACACGATATACGAACAACTTGTTTTGTAATTACAAATTGTTTTTTTTTATCGAAGACATTTTGTGTTGTAAACTAATTATGAATTGAGTTGTTTTTAAGGTTAGTACATTTTGGACCCAAGTTTGGGAATTTTGTCATGCTTTAAATTATTAAAGCTTCCGCAACATTTTGGTTACTTATTTCCGTTTATTACCGTTAAATTCATGTTATCTGGAAATGAGTCGTTACAGCGCGAGTAGTCGCGAACTGCGTTCGTGGCACGAGCATTGGCTTCGCGGCGCGAGTAGAGGCGTAGAGGCGGTGGGTCGGTCGCGACGGTGTCCTGTGGTCGATGCAAGGTGCGGCGCAAGGTAGCACACAAGCCGTCTGTGCGAAGGGAGGGAAGCGGCACGACGACAGGTAGGCTAGACGCGACAGAGATGGGAGTAACGTGCGGCGGTGGAAGGTAGTCCGAGAGAAACAGCAGCCATAGAAGTGGCGGTGTAGAGAGACGGCGGTAGAGTTCCACCGGTGGCACGACAGACAGCGGAAGAGATGAAGGCGACGGGTTGGGCACCGAAAAAATTTAGAGTTTAGGTTAGGCTCGATACCATGTTAGGATATGTGGAAAACCCGTGACGGTGTGTTGCATTGATCTCACCATATTTATAATACAAAGGGGGTACAAAGGTAACCCTAACTTGGTACCCAAGCAACATAGCTTGGTACACAAGTTACATACCTTGGTACAAAAGTAAGCTACACTATACCTTAGGAAACAAGTAATTTATATTTAACACATTACACTACACCGAACCCATTGGCCACAACCACCGAAACTAACGAACAACTCCACGAACCTAAGCAAAAAAAGAACAAAGCCCATTCTACCTAAACGAACCACCTAACTAGTGAGTCACCGAAACCAACGAGCCACCTAACCAACAAGGCGCCGAGCCACGAACCAAGGGACCACAAACCACGAACCGCGAACCAAAACTTGAAACCAACTTAAACCACGACCCATCGAGCCATGAAACACACGAAAACCGACCGACGAAATCCACTAGCCACGAAATCGATGAGCGACGAACTAACCGAACCACGAAAATGACTTAACCTTTTACCAAATACCATACCCAAATACCATACCATCAGAACAAGACTAAACAGCCAAGCCGTCGAGCCTTCAATCCTCAAAAGCCAACAGGTCTCGAGCCGTGAACCGCGAGCCACGAACCTCGAAAACGACTTCACCATTTACCTTTTACCTTATACCTTTTACCTTTTACCATACCTGCATCTGAACGTCGGCATCAAAGAACTCGGTCCACGACCTGAAAACACGAATGGTTTGGAGGACTCGAATGGCCTGGACTCGAATGGCCTGACAATTCAATCTATGACCTGAAACACAAAAACGACCTCGACCCAAAACTGATAACTCGACGCTCCTTATCAACTTTGTAACCGCACCCAAAGCTCTCGTCTGAAACTCGATCACGTTTGTGACTTGAAGCAACCTCAAACAACAAAACAAGCGAGTACATCCTCTACAATCGCAACAAAAAAATCGACGCATAAGGAATAAAGGAAGGAGGAGAGGGAAGGAGAAGGTCGTCCGGGCCGCCGGCCAGCGCCGACGGCCGGAGAAGAAGGAATGACGCTGGTGTTTAGATCTAGGGTTTCAATGAGGGAGAGAGATTTGAAACAATATGTATATATAGGGGTGGGTTCAAATGTGAACCACTTTTTGGTTGTGAACGTGAGGACAACCAAGAGCGTGACACATGGCGGATGACTAGGCGTCGCGTCAGGTCCACAGCGGATGACTAGGCGCGATTCATGGGTGGGCATTGAATTAAAGGTGGGGACCACACTCAAAGCCGCCTTTATTGACTAGTCCCCGCCACGTGTCACACTCTCGGCTGTCCTCACGTTCACAACCAAAAAGTGGTTCACATTTGAACTTTCCTAGGTTAGATTCAAATGTGAACTCAATTTTGGTTATGAACATAAGAACCACTAAAATCACGTCACATGGCGATATTCACTCTAAATATCATGCATTATTTAGAGTGAATAAAGCTTAGGCACCTTTATTCAGTCTGAATAATGCATAATATTCAGAGTAGATATATATATATATATATTGTCACGTGACACGTTTTTAGTGGTCCTCATTAGGGGTGTGCAGAAAGCAGCAGATCCATTTACAAATCGACCAACAATGATTGGATATCCAATTGTAATTGGATCGGATGAAAATTTTTGACATCCAATAGGATCATATCGGTTCTTGGATGGTACTCTAGAACTGACCAAAACTGACCGATCCAACCCAATCCAATGACCCATCCAATTACCACTATTGTATTGTATGTTTTAACTTTTTAGTATTACTTAATAGTTATTGAATGGATGGAACTTAACATTATGCCATTGTTTGGGATATTAAATTATTATATGAATTATTGTGAAATAGATTAAAAACATTGGATGGATGATTGGATGGATTTGATTAGATTATCCATCGGATGTCAGATGGATCCGATTCGATCCGATTAATAATAGTTGGATCCTATCCGATCCAATGGATATCTAATAAGAAAATCCAGTGGATGGAACCAAACTGATCCAATCACCCATTGGATTGGAAAAACCCAACATCCAATGGATGATTGGATCGGTTCGGTTGGAGACATCCAACATCCAGTGGATGATTGGATCGTATCCCCTCAAATACTCCATTGGATGTCAACCGATGCACACTCCTAGTCTTCATCACGTTCACAACTAAAATTGAGCTTACATTTGAACCTTCGTCTATATATATGTATATATAATCCTATTACTTTATTTTCTAAAAGAGCTATTGGGATGAAAATAAGGTTTCACCATGTATAGAAGAAATGGTTTTAGTGTAACACATGTGAGACTTTAATAAGGGTAAAAGTATTCATAAAATATCGAGAGGGAGCTAGACGGATCGACAACGTTGATTAGAGATGGCAAATGAAAAATATGATTGATAGAACATGTATATATAGAAAGCGTAAAATTTTAAATCATGAATACATATATATTCTTAACATACTCAAGGGGGTATCTAAGAGCTAAATTGGCCAAAAGTACCGGTCACAATTATTACGGGGAGCCTGCATGAATGATTTTTTATATATATTATTTCGGTAGTAATTCTAGTTACTATTGCATGTAATTGTAGGCTCCTCTTTTAGTTCAAAAACTCCTATACAATCAGACCAAAGTTTTATCCACCTCATACGACGCCTCGTTCAATTCTCTCGAAGTTATTGGATCCTTTTTCGTGTTCGAGAATCCCCCTCCCTTCTTCCACTCTGTCCCGAAGAATAACTAGGACCAATTTAGTCGCGTCTTCATGTTCCAACTGAACGCTTTCCATTTTTTATTATTCTCAAAGGAGGTGGACGTTGCGGGTTCGAGCCCTGTCAATCCCGACGGATCCAATAAGTACACCAGCCTCGACATATCCAAATAAGGGACAAAGAGCATAAATCAGGCCGGTTAGAAATAGTGTTTGGGTTGATTGTAGGATTATGTGCAAGACAGTAACAGATGTTTACTGTGTCCAATGTTATAAGACACTAGTGGGTCACACTGCTACACACCCAATTAGAAGTCAATTGGATTACCAGTTATTATGTGGGAAATAATTAATTAATTTAATTAATTATTGGAAAGAAATAAATAATAAATAGTTATTTATTATTTATAGATAAATAAAATATTAGTTAAATATTTTATGGATAAATTAATTAATAGTTAATTAATTAATTAAAGCATTTATTTAACTAATAGTTTATTAGTTAAATGTGCTTGGTTTAATTAAAAAGCTAACGGGCTTTATTAATTAAACGGGTTTGGGTAGTTATCATGTTTAAGTCTATATAAACAAGGTAACCCTAAAGAGTTTATTCATTAGTTATCTTTCACAAAAAGAAACCCAGAAAAAAACCCTCTTTCTTTTCTCTCTCCTAATCGACAATAACCACAAACCGAAAAGCCTTTCGGTTTGTGATCGATCATACACACACAAAAACACTTAGTTATCTTTCACAAAAAGAAACCCAGAAAAAACCCTCTTTCTTCTCTCTCTCCTAATCGACGACAACCACAAACCGAAAAGCCTTTCGATTTGTGATCGATCATACACACACACAAACACGCGTAAACCAGTTTGGTTCGTATTTCCAGATAATCCTTAGGCAGTCTAGCAGTCGATTTCGCGGTGGTGCAGTAGCAGTGTAATCCCGTTAGCCTTCCAGATAATCCTCGCAACAAGCCTAAAGGTATATCTAAAACCCCCTTGGATTGTATCCGTATATGAATTGGTTGGATCTATGGTTTCGGATTTTATGGTTTTTATTCCGATGTGCTTTATTGTTTGTATGTTTTGTATCCATAAAATCCCAACATTGATAGGTTACGGTTAGAGGGGTTTAGGGTATTAACCAGTTGAGGTTATTTGTAACCAGTTAAGGACCGGTTACAAATCGATTAAGGAATAGGTAAGATGGAAAGAATGGATGCAAAGGTCAAACATGAGAGGTTGAAGTGTAGTTGGAGAAATAAAGAGAAATTAGATGGCTAAGTGTAAAGGAGTGTGTTTTTGCAGTTGAGCTATTAAGTCACCATATGACCACATAAGCCACAACCAAACGACTATTTATGGTTGAATGAATAAGCCATGTAGGTTATGCAACCCATTAAGCCACTACCAAATAACCCTTAACTTTCCTTCTCATTGGAACCCAACCACCAACCCATTAATCATTACATGTGTGTGTATATAAATAGGGGTGGGTGCAAATGTGAACCATTTTTTGATTGTGAACGTGAGGACAGCCCAGAGCACGACACGTGGCAATTTGATTTCTGCGGGTTAAGATTTATTCAGTCTGCATAAACCGGCGGGGAAGCGTCATTCATACTGCATAACGCTATTATGCAAACTGAATAAGACTTGAATAAAGCTAACTCGCGGCTAAGTCGCCCGCGTCCAAGTACGACTAAGCCTTATGCATACTGCATAAAGCTTTATTCAGTCTGAATGATAGCGTTATGCAGTATGCATAAGCTTAGTCGACGAAATTTCAGATTGCCACGTGGTGTGCTCTGGGCTGTTCTCACGTTCACAACCAAAAAGTGGTCACATTTGAACTTTTTCTATATATATATAAGGTCAAGTTCATTTGTTAACCCTACAATTTGTGTTAACCACGTTAACCATATACCACCGTTGATCATTTCAATCAATGGTTATGATTGATTTCTTAAATTAAAGGAAAGTTAACTAAATTCTAAAATATAGGATGGTGACCCACATAGGCGGAAAAATAGGGAAAATGGAGAAATTCTGTTGGTCCATTTTTTGTTAACACAGTTAACACAAATTTTTCGGTTAACAAATGAACCACTCTCTCTCTCTCTCTCTCTGTCTATATATATATATATAGAGGAGAGTTCCGTTGTTAACCTCAAATAGTGTGTTAACCGTGTTAACCAAATTCAACCAATGAAGTTAGAAGGGCATATTAGGAATTTGAAAAAAAATCAAGCCTTGATAACCGCCATCTTCATCTCCCCCAATTCTCCATATCCCCCAATTCTCCATCTTCCCACTTCTCATTATATTTTATTCTTGCACACAAAAACAATAAGAAGACAAAGGAAGATAATAAAAGAAAGGTGTCACCACCATTGTCGTCATTATCTAGCGGCGGAGATACGATGGTGACGCTTTCCTTGCTGCCAGAGATGCCTGATCGGAAAGAGAGCTCGCCGGTAACCGATTTTCTAGATCTCCCTCTTCCACCGTCGCATCACCCTCCTCCGCCGTCTGCATCGCCGCCGACGTCACCCTCCTTCGTTGTCTGCAACTCCGACCTCCATCTTCACCCCGCCGACGTCACCCTCCTTTGCTGTCTACAACTACGACCACCATCTTCACCCCGCTGGACTCCTCCTTCTCCGACCATGGCCAAACGTCGCTCGAACTCCTCCAGATCTACTTCTCTCCATTGACCTTACACCATATCTGAGGTCGTCAATTTAGGGTTTTCGTGGTGGGTGTGGTGACGGCTTAGAGATGGTGGTGGTGGTTTGAAGACGGTGGGTGTGGTTATGGTGGTGGTGGCTGCGGTGGTGATGGACTGGTGGTGGGTGTGGTGGTGGTGGTAGTTGTGATGGTGGTGGGTGTAGTGGTGGTGGTGGGTGTGGTGGTGGTAGTGGTGGTGGGTGTAGAGGTGGGTGTAGTGGTGGTGGTGGCTGTGGTGGTGGGTGTAGTGGTGGCTGTGGTGGTGGGTGTAGTGGTGGTGGTGGTGGTTGTGATGGTGGTGGTTGTGCACATGTGTTCACCGAGTGGTGGGTGTGGTGATGGTGGTGGTGGTAGCTGTGATGGTGGTGGCTGTGCACATGTGTTCACCGAGTGGAGGTAGCTGTGCACATGGTGGTGGTGGTAGATGTGGTGGTGGTAGTTGTGATGATGCACATGTGTTCGCCGTGTGGAGGAGGAGGAAGGAGGCGGGCGGTGCACATGTGTTTACCGGGTGGAGACGGCTGTGGGTTTAGGGTTTAGGGTTCCAAGCTCATACTCACAGATGAAATATCGCGATGCAAAGGAAAAAGCCAAGACATACCCAATCAATAAACAGTAGTTTCATAGATACTATTTCCTTATGGAACATTTATATCACCTGTCTGGGTATAAGAGTTTTTGTAACCTGGTCAGCCTATGTGCCTGTCTAGGGGCCTCCTTAGGTCCGTATAATCAAGGCGGTATTGCCAACTTGCACAAGTGGGAGTCTGTTAGGGATTATGTGCAGAGTTGACAAACCAAGTAATTATACATCCAATGTTACAAGACACTTGAGGGTCACACTTGTGAGGACCTATAAGTCGAACAAATTAGATGAAACCCAGAAATGGAGGATTAGGATTTATAATAGTGTATTATAAATCAATTGGGTAATTTCAGTCAGAATTACCAAAGTTGGAGGGTTATTAATTAATTAGGATATTATATATTTATTAGATAAAATAAATATATAATAGTTAATTAATAAAGTAATATATATATATTAGATAAATATATATATTTATAATTATCATAGTCAAATTCTTTTCCAGTAATTAAAAGGAAAGGATTTGAGATAATTATAATATGGAAACTGAATACCTTTCAAACTGTGTTTTTCTTCCCATATAAATAAGGCTTATGGGTTAAGGAATAATTAAGCTTTAAGTTAAAAACATATCAGTTTTTCAGTTTCTCTCCTCCTCTCTTCCTTCCTCCAACCGGCGCCGACCCCCTCCCCATTCGGATTCCAGTTTTGTGTTTCCGGGTTTCATTCGGTTCAACTAGAAGAACGTTCGTTGGTCAATCACCGGTGGATTAAATCTCGAGCAATCCAGGTAGACTGATCTGAATCCAAACCATTAGGATTAAACTAGAAACGATTAAAAATCAATAGGCTTTTAAGGGTTTTAGCTTTTATCGCTTCCGCATGATAAGATAAAAAACAGTGTGTTTCTGATCACGTAGGTTTTATCAGTTTGATTTAAACCTATGAGATTTATCAAACCAGTGAGGTTCGTTAGATCTAAGTTAATCCTCGAGTCAGTTTGATCCGAGGATACCCACGTAAAACCCAACAGTGGTATCAGAGCCATTATTAAAAATCGTTTTAGTTTTTTATCTGTTTATATCTGTTTGTGTGTGATCCGTTAAAATTTTGTTTCTTGAATATATCGTTTAAAAATCTGATTTTTATTATGTTAATGGTTTACATATAAATTTTTGATTTTAATTAACATTCGAAAACCCGAGCTCGAAACCGACCGCCACCGACGAGAACCACCACCAGATCGGTGGTGGCCGGAGGCCGGAACAAGATCACGGCTGCACCACCGATCGTGGTTGCAGCTATGATTGGTCATGGTGGCGGTATTAACCGTAGAACGGCATCAGTGGCGATGGTGGTGTCGTTCATCATCATCGCCGGTAGCAGCGACCGCAACCACCAGTCGGTGGATGGCGGTGCGAACGCCAGCCGCACCGTGCATAACGGTGGCGGCGGCTAGTGTTGTTGTTCGAGACCACTCGCCGGCTGACACCGCATCGAACCACCAGCCGTACCACCATAAGTGGAGGCGGCGTCGGCCTTAAACAGAAACCACCACCGCACCACCGTAGGTGGTGGTGGTGTTGATTGTGAAGTCCAGCCGCTGGACAGCGGCGTCGATGACGGAACGGAAACCACCACCGCTCCACCGATTGTGGTGACGGTGGTGTCGATTGAGAATCACGGCCGCCGAACGGCGGCGCCGGTTCGATCGAAAGATAGCCACCACACCACCGCATGTGGTGGTGGCATCGATGGTTTTTGTTGATCGCGATCACGGCGGCGGTGGCAGCCCGGAGCTGCTGCAGTTGCCGGTTGATTAAGGCGGTGGCAACAGTGGACCGGCGATGGTGGTGGCTGTGGCTGCTGCTGTCGTCGCATCCACGGTGGCCAAGCGGTGGCCAAGGCCGTATTCGGCTGAGGCTGCTAGATGGTAACCGTGTTCGACGGATCGATTGCCGCCGTATGGTGGTGATCGACAGCTTCGGTGGTGGTCGCCAAGTGACGGCGGTGGCGATTTCGCCGCCGTCGTCGCCGGTTGTGTGGCCAAGTTTGGCAGCCGCGGTAATGGTGGCGTTGATCGCCGCCACTATTCTCGATCGCCAATGCGGCGGCGGCGTTGTGTTTTTCCCGATGACGGCCTAGCGATGATCGTTATCGGTAACCGCCAAACCACCAAGGGTAAAAACCCTAGTGATAATGGTCGAACACACGTGGTGGTGGTGATGTTTTGGAAACAACCACCGAGAGGCGGCGGTAGTGGTGGCGTTGCGCTAAAGTTGCCGTCGTTCTCTCAGATTGACCGCCACACCTCCGTTTGTGGTGTTGGCGACAATGGCTTGGTCGTTATCAGACGGTGGTCGACAACCGCCGCAATGGGGTGTCGGCCACTGCAGTTTTGAGTTTACTCATTGCGAATAGAATACCGAACCATCCGTCTAGGGTTTTTCGTTTGTCTGGGCCTAGTTTGTCTATCAGGCCCAAAGCCCAGTTCTTTGGACCAAGTTGTGGCCCAAAAGAACTTGTTTTGGTTTTAAAGATTTTTTATCCAAAATTATTTTCTGTTTAATTTTTATCTAAACAGTTAGACTAAATTATCCAGTCTGATGAACAGTTTTATAAAATTAATTTTTCAGATAGGCTCAATATTGTGTTTTACTATTTCAACTCAAAGGCCAGTATTTTAAAATTTGGATCGATAAAACCTGTTTAATATAATTTTTGGATAAAAGGATTGATTTTTAGCTAAAATGGTTTTAGTTTTGTAAAATAGGATTTATTGTTTATAAATCTCAGTTTTAAGTAAAAGCCATTCTTTAGTCTAAAGTTTTTGGTTCATAAAACAGTTTGTTTTTCGAAT
The DNA here is from genome assembly GCA_030169165.1 of Centaurea solstitialis. NCBI lineage: Eukaryota > Viridiplantae > Streptophyta > Magnoliopsida > Asterales > Asteraceae > Centaurea > Centaurea solstitialis. The sequence goes on along the minus strand of CM058042.1, from coordinate 59,852,104 downwards.
CAGTTATAAAACCAAGTTTTGCGATAATTGAGACAAGATAATTTTAACGGATCCAGGTTTATTTCTCGTAATTATAATATTGCTTTTATTAAATTGTATATATATATAATTGCGTGATTGCTAGAGTTCTACATATGCATCTCAGTTTGAGGTTGTATCTATATATATTATAGTATTTGCCAACTTAGACCCTTGACATATTTGCAGGGAGGCATGCGTGCCATTTACAACCCCTTATGTAATAATGACCTTAGGATAGATATTTTATTCTTTCGAATGACGAGGTCAGTGGGAGCTGCTAAAATTCTTCAACTTACCGGAGTTCTAACAAACATGGCAAGGCCAGTGGGAGCTACGCAAGTTTTGAAGTTTTTAGTGAAATAGGTCATTATTGGTCCATAGGAGACGAACGTTGGCAAAAACTATAATTAGTTGTTATGTGATTAATTATTGTTTAATTGCATGGTTAATTGATTATTTGTGATATCTTGCATGTTAGTAGTTTTAAATAAAGTCGTTATTTTAAAACTAGGTTGTATCACAAAAAGGTATATAGGTTTTATTATCAGTTTCTTCACGATAATTTTTAAACCTATAGATGATTGTTTTATATAAAAGGCAAAGTTGATAAAAACCAGTTAGTTTTAATCAACTAGGTGTGCTATTAAAACAGTTAGTTTTAATTAGCAAATGATTTTAGAACAGTTGGTTTTAAAATTACATGTATGTTTAAAACAGTTAGTTTAAAACAATAGTGGCTTTTATAACAATCAGTTTTTCAAAAATCCTGGAAATAAAGTTTTTTTTTTCAAAACCCCGAAAATCATGGATCAGTAGTGCAACCCATCTAGGGGCACCTTCGGCGTAAAGTACACAGGCGTTGTAAGTGATCACACATTCAACGTCCGTGTTCAAACTGAAGCTGGAGGGGTTACATAACTCTGCGAATTATCTCCGGGTGGTACCGGCCAGAGTATAGTGATCAGGTCCCCAAAATGGTGAGATCTATTTTGGTACTATTAAGTTCACCGGGTGGTACCGGGCCAAAAAGCACTTAGAGGGACTAAAACATGCACAGGTAGTTGCCATGGTCCCGAAAAGATCTAGGAGTCATGTCAGCTAGACATGATTGGTAAAAGTCCTTACCTACCGAAATAAATACGGGTCTGGTGGAGCAAGAACATTACGCACATCAGGACGTATGAAATAAGGATCCTAGTCCAATAAATTGATCATTTAAGGGTTTATTGATAATTATTGGAATTAAATCTATTTACAGTTGCTAAAGACCAAAAGTTTTATTTTGTGTAGATGGCAAGCACTGTTACCAGCACTAACAATCTTTCCCTCCGATCTATCCTAGAGAAGGATAAACTGACCGGCTCTAACTTTCTCGACTGGGAGCGCAATCTGATGATTGTGCTCAGACATGAGAGAAAATGGTATGTTCTTGAAGAGCCTCTTGGGGAGGCACCTCCAGCAAATGCTCCGGCTGCTGCTAGGAATGCCCACAAGAAGCACTCCGATGATCTACTGGATGTTGCATGTCTCATGCTTGCAACAATGAGCCCAGATCTGCAAGCAGGGCTCATAAATACAAATGCTTATGACATGATCCGCCAGCTGAGGGACATGTTCCAGACCCAGGCTCGTACAGAACGCTACGATGCCACCAAAGCATTTAATGAGTGCAAGATGATAAAAGGGACATCAGTAAGTGACCATGTCATGAAAATGAAACGGCACTTAGATCATCTGGAGAGGCTAGGTCATCATGTTCCGTTGCAGCTGGCAACAGACACCATACTCAATTCACTGTCAGAAGACTACAGGCCCTTTGTAGTCAATTACAATATGAATAACATGGAGAAAACAATAGCAGAATTGCACTCCATGCTTAAGACAGCTGAACTGAATATGGGGAACAAGAACAAGACCAAGGATGTCTTGGTGGTGAAAGACGGAGGGGTGAAAAAGAAGAATGGGCATGCTAGCACCAGTAAAGGAAAAGGACCAGTCCAGGCCATCCAGAGTGCACCCAAGAAAGGCAAAGGCAAGGGCAAGGGCAAGAAGGTTAAGCCAAATAAAGCCAGGACCGAGAACCGCTGCTTCATATGCAATGAGATCGGTCACTAGAGGCAAAACTGCCCTAAGCGTCATGAAGCAGGTATATAAACCTCAGAAATTTATGATTGCTTTATTTTTGTCACTTCTTACTTGTTAGCTTACAAGTATACTGATACCTAGAGCAAATGAATATTGCAGGAGGTCAGAAGTGAAGTGCCCAGAAGTTGCTGAGGATCTTAAGTACAAGATGATTTAAGTCAAGACATTTTGAATTTATAGTTTTAAAACAGTTGTTTTTGGGGATTTATGTTTTAAACAATTTTTTGGATAATTATATTTTATAATTTAATGGTTCTATTTTCAAAAGTTATTGTCTTGACATTGAAATATCTGTTTGTGCTTAGTATTCTTAAATCCGTATGATCCTAGTTATTGCCTGTTATAATTACTTTAATACAATTGAAGTAATTTGTATAAAAACTATCAAAAACACACGAAATTCTATAGGAATGTGTTTTAAGAATAAGACATTTATGAATAATTGTTTTGTGATCAAATTTTTTTAAAAAAAAGGAGAATTTAGGATATTAACTCAGATAGCGTTAATAACAGTATTTATAAAACTAGAAAGATTCCAAGTTCTGGAATTAGGATTTGACCAAATCCAGTTAAGTTTTATAAAATAAATTCTCAGAATTAACTAATCAAGTTTGATCAAGTTTTATTATTCAAATGTTCTAAAAAGAGAATTCAGGATATTAACTCAGATAGCGTTAATAACAGTATTTATGAAACTAGAAAGATTCCAAGATTTGGAATTAGGATTTGACCAAATCCAGTTAAGTTTCATAAAAAGGAAATTCTCAAAGTTCATTACTTAAAATTAACTAATCAAATTTTTGACTAAGTCAATAGTAGATTTTGAGTAATAGTTAGTTTTTATATAAGTAAGTGGGAGCCCAATTTATTCTCTATCTAGTCTGAGATAAAAGAATAAAAGATATAATTATTGATATATCTCGGAATTCATAAATCCAGGTAGGATAAGAATTCATAAGATATAATTTACCCTTTTAGTCAAAAGGATAAAAGTTTCAAGACCCTTGAAACAAAGGTCGTGACTGACTTTAAAATCAATAATTAAAGTGTTGAATTAAAATATAGGATTCCAGTAGATTTGCCAGTATTGCAAATGGAATCTGATTTCAGGTAGAAATCATTCATCTACACAACAACTAAGAAAAGTTGTAGTTTTACATATTCAGGAACTAGAAGTTAGTCCAGGTCTCCGAGTTCATGGAATATGATAAAAGTCTAGTTATTGTTTTTTAAAAGGTGTTTGCAGAACAATAATTAGCAGATACAAGTAGATCGTATAAACAGACTTGTATTATTTGGTTATCACTTTGATTAAAATGGTAAACTTTAATCAAAGGGTTTAAACTAAAGATAGGTGATACTTTATTTTAGACCAGTATCTAACAAACGTTAAATAGATATTATGAAAGTTATTAAAGAAAAGACATTTAATTTTGTTATTATTACAGCGTGTAGTATGGACTATACAAAATTAATTTCTTTATCACTTTCACATTTTGCATGTTTTAATAAATCCAGGAATGAAACTAGTTTCCAGTTTTCATTCAAAACTTGTCCGTGACGACTTATCATTGTGGGAACATGATAGGGTGTTAAAGTCATTGTGAACTTTTAGGTAGTTATGATCAGTTGCTGAATAACAGCTACAAGTGTTGTAGGCTAAAAGTTGCACAGATATTTGATAGAGTAGCAAATATCGGACGTGATCCGCGGTTGAGATTACTTCTTGGAGTAAAGTCATAAGTGAATCTCACAGTGGTTGTCCCTATCACCTGAGGTATCTGATTTGATATCATGAGGACTACTGAATTCTTAGTGCACTCAACCGCTATGCCGTAACAGGGTGGCTATAAAGGGTGTAACTAGATTCAGCGGAAGCCGTGGTGTTAAAGGCAGATATGCAAGATGGGATTTGCACCTCTTCTCAGAAGAGAGATATTTCTGGGCCCATCTTGACTGACTAAGTATACTGATGAAGTGCGTGGCCATGCCCAAACGAACTGATTAGTTCTTTGTCGTTTACCTATCAGTAAAAGTCAGATAATCAAGAAAACAGAATCTTGAGTATTTAGAGTTGACACTTTCCAAGCTCATACTCACAGATGAAATATCGCGATGCAAAGGAAAAAGCCAAGACATACCCAATCAATAAACAGTAGTTTCATAGATACTATTTCCTTATGGAACATTTATATCACCTGTCTGGGTATAAGAGTTTTTGTAACCTGGTCAGCCTATGTGCCTGTCTAGGGGCCTCCTTAGGTCCGTATAATCAAGGCGGTATTGCCAACTTGCACAAGTGGGAGTCTGTTAGGGATTATGTGCAGAGTTGACAAACCAAGTAATTATACATCCAATGTTACAAGACACTTGAGGGTCACACCTGTGAGGACCTATAAGTCGAACAAATTAGATGAAACCCAGAAATGGAGGATTAGGATTTATAATAGTGTATTATAAATCAATTGGGTAATTTCAGTCAGAATTACCAAAGTTGGAGGGTTATTAATTAATTAGGATATTATATATTTATTAGATAAAATAAATATATAATAGTTAATTAATAAAGTAATATATATATATATATATTAGATAAATATATATATTTATAATTATCATAGGCAAATTCTTTTCCAGTAATTAAAAGGAAAGGATTTGAGATAATTATAATATGGAAACTGAATACCTTTCAAACTGTGTTTTTCTTCCCATATAAATAAGGCTTATGGGTTAAGGAATAATTAAGCTTTAAGTTAAAAACATATCAGTTTTTCAGTTTCTCTCCTCCTCTCTTCCTTCCTCCAACCGGCGCCGACCCCCTCCCCATTCGGATTCCAGTTTTGTGTTTCCGGGTTTCATTCGGTTCAACTAGAAGAACGTTCGTTGGTCAATCACCGGTGGATTAAATCTCGAGCAATCCAGGTAGACTGATCTGAATCCAAACCATTAGGATTAAACTAGAAACGATTAAAGATCAATAGGCTTTTAAGGGTTTTAGCTTTTATCGCTTCCGCATGATAAGATCAAAAACAGTGTGTTTCTGATCACGTAGGTTTTATCAGTTTGATTTAAACCTATGAGATTTATCAAACCAGTGAGGTTCGTTAGATCTAAGTTAATCCTCGAGTCAGTTTGATCCGAGGATACCCACGTAAAACCCAACACAAATGTGAACTCACCGTTCATTGTAAACGTGAGGACCAGTAGTATCGCATCACGTGGCAATATTCGGTTGGAATATCCATGCTTTATTCAGACTGAATAAAAGCTTATTCAATCTAAATAAAGTTTTATTCAATCTGACTAAAAGCTTGATTCAGTTTGAATAAAAGCTTTATTTAGTCTGCAATGCATGAAATTCATGTTAAATAAAGCTTATGTGTCGATTCAAATTGCCACGTGATACGATTTTGTTAGTCATCACGTTCACAATGAAAAATGAGTTCATATTTAAACCCCCCCCCCCCCCCCTCTCTCTCAAAACATCCATAAGCAGATATGTCTTGCAAGAAAGACGTAATATATATATATATATTACGTCTTTTTTGCAAGACATATCTGCTTATGGATGTTTTGAGCAAAATCTTATTGTATTCCTTGTAGATGATTTTATTTTCTGTTTGTTCAAACATATATTTTATATTTATTTTGTAAATTACAAGTTATAAAAAATAAACTGTCAATGTTTACTTTGCTCTTCTAAATATAAGAACAACAAATACTATGACATTGACAAGCAGTGGCGGAGCCACCTTATCACCAGCGTGAGCAGGTGCTCACTCTCAAATCTCTAACTTCTATTAGATACAAATAATTATATACAATATTGCAATATGCAATCGGTGGTGAGGAAGTAAAAATGCAAAGAAAAGTAAATTTTTTATGTGGATTTATTGCACTAGCTAGGCTCTAGGTGTGGGAGTGCATATGACACGTAATAAAATGATGTTTACTTTGAATCATAAATTTACCCTCAAATCCTTATATCTTGCTTAACTTACAGAAAAGGCTTCCAAGTTTGTAAAATAAACATAATAATGTAACCTAATTTCTATTTTTAAATGTTCATTTCATCTAAAAGTTTTCATCCTTATAGAAAATGAGATAGTTATTCTAAAATTTTAACAAGCACAATAGTTTATAGTTTGGGGGTTTTGATATTCAAATCAAGGAATTATCAATCGACCTAGGTTTGATTCTTTTTTATTCTAAAATTTTAAGTTGACTTTGATTCTTAAATTGTTCAATGACTTCGGTCCACAACTAGTTTTATTGGACGGCTTCCCATTTACATATTAGTAATGCATAATTGTTATTTGTTAAGTGTGTGTTTTGTAGCTTGTTCTATATTAATTGGTAAACACAAGTCATATGGGAATCAACTCAGTAAGTGATATTGCAACAAGCTAATATCGATGTTTTGACATTTTAAAAAATTAGTACGTATTTTATTTAGTGCTCCCCCTCATGCCAATTCTTGGCTCCGCCCCTGTTGACAACTCCCTTTACATATTAACATTGAATAAACACACATCACATAAAACCTTAAAATTAACATCAGGAGTAATGAAACAACAATATTTCCATTTTGAGCTTTTACCTTCAAAATCAATATACTTTCACGTAATATCGCACATGGATACATGATAAATAGTAACTTAAAATGTAACAACTTTATTATGTTTTTAAGAAATTAGCATATTAAAAATATTGGAACCTATTTATAAATTATGGACCAAATTTAGGGATGTAAGTTGTCTAGTTCTACGTCCAAAAGGGGTGTATGGTCTATTTAGATAATTATAGGGGTTGAAGATATGTTTGGGATTGATTTTCGAGGTCCAAAAGTGTTTTTGGCCAAAAATAGTTATTGACTAATGGTGTGGAAAAATGAGTTTAAAAAAAATGTTTGAATTAGTTTTTATGATGATTAAAATCAATAAGTCAATAAGTTTTGGTGTTTGGCTTAGCTTATCAACATTTTGAGAAAGTTTGTGTCAAAGGCTGAGTTTGGCAAAACTAAGCTAGCTTATAAGCTAGTCCATTCAAATATGTACCATAAATTAACCTAACATTTTAAAACGCTATTTTGAGCTATCTTTTTGTAGCTTTTTCAAAATATACTCTCATTAATATTAGTTATTATATTCAAAGATATCCTTTTTAATCATTTTACATACTCATAAACTAGTTTTTGTCAAAAATAATTTATTTATAAGCTAGTTTATTAGCTTATAAATAGCTCGCTTATAAGCTAACAACTAGTTTATCAGCTAACTACTTTTTAAATCAAAAAATACTACTTGATTTTTAAAACCTCCATTTGACTCTTTGTCAAAAAGAAGATTTTTAAAGTTCTTTTATTTTTATCATTATCCAAATACTTTATTGACTTATTAGCTTCTTAAAACCAATAAGTGAATAAGCAGATTTGAAAAGCAATCCTGTGAATGGGAGTTACTATACTGAAAAGTGAAAAGTGAAGATTGAAATAGAATAGAATCCAAAATCCAAATAGAGACCATATTTCTCGAACCCTCCATTTTGGATTTGAGGTTTATCTTCTGATCTCCAATGGCGGATTCCAGTTCTTCGAAGAAAGTGTTGATGCTATGTGGCGATTACATGGAAGACGCTGAGGTATTAATTCTTTTGCTTCCAGTTTTTGATTCTTATCAACACTCAATTTCGCTACTATAAACACAATCTCTGAATTCTCTCTATGTGGAATGTAGTTTTGTGATTGAATTGTTTCGATTTGGCAGGCGATGGTTCCATTTCAGGCACTGCAAGCTTTCGGATTGTCCGTCGATGCTGTTTGCCCCGGTAAAAAGTCCGGTGATATTTGTCGCACTGCTATCCATCAAAGTTCTGTTCATCAGGTCCTCCACTTAATCTGTATTCACTATGAAATTGTATACTAGTTGATAATACTTCTTTAGGTGTTCAATTTTCTGTTTGGATGAAATTTTTTTAGCTAAATTGACCGTTTATGGATTATTGATGATTGTGGATTTTGGTGCCCTAATAAGGAGGTGTTTGGAATTGCTTATGTAAGGTGCTTATTGACTTATTCTGTTCTGGTAATGGTAATTAGCACTTTTTAGTGTTGTGGATGGAAAAAGAAAAAAATTGCTTATACCTTTTTGGCAAAGGAGATAAAGGAGTTTTTGAAAAGTGTTTTCATTCCATTCTGACTTATTGAGTTATTTGAAACAACTTATCAGTTTTTAGTTGTTTTAGATGTATAAGCAATCCGAAACACCCCCTAAAAACCAACTTATCAGTCTTATTATTACATGTTGGTATAGTAATAAGCTAATGCAAACACTTTCTATAAAACTCTGGTTTGACACCACATAGGTTGATAAGCAAATTTAAGCATAAGTGCAGACTTAGACCCTTGCAGTTTGAAGGGAATAAGATTTTGTAAATAGAAATATGATTTTGTAAAACTTAACTATGTAAGAAACCCATAAGTAGATAGAAGATCCATTTATTAATTTATAAGATTTAGATACTTGTATAAAAGTGAAATTAATGATTTAAGCTAAGTGGCTTAAGAAGAATTAATCAGGTTTTTTTGTGTTTTGATATAGACCCTGACACACACATAGTTATCGATGCAATTGCGCACATTGATTTGAATACCAAAAGTAAGGTTGTTGGAGTGTGCGACCTTCAATTGCCGGTGTGGGTCGCAAGGGAAAGTTCCCCAAATTAGAGAGGCTACAATACAAAAATAGCCATTGAGGCAGTTAAAAAGGCCTTCTGGGAGTTCTCCAAAAGCCAAGCTCTCTTGTGCTCCAATTAGATTTAGAAGCAGGAAACGACCCAAAAAGAATGGGAAAGTTATAACAAAGTTTCAAACTAATTTGCACATGCATATAAGACCTAATCTACCTGATAAAATATGGACTATAAGGTGATGTTTCCAGTCAAAGTACAAAGTAAGTCACTTTGCTACTACCACTAGTATTATTATCCATCACCTTTCCACACCATCACGATCCAAGTCTTGTCGGCTGTCGAGCACCAAATTTGTCCCAGTAATGATCTCTATTCAGTTGACCAAGTGAAAGAAGACATGGTAGCAGAAAAGGGACCCATAATCCAAATAAAATCTTCATCCGCGCACATCAGAGAAAAAATCAAAATTATTTATAAAATCAGCTTGAAACTGCATGATTTAATTTTTTCTCTTATGACATGATCTAAAAAAACATCCTTGGGCTTCTGTGGTGTGTTTGCATGCAAGAATATGCAGAGAGGGGGGGGGGGGTGTTGAAATTGTTGATCAAGAGTTTCGGTATATTGAAGGGTAAATATTTGACTGACCTAAAGAAAAGAGGTGAAAAGGGGAAATTAGAAAGTAGAAACTAGGGCCAAACATAACTTGTTTTTTGTCATTTGATTTGCAAATTGTTCTTTGCCATTTCAGTTGATATTTGTGTGTTGCACATTAATAATGCTTATCATTAATATGATTGCTCATTTATTCTATATTTTCATTCTATAATATGAAAATGTAATATGTACAAGTTCCAGAAGTCAAAGTTGCTACATTATTATTATGCAATTTTGCAAATAGTTCTGCTTCTTGGATATTTGCTAGTTTTATTATGCTTTACCATATTTTAGCAGACTTACTCTGAGTGCCGTGGTCACAACTTTGCTCTGAATGCAACATTTGATGAGATTGATCCAAGCACGTATAGTGGCTTGATAATACAAGGAGGACGTGCTCCAGAGTATCTTGCGATGAACGAATCCGTCCTAGACCTGGTCAAACATTTTGCAAAATCTGGAAAACCTATTGCTTCCATCTGTCATGGACAACTTATCTTGGCTGCTGCTGATCTGGTGAAAGGTCGAAAATGTACAGCATATCCTGCTGTGGGACCTGTGCTTGTTGCCGCTGGTGCTCATTGGGTAGAACCTGAGACATTGGCATCATGCACCATTGATGCAAATATGATCTCTGCAGCTACTTACCATGGGCACGCAGAGTATATCGGTCATTTCATCAAGGCGTTAGGAGGTACCATAACTGGTTCCAACAAACGGATTCTATTCCTTTGTGGGGTAAGTTATAATTCCTTACTTGATATAATTAAAAACCGCTCTGACATGCAATGATTTTTATTTTATCATAGTGGTAGCTTAACACTTTTTTATTAGACATCTATATCTGATTAAATCCTAGATAAGGTGAAGTTGGTATTCTTTGATTTGTTATTCCTAATGAAGTTTTAGTAGGGATTATGTATAAGTTATGCATAAGCTTAGAGCATCCACAATGGAGGTTTCTCTTGAGGTTCTTCTTGTGGTTTTTGCAAGAACCTCCATTGTGGGATAGATGTTTTTGTCCTGTTGTCCATAGTTCTTATTAGAACCCCAGGTTCTTGTATGCTCTCCTTTTCTGCTAGTATTTTATTTATAATCTTTGTTATTTGTAACCATTTATTTTCTTTAAATAGATCTGTTAAACATATATGTTAAAATTGATACAAAAACATAAATTATTATGATGTAATTTTTTAATTTTGTTTTGTTTTTGGTTTCTTGTAAATTTTTATACAATTTTTGTTTGTTGTTTTAATAAGTTCATTTTTAAACTTTTATTCAATTTTTTTAACAGGTTATACAATTTTTCTTACTTTGTTGATGTGGCAAGAAAAAAATATGGCAAGCAACGTTTTTAGATGTTCCCCCACTGTGGATGCTCTTAATTAGTATCTTATTTTATCTGAATTAGTAGTTTATTCCAGGAAGGACTTAATGGAGTCTATGTTTAAGATGTAGACTTCTATTTATTTATTTTTAGTTTGAACAGAGGAAAAGGCTATCAATTTGCAATATGGTTAGCAACTGTCTCTATTTTGCTTCTTGTGCAGGATTACATGGAAGACTATGAGGTATTTGTTCCTTTTCAGTCCCTTCAAGCTCTTGGATGCCATGTAGATGCCGTTTGTCCCAACAAAAAAGCGGGTGATAAGTGTGTTACCGCAGTCCATGATTTTGAGGGGGACCAAACGTACAGTGAAAAACCCGGCCATGATTTTGAACTAACGGCTGACTTCAAGGATTTGAATGCTTCGAGTTATGACGGTCTTGTCATCCCTGGAGGTCGAGCTCCTGAATACCTTGCACTCGACCAAGATGTTATTAAACTGGCAAAATATTTTATGGAAGCTGGAAAGCCGGTAGCATCCATCTGCCATGGGCAACAGATTCTGTCTGCTGCTGGTGTTTTGAAGGTATGATTTTGTCTATTGAAATTTAAATATCATATAACTATATTATATATAATTTAGGTAAAAGACTTGAAAACAAATTATTAAGCATTATGTGCTATAAATTTCAAGTTTACAAGTAGTTAATGCATAGAAACAATTTCTTATAGCTCTTTGAACTCCATAAAACACGTTGAAATATAGGATAATCAGTGAGCCTCGACAGAATAATTCATCATTGTCTTTATCCAAAAATAATTTATAATTGTAACTATAATACGCTACATTTATGTTTTGAAGTCTAAAATATATAAATAATAACAAATAAATGAATTAAACAAATTATACCAAAGATATGAGAATTGTTTAATTTTTAATTTAAAAACATTATCGATATTTTTCTTGGATTTATTTACTAGATCTTTAAATTGTCCTATTTGTCATTGAATAAACAAGAAAGATTGATATAAAATAACATTTAAAATCAAAATTAAACAAGTAATTTTTCCAATAGTAGATGTTCTATTTCTCTTGTAGAAGATGCATCAAGATCTAGATGTGGGGTTATTCAAGTTTGTGATCACTTGTGTGCCCTCTCGTGTGTTTGGTGCCTTACATAACATATGTGCATACTGACGTGTGTTTCAATATTTCGTGGGGGTACAAACCTTAAAATCTTAAAATGATATGGGCCCATGTATTATGATCAAGTGTAAATATGATTCTGAATAAATTTGGCATATATTTTAATGATCTAGTTTCACGATCCTTGGTGCAATAGTTAAATAGGGTAAGCTTTTATAAAGTAAGTGGTAACAAAACTTATCTATGACTTCAAAAAGTTATCGGTGCAAAATCTTAATGTCAACTCCCCCTTTCACTCGAATATAGGCAATTAGAACTCACTGCTCCAATTTTAACATTCGTAGTAAAACATTGTGAAGGAAAAATAAATTTGAACATTTTTTACATGAAACTTCAGAGCAAAACACTAAAACACTGTGAAGGACTGAAGGTAAAAAAAATCGAACATTCATAGCAACAACAATGTAAATGTTACGTTTACGGTGTTTTTTTACGTGAAGGTTCGATTTTTTACCTTCACAACATTTTTGTTGTGAAAGTTTCGTTTTTTACCTTGTTTCGGATTTTTTTACCTCGATAGTGTTTTTTAGTATGAATATTCGAATTTTATTTACCTTCCCGGTGTTTTGTTGTGAAGTTTCATGCATAAAGTCTTGGTCTCACGCGGTCTCACTGAAACAACTTGGTCTCACGTGAACCTGAGTCAGAACTCACTGCTCCAATTTTAACATTTTTTGCATACTGATTAAGTATAGGTAACTTAGTTTGTGTTGTAACTTGTAACCCACCCAAATGTTTCTTTGTTTTATACCAGGGCAAGAAATGTACGGCATATCCTGCTGTGAAACTTAATGTGGTATTGGGCGGTGGAACCTGGTTAGAACCGGATCCAATAGATCGTTGCTTTACTGATGGGAATCTAGTAACAGGAGCAGCCTGGCCAGGCCACCCTCAGTTCATAGCTCAATTCATGGCATTGCTTCATGTACGGGTATCTTTCTAGTATTATTATACCGAGAAATAAACATCCATGTATGTTTTTCTCTTGTAAGCATTAAACCATATTGAAAAGGATATCCAAATCTATAGTTCCATAACATTATCATCTTTCTCTTCGTTTTTTAGAGACCCAACTTACGTTACACGCCCATAGACCCACCCCGAAGTTAACCATCCCTGAGTGGATTCAAATCGGTAACTACTAGGTGTCATTTGTTTTTTTAAGAGATCTGAAGTCTGAAGTCTAATTTCACGTCTGAAAAAATAAGAGGTGGATGGTGCATCTCTTAAAATTTCAAATGACGGTAAGAGGTTCTCCGACCTTTCTTAAAAATAAAACAAACAGTTTTTTAAGTATGGAAACCTCTTAATGTGAAGATCGTTGATGTTGAATAGACTCGGTGAAGATCGTTGATGCTGCACTTAAGTATGAAATACAAGAGCTTATAAATAGAAAAGAGCCGACTTGGTGATAATTCCTCAATCTAAAAAGGTAACTAAGTATTCTACACTAACTAGAAAAGGATCATCATCAATTTATCAGGTATTAAGAGAGTTAGATCAACAATGGGTATGGTCAATATGACTACTTGCTCTCAAGTCACATGCCTCGAGCTACTGGTTGTGCCATCCAGAGCTTCTAGAACCTAGTTTTGAAAGTCTTTAAGGCTACCTGCACCGGTAAGAGCGGGTTCCATCGGCTTGAAGCGAGTAAGCCCGCCGGTTTCATTGGGTTGGGTGTGTGATGCCTTCAAGCCGGCGGGTTGGGAGGTATGCGGGTTGGGAGAGCCGTTGCCAAACGGCTCTCTCAACGGTCAAAAAATCAAACTCTAAACCTTCAATTCTTCAACCTTCAATTTATACCCATTTATACCCAACTTAATTTTTTACACAAACTCTAAACCTTCAATTCTTCAACTCTTTTTAAACCTCCAATTCTTCAAACCTCCCACTCTTTAAACAATGAATCCAAACGATCGAAACCTCGGATCTTCATCACGGCGCGCGAAATGTAAACGTCGGGCGGAACCCGAGACCCCTTCGAAGCCCTCTTTCAAAGTCGACGTTACGCATACCGGGTTCCCTCCACAATATCCACCCGTACGATGTCGAAATTTCGCCGAAAGGTTTTTGTATCACAATTACTCATCCTCAAGCTCCTTAACCCGGGAGCTCTTCACAACCCAATCAACCCGGGAGCTCCTCACAAGCTCCTCAACCGTTTCCTTATCAATCGTTTCCTTATCAACCGTTTCCTAATCCACAATTTCCTCCAACCGATTGGGGTACTCCTTATCAACCACAATATGTACCCAATTACCAACCCGTACAAGAGGAAGACACTTCCGATGAGGGAGAACTTTCACCAACGACCCAACAAGAGGAAGACATTAAGTTTTTCACCGCCCCGCACGGCTATCTCTGGGGTAAAAAGCTCAAGGATACTATGAAACGAAAAGACGAGATCAAAGCCAAATATGGCTTGTAATTTTTAGTTTATTTAATGTTTTAGTTTATTTTATTTAATTATGTAATGTTTAATTTTAATTTTTAGTTAATTAATTATGTAATGAAATTTTTAGTTAATTAATTATGTTTTATTTAATTATACTATTTATTTATATAAAATAAATTAAAAAGTGAGAGGGTTGGGAGGGTTGGGTGTGTGTTGTAGAGGGTTATGGGAGGGTAAAGAGAGGGTTGGGAAAAAGCTGATGTGGCATTCAAAAAGTGAGTGGGTTCAGTGGGTTGGGTGCAGGTAGCCTTAACAGTGCCAACTTAGAAATTCTGATATCCAAGATGTAGCATATATACTTTGAAATACCATAGCCTTTTCTTGTACTATCTAGAGCATTTGTATTCTTAAATAAGCTTATCCTTTTCAAAGTCCAAAAGTTATCGACCAGAATTTTTGTTTCTATAGTCCAGAGCTTCTAGCCTGATAGAACAAAGCTTCCGTCTTTGCTTGATCTATGTTGTGTACACAAATTATCATTCTTATGATCCTACCATAGTTCAAGGAGGAGAATATATAAGTTTGTTCGAGGGGGGAGCATATGTTTCACAAACGAGAGCTTCCGGTTGTATAGATAATTAAACTATGTAATTCTGAGTTTAAGGGAAATTGTGTCTTTAATAGGGAAACCCTCTGGTTAGTTCAAAATGTTTCGAAAAAGTTCATCAACTCTGTATTTGAGTATAGAGTTGTACTAATCGATCTTTCTGGACACGACGATTGAGTTTTTGAATAATTTCACAACTAGAAGTTGAATTTTTGAACGTTCTAAGCTTTCATGATGCTATGCACGTCCATAAGCACTCAAATCAAATCCAGATGTATTGTTTGTATAAAACCTCTTTTGGACATCAACAGTTCAACACTAGTTTTTTTTTTTTTTTTGCATCAATTGATTTGGGGTGCTAGTGATCTTGTTACAGTCATGACATTTGGAATCCCCTTTGGTAACCTACCTTATGATGTATGCCGACGTGCCTATTTTATTGGACGTCACTCACACATGTCATTTCATTGTGGTAAATGTCAGAGACCATTCATGGACCGACCTGTTCTTTCAACCTGCGCTTAGGAAATTACACTCGAGTATTTTTCTAGTACAAAATCCATTTTAACCCTAAATTCGTTTTTTACGCTTACAGAGTATTCAAAATTTCCCTCTCTTCAAAGTCTATCATCTAATTCATGCATTCTTCGAACTTCAACCTTTAGTGGCAACTCCAATCCAATCTAATGATCCAAAGAGATTGAACAATGATGCAAGTCGTCTTTGATCAACTGAGGCCGACAACAGTATCATTGTACCCTTACCCATCAAACCCAATAGCCACATGGTTGATTTACATTTCAAAAACTTTGACGAACACTATTACATTATCATTCAACACCTAATGAACCACTTTCCGGGAATCGCCTTGACTCAAACTGACAATGACATACTTGACCAACTTATTCAACAATTTTGGTAAACCTACCAGTTTGTCCCTGGAGAAAAAGAATATATAATAGTCAATGCACCCAATGACATGGAGTGCAGAATCAAGAAGATTTCAGGTAGATGTATCTCATCGGTTTTATTCATTCCAACAAGAAAAGAAATTCAACTACCCAGATACGATGATTTTCCCACATTTGATGAAGTGGTTAAGTTTCTTAAATACATTAGATAAAACTATGAAATCTAATTTGTTTCATAATTCAGGCGAAAATGCTTACTCCTGATGTAGAATATGCTCTTCAACATTCTAAACCGAAATCTGAGTTGCAAACTTGGAAGCATAGTTTCAACATCCTGCCAATTATGTATCGGGTGTATTTTGACCTAGCTATTGATCATTCTCAACTGATTTATATTAAACTTTTCCCTGCTCTGTACAAGAAGGAGCAACTAAAGGCAAAGGGGAAGCCTTTTTGGAACCTTAATGTTTCCATGTTTTCTGGCCTTATACATCCATGGAGCCACTATAAAACACTATCTTCCTGCATTTGGGTTGACCACCCCCTTCTTCGTAATGAACTTACACAAACCAACACATAATCATTAGAAAAGTTTACGTGACATTATCTAGAGGTATATCACGAGGAGTTGCAAGGGTATTGACGAAACTTGACAAAATATATGGAGTTCATTTGTTAAACATGGCGTATCAAGAAGTTTTACATGATTAATAAGGTACAATCAACTATCAATTATGAAACATTTGTTACGTTATGTGTATATATAATCATTGATAAATGATCGTGTGAGAGGAAAAATTGAGGTGGGAAGCGCAAAAAATGATCTGGACTCTTGATTACTTTTAAGCTCACTCAACCCATGAATTGCGCTTCTTACGAGAATTGATTAGGTGCATCTCAATGCTCCTTAACTCTTTTGATCCTCAATTATGATCGATCCAATGGTCCAGAACCCTTCTTACCCAACCCATGAATTGCGTGTGTATGTATGTATATATATAGGGGTGGGTTCAAATGTGAACCACTTTTTGGTTGTGAACGTGAGGACAACCGAGAGCGCGACACGTGGCAGATGACTAGGCGCCACGTCAAGTCCACGGCGGATGACTAGGCGCGATTCATGGGAGGGCATTGAATTAAAGAGGGGGACCACACTAAAAGTTGCCACGTGTCGTGCTCTCGGTTGTCCTCACGTTCACAACCAAAAAGTAGTTCACATTTGAACTTTCCTCTCTATATATATATAACAGTTTATGTATTTTGCAAAATATGTCTACATATGGACGCTTTGAGCAAAATCTTATTGGATTCCTTGTAGATGATTTTGTTTTCACTTTATTGGAACATATATTTTAGATTATCTTGTAAATTACAAGAGTTAAAAAACAATCTGTCAGCGTTTACTTTTGACAATGACAACCCTACTAACATACTAACATTGAATATATATAGAGAAAAGGGTTCATGTGAGAAACATATCAATTTAAGAGAACGTGGGGAGCAATCTCAGCCACTCATCTTCGGTTATGGTGGACGTGATCATCGAGGATTGACGCGATTCATGGGAGGGTAAAGATTATTAAAAGGGGACTGGTCAAAGTCGTCTTTATTGACCAGATGAGTGCCTCAAATTGTTTCTCACATTCTCTTAAATTGATGTATTTCTCGTTTTAAAGTTTCTCTCTCTATATATAAACAAATTATCAGCGTTTACTTTGGTCTTTAAAATATAAGAATAACAAATGCCAACATTGACAACCCCGCTAACATATTAACATTGAATATATATATATATATATATAGAGAGAGAGAGAGAGACCATATAAAACCTTAAAACTAACATGGTCGGTAATAAAAATTAGAAGAAAACTTGAAACATTTTTTTTTCCATTTAAGTTTTTAGCTTCAGAATCGATATGCTTTCGTGTAACAACGCACACAGATATAAATAGTAACTTAAAAATCCAACAATGTTATTATCTTTTTAAGAAATGAGTAAATTAAAAAAATTGGGACCTATTCATAAAAGTCAAATTGCAGAAAAAAGTACATAAATGTCCAAAAAATCTAATAGAGGTAACATACATTTTTTCTTACCAAAAAGGGATTATGCATTCGATTTTTGTAAAAAACAAGAAAACTTACCTGAAACTCATATTATTAACCTGCTTGAGACGGTTACCTTTTACACGTATGATTTTTAACCTCAAAGATAAGTTTCCTTTTTTTTTTTTTACAAAATCAAATGCATAATTTTTTTACGGCAAAAACAAATTGTACGTTCCCTGATTAGATTTTTTTTGGACATATATGTTACAATTTTCGGCAATTTGCTCTAAAGTTATTTATGCCACATATATTGTCACATCATCGTGTTATAATCTATGCTAAGTTCACCTTTTTTTTCCAAAAATCAAATGCATAATCCTTTTATGGCAAAAACAAATTGTACGTTCCCTATTAGATTTTTTGGACATATATATTACTTTTTCTAGCAATTTGCCCATTCATAAATTATGGAGCAATTTTAGGGACGTAAGTTGTCTAGTTCTACATCCAAAAGGGGTGTATGGTTTATTTAGACAACTAAAGGGGACTAAGTGGAAGTTACCATTCATAGTCATATAGACATAGTGAAGACTGAATAAGAAGAAGAAGAAGAAGAAGACTGGAGTTATTGATCATCTCCAATGGCGGATTCAAGTTCTCCGAAGAAAGTATTGATGTTATGTGGCGATTACATGGAAGACGCTGAGGTTTTCCTTTTTGCTTCCAGTTTTTTATTCTTATTAACACTGAAATTTTTTGCTACTATAAACACAATCTCTGAATTCTCTATTTGGAATGTAGTTTTGTGATTGAATTGTTTCGATTTGGCAGGCGATGGTTCCATTTCAGGCGCTGCAAGCTTTCGGATTATCCGTGGATGCTGTTTGCCCCGGTAAAAAATCCGGTGATGTTTGTCGCACTGCCATCCAGCAACGTTCTGTTTATCAGGTCCTCCTTTCACTTGGGCTATGTTTGGCAAACTAGCTGATAATGAATAAGTTGCGTTTGGCAAAAACTAGCTCGTAAGGTAGCTTTGACCGTAAAATGACCAAAAAAATGAAAAAGACATGTTTAAAAATTGGTAGGATAAAAAGTAGGAAGGGTATATTTGGAATAAAATAATAATAAGCTCCATAAGCCACCAAAACGTGTACTTGACTTATAAGCGAGCTTATAAGCTACCTTATTTTTACCAAACAATGCCTTATTTGAAACAAATTTATTGGTTTTTTAGTTCTTTTACATGTATAGGCAATCCCAAACACCCCTAAAAACCAACTTATCAACTTATTACATTTTGGTATGGACATAGGTTAATCCAAACACTTTTTACAAAACTGCATGATTTTGATGTTTTCTCCTGTGATATGATCTAAAAACCATCCTCAGGCTTCCATGGTGTGTTTGTGGTGCAAGAATATGCAGGGGGTGTGAAACTGTTGATCAAGGGTTTGGGTATATAGGAGGGCATATTTTTGACTGACCTAAAGAAAAGAGGTGAAAAGGGGAAATTAGAAATTAGAAACTAGGGATAAAGTTCTTTTTATTGTCATTTGATTTGCAAATTGTTCTTTGCCATTTCAATTTTCAATTAATATATGTGTTTTGCACATTAACAATGCTTATCATTAATATGATTGAAATAATAAACTGTTCATTCATTCTTTATGTTCATTCTCCATTATGAAAATTTAATATGTACAAGTTGCAGAAATCAATGTTGCTACATTATAATTATGCAATTTGCAAATAGTTCTGCTTCTTGCATATTTGCTAGTGTTATTATGCTTTACTATATTTTAGCAGACTTATGACGAGCGCCGTGGTCACAACTTCTCTCTCAATGCAACATTTGATGAAATTGATCCAAGCACGTATAGTGGCTTGATAATACAAGGAGCGCGTGCTTCAGAGTATCTTGCGATGAATGAATCCGTCCTAGACCTGGTCAAACATTTTGCCAAATCTGGAAAACCTATTGCTTCCATCTGTCATGGGCTACTTATCTTGGCTGCTGCTGATTTAGTGAAAGGTCGAAAATGTACAGCTTATCGTGGTCTGGGACCTGTTCTCGTTGCTGCCGGTGCTCATTGGGTAGAACCCGAGACATTGGCATCATGCACCGTTGATGCAAATATGATCACTGCAGCTACTTACCATGGACACGCCGAGTATATCCGTCATTTCATCAAGGCGTTAGGAGGTACCGTAACTGGTTCCAACAAACGGATTTTATTCCTTTGTGGGGTAAGTTATAATTCCTTGATATAATTAAAAACCTCACTGACATGCAAAGATTTTTTTTTTATCATAGTGGTAGCTTAACACTTCTTAATTAGATATCTATATCTGATTAAATCCTAGATAAGGTGAAGTTGGTATTCTTTGATTTGTTATCCCTAACTTATGAAGTTTTAGTAGGGATTATGTATAAGTTATGCATAAGCTTAGAGCATCCACAATGGAGGTTTCTGTTGAGGTTCTTCTTGGGGTTTTCCAAGAACCTCCAATGTGGGATAGAGGTTCTTATCCAGATTTCTTATTAGAACCCCAGGTTCTTGTATGCTTTCCTTTTCCGCTATAATTTTATTTATAATCCTTGTTATTTGTAACCATTTTATTTTCTTTTAGTAGATGTATTAAACAAATATGTTAAAATTGGTACAAAAACATAAATTATTATAATGTAATTTTTTTTGTTTTGTTTGTTGTTTCTTGTAATTTTTATACAATTTGTGTATGTTGTTTTAATAATTCATTTTTAAATTTTTATACAATTTTTTTAACAGCTTATACAATTTTTCTTACTTTGTTGATGGGCAAGAAAATACATGGCAAGTAAGGTTTTTAGGGGTTCCACCACTGTGGATGCTCTTAATGGAGTCTATGTTTAAGACGTAGACTTCTAATTTTTTTTAGTTTGAACAGAGGAAAAGGCTATCAATTTGCAGTATGATTAGCAACTGTCTCTATTTTGCTTCTTGTGCAGGATTACATGGAAGACTATGAGGTATTTGTTCCTTTTCAGTCCCTTCAAGCTCTTGGATGCCATGTAGATGCTGTTTGCCCAAATAAAAAAACGGGTGATAAGTGTGTTACCGCAGTCCATGATTTTGAGGGGGACCAGACGTACAGTGAAAAACCCGGGCATGATTTCAAAATGACAGCTAACTTCAAGGATTTAGATGCTTTGAGTTATGACGCTCTTGTCATCCCTGGAGGTCGAGCTCCTGAATACCTTGCACTCGACCAAGATGTTATTAAACTGGTAAAATATTTTATGGAAGCTGGAAAGCCGGTAGCATCCATCTGCCATGGGCAACAGATTCTGTCTGCTGCTGGTGTTCTCAAGGTATGATTTTGTCTTTGGAAATTTAAATATCATATAAATATATCATAGATAATTTAGGTAGAAGTCTTAAAAACAACTTATTAAGCATTATGTGCTATGCAGTATGTGCTATGCATGATGACATGATCCCTTAAATTTCAAGTTTACAAGTAGTTAATGCATACAAACAATTTCTTATAGCTCTTTGAACTCCATAAAACATGTTGAAATATAGGATAATCAGTTAGCCTCGACGGAATAATTCATCATTATCTTTATCCAAATATAATTCATAATTATAACTAAAATAAGCTATTTTATATTTTTTAAGTCTAAAATATATAAATAGTAACAAATAAATGAACTAAACAACAAAAAAAATCCAAGATTAAAGCTTCTCATGCTCGCTGAGGTTTGAACCCTTGACCTCCTGGGAGTTTGAGCTCTTACGGTAACCCAGTCACCGCTGGGCCAATGAACCTTTGGCCTCAAACACGATAATTTTTATGTTTGTCATCACCTACACAACAGACAATTGATTTATTTTTTTCACAAGAACATGAATGAACTTTTCCAATAGTAGATGTTTTATTTTTCCTGTAGAAGATGCATCATGATCTAGATGTGGGGTTATTCAAGTTTGCGATCGCTTGTGTGTGTGCCCTTCTCGTTTTCCCTTTTCTTGTTTGGTGCCTTAACATAACGTATGTGAATACTAATGTGCATTTCAATAATTCATGGGGCTACGAACCTTAAGATCTTAAAATGTTACGGACCCATGTTTTATTGATCAAGCGTAAACATGATTCTGAATAAATTGGCATATATTTTAATGATCTGTACGAGTTTCACGATCCTTGGTGCAATAGTTAAATAGGGTAAGCTTTTATAAAGTAAGTGGTAACAAAACTTATCTATGACTTCAAAAAGTTATCGGTGCAAAATCTTAATGTCAACCTTCCCCTTTCACTCGAATATAGGTAATAAGAACTCACTGCTCCAATTTTAACATTTTTTGCATACCGGTTAAATAAAGTATCGGTAACTTAGTCTGTGTTGTAACTTGTAACCCAGCCAAATGTTTCTTTGTTTTTTACCAGGGCAAGAAATGTACTGCATATCCGGCTGTGAAACTTAATGTGGTATTGGGTGGTGCAACCTGGTTAGAACCGGAGCCAATAGATCGTTGCTTTACTGATGGAAATCTAGTAACAGGTGCAGCCTGGCCAGGCCACCCTCAGTTCATAGCTCAATTCATGGCATTGCTTCATGTACGGGTATCTTTCTAATATTACTATACCAAAAAATAAACATCCATGTATGTTTTGTTCTTGTAAGCATTAAACTGTATTGAAAAGGACATCCGAAATAAAAGACATGTTTATCTAAGCATTTTCGAGAACATTATCATCCTTCCTCTTCTTAGAGACCCAACTTACGTTATACGCATATCGACTAATCCCATGGAGCCTGAAGTTAACAGTTTGGTAAACCTGAGTGGACTTGAACCGGTGACTACTCACTACTCAAGAGTTTGATCATCCAAGTAATAGTATTCTATTAAGCAAATATTCTCTCCCTTTATATGGTTTAGGGGTCTGCCCTTGTTGTGTAGGGAAGAATATTTCCTACTTTTTACAACTTTTATGTCATTACATACTATTGACATTCTTATATCTTTAATTTCAAATCGAGTTAGATTAGATTGTAGTTTTCTTTTAAGGTTTTCATTCTCTTGATAGGGTAAAAACAAAAAACCATCCGACTCGATGTTTATGCCCCTCATTATAAACCCGGGTCAGGTTCAAGGGAAAACCTCAAAAGAACGGAAAACCGAAGAAACACCCTTGTAGCCCTCTATCTGAATTGTATGGTATTTGTGCATAAAAACCAAAAAAGAACTTAATTTACTGG